>VZTG01000493.1:11922-26293 GCA_013397845.1 Melanocharis versteri
GATGGGAACATCCCAGCTCCCTGAGACAGGAACATCCCAGCTCCCTGAGACAGGAAAATCCCAGCTCCCTGTGATGGGAACATCCCAGCTCCCTGAGACAGGAACATCCCCGCTCCCTGAGACAGGAACATCCCAGCTCCCTGTGATGGGAACATCCCAGCTCCCTGTGACAGGAATATCCCAGCTCCCTGTCAGGATCAAGGCTCCCTGTCACAATCAAGGCTCTGCTTTCAGGGCTGAACTCGTAGGAAATTGTTCCCTCAGTCAGAATAAAAGTCAATTTAAAGCATTTTGCCTTTTCTACATCAGGACAAAACCCCCACAAAACCTTTCAAAACTGGAGAGCGAGGACCTGCCCATCAGCCAGGAAAAAGTGGCCACTGTGGATTTGCCTGTTCCAGGGTCAAATTCCCATTTTCTCATCCTCATGCAGGGCCACCCACCACTGCAGGGCTGGATTTCCCCTGCAGCAATTAAAGAAAAAAAAAATTGTTAGGATTTGACTTCACAGCCAGATCTCCCCAAATCCCAGATGAACATCACAGCCTACAGATGGTCTGTCTGTTCACAGGGTTGAGTGGCTTTTTCCTGGCAAACATTTAACTCCAAAAAAAAAAAAATCCTTTCATTAAGTTTCTTTAAAATTAACATTAGTTACAAGCTTGGGAAAATGAGTTTTCCAGCTAAAAATATTCAGCAAGCAACACAAATGGCCACAAGCAGCCCTGAGCCAACAAGGAGCAGAAAGCTGGAATGTCCCGTGGAAAAATAAAGTTGAGGATTTAGCTGGGGGTTACAACTGAAGTGAGAGATGGGTTGAGGGTCATGATGAGGAATTAAGTCCTTTTTAAGGGTCTCTGTCATGTCCTGTCTTATTTAGAGGTCTGTCTGCAGGTGAAGAACATCCCCAGAGAAACCATCCTGAATGTGAGGGAAAACCAAACCCCACACCTTAATATACTAAAAAAAAAAAAAAAGAAATCATTCACCTCTGCCACCTAAGCAGAGAACCTGCCTTTGTGCAAATAAGTCTGTGATAAAAGGTGATTTTAAAATGAGATTAACACTCAGCTAGTTGATTTTTTTCCCATGGAGAAGAGCTTTACACCACCCCTGCGAGGGAAATTCGAGGCGTCAGAGGTGTGAATTCTTCCGAAGTCTTTGCAAGCAGCGTTTTGCAACATTAATTACCTCCCTTAGTGCAACTAATGGTTATTCATGGTTATTTTCTTACAAAGGCAGACGAGCTGCACTCGCAGCAACACCGAGGATTTCCTGGGAGTTCCCGGTGCGTGGGCAGCAAAGGGCACGTTCAGCTCAGTCTCTCCCTGCCTCCAAGCCTCTGGAAGCTGCTTTGCCTCCTCCAAAGTCCCTCCTTTTCCTGATACAACATCCCCAGGTGCCAGTGGTGCACGTGAAACCACAGCCAGCACCGGGGCTTTGATGGTTTAAGGAGTATTTATCCCGATTTTCCCTTTATCCCTATTTTTCCTCAACTCCCGGCCTGTTACTCACATTCACCTTCCTTCCCTCAGGCTCCTCCAGCCCCGCAGGACACCAGAAAAAAGGACTTTTAGAAGTCAAAAAGGTTATAAAGGCCACAAAAAAGCTGTGATTTCTCGGAGCAGCAAGAGGTGGACTTTAGCAGCTCGTTTGTCACAAGCTTCTTGAGAACTCCGGCCTAAAATGATTCCAGTATTAAAATCCATGGGTTTTCCTCAAGCCAGGAATTCTCCTGGCCACAGGGCACCCTCACAGTTTCCACCTTTAAGCAAAGGGGTTTTCAAGCACCAACCCCAGGTTTGTTATTTGCCAGGGATGTTCTGCTGCACAACTCCTGGGGTGACACCACTGGGGCCACCTGGGGTTTATCCTCACATTCCTGGGGCAAATCCCAACCTTCCTTCCTCGGGATTCTCCCTCTGCCCTCATCCAGAGCAGAGCTGGATCCTGCTCTGGACTCAACACCAGGAGCACCTGGAGCTGCTGGAGGGATTCCAGAGGAGATGTTCCAAAGGCTCCTCTCTGCTCTGCAGCCAGGCTGGGAGAGCTGGGAATGTTCCCCTGGAGAAGGGAGGGATCCAGGGAGAGCTTCCAGAACATTCCAGGGCCTGAAGGGGCTCCAGGAGAGCTGCAGAGGGACTGGGGACAAGGGACAGAGGGACAGGACACAGGGAATAGCTTCCACTGCCAGAGGGCAGGGATGGATGGGATATTGGGAAGGAATTCCTGGCTGGGCTGGAATTCCCAGAGAAGCTGGGGCTGCCCTGAATCCCTGGAATGTCCAAGGAAAGGCTGGAGCAGCCTGGGACAGTGGGAGGTGTCCCTGCCCATGATCTTTAAGGTCCCTTCCAACCCACATCGTTCTGGGATTCTGTGATTCCCAACTGGACTTTTCCAGGAATCCCACAGCTCTGAAAGCCACAAAACTGATTTTAATCCCACAGAGTACAAAAAAGGACAGCAGGGCAGCCCTGGAAAGCTCTGAGGACAAACACCTTTCCCATCCCCTGGCTCTCCTGATCCCTGTGACAACTGAAGCAGGGACACCTCAGCACAGAGGGGGTTTCACTCCTTATAAGACAACACCAGCTCTGTTTGCTGCCAAAAATGCCCTGGAAGGACAGGAATTGTGAATTAATAACTGAACAGCAACCTGGGCCTGGCTGCTGAGTTTTCATTTTACTGCACACAAGAGTTTCCTTGTTGGAAACGCAGCTTTGCTCCGAAAAAAACCCTTCCTGGCCACTTCTCCACCAAGTTTCACCTGCCTGAGGGAAGAAATCATGCAAGAAAAAGAATTCTCCAATTATTCTTCAATTATTCCACAGGCACCCTTCCCAATTTCACATAAGGATGGCAAATTTCCCTCAGACAAATCCCTTGGTCACCACTGACCCCATCAAGAGGCATTTTCCTGGGAACCAAAAGGCACCTTCCGGATGAAAACAGGGATCTGGGGAGAAGGAAATGCTGTTCCAGCAAAGCCTCCAGCCTGGCTCGCTTTCTTTGGAGCTCCTGGTGATTTACATCTGGCTGATTTCCACCCATCTTCGTGCCAAGAAACCGGAGTCATGAGGAAAAGGTAGAAGGAAAAGTCAGCTTTTCCCTGGAGACACTTTGCAGACGAGTTGGCTGCTTTGAACCCAGCACAAACTAAGTCAGCATTTTTCCTCCACTCCAGGCTCCAAACCTATTTTTCCCTCACCAGAAGCACCACAGGAAGACAATGAGTGCATCCCATTCCACGCTGGATGGAGCAGCACTGCCCTTTTCCTTTGGGAAAGAAATTCATTCACTGCCCTCCCCAGTTCTGCTGCTCCATTAAAAAGTTTCAACTTGAGAAAAGAAGGAGGCAGGCACAGATTGGATGTTTTATCCAGGGAAGGGAACGGAGCTGGGGAAGGGTCTGGAGCAGCTGAGGGAGCTGGAAAGGGGCTCAGCCTGGAGCAAAGGAGGCTCAGGGGGACCTTGTGGCTCTGCACAACTCCCTGACAGGAGGGGGCNAGATGGGAACAGCCTTGCCCAGAACTGCAGTGGTGGCACCAGGAATTCCCCATCCCATCCATGGATCACAACCCCTTCAATCCATGACCTCCACGAGTCCTGGCAGGGAGATGCATCCATCAAGGTGAGAAGAAGCTGGCACAGGAATTTTGAAGGGAGTGGATTTGATGGGAGGGAGCTGGAATGAAGTTGGGGTCAATAAAGCTCAAGGGGTGATGTCCCTGTTCGTGACCCCACCGTGACAGAGCTGCCTCCACAAACACAAGATTTCCTTAAATCTCAGGGAAAACCAAACAGGGATCCAAGAGGTGCAATTAACACCTTATTAGAGGTAACTGGCAATGAGCAAAATCCTTAAATGGATCCTACAAGGAGACAGGAGGACTTCTCTGGGATAACTAAAGAGGCAAAAACATCTCCAGGACTCGACTCTTGACCTGATGCCTGAACTTCCCAGAATTCCATGAGCTGGAAATAATCAGGAACCAAAAGGCAGAGAATTCACTACTCTGAGTTTCAGCTCAGGGCGAAGCCAGAGCTGGATCCAGGAGCAGGGAAGATGGAACTGGAAGATGGAGTCATTTTGGTGGCCACACATCTGTCCCTGAGCTAAAACACCAGATTTAATATTTGCCTCACTCCAGCTCCCACCCAGAGAAGCTGGTTTCCATGGAGATGGGACATACTGGTGGAATGGAGTGTTTCGTGTACAAATAATCAACTTCTCAAACCAGCCAGAAATTCCGAGTGTGTTTTCAGCGAAATATCAGAAGGAGAAAATACAATTGTTGCTTTTTCCAGGTGTGCTGGCAACGGTTCATCTCCTCTTTGGGAGGATTCAAGAAGTGCTGAAACTCTTGTGAAAGAGAAACCGTGCTGGTGAAACCACAGGACTGAGCGTGACCCCAAACCTGGGCTAGACCTGACACCAAGCCCAAGATTTAAGTGTATTTTGGGGCTGGGCCTCATCACGTGATTTACAAGAATGCAGCAGCTCTGTTAAAAGCAGATTGCTTTGATATATTCCAATACTTCTCTAATTTAGTCCTCGGGGGGAAAAAAAATGTATTATTTTAAGATGTGGCCTTTTCCCTCAAGGGGAGTTTGGGTTAGGGTTTTGTAGATTTTACTGAAATGTTTTTTCACTCCCAGAAACCTCCACAGTCATTGAGAAACTGCCTCAAAGCACTTCAGTAATGGTGACACGAAGCCCCAGAGGGACAAACATCCATCTCCTCCTGCTGGAAAAACTCTTGGGATGAGATGTTTGCACTCAAAGCAGATGCAGAGGAGGCCAAGGGCTGAGCTTTGGCAACGGCTTATTTAGGAAAAAAAAATAAAAAATCTAAAATTACATCAAGGTCTTGATTTTAAACAAGATAAAGAGTTTCTGGCAGGAAGGAGAAAGTGTCAAAGGAAATGTTTCAAGCTTAAAATAAATTAAGCTGAAATTTAGCTTCATTTTAGCTTTGGCAGGGAGCAGGTCCAGTTCTGGAGGCAGATTCCACATCCTCTCTGCTGCCCATTGCCAGGATCTTCCCTTGCCTGCAAAAGATGCTGAACTGAGCCACAGACACTCAGGAGGAAAATGCTGATCCTCAGCTCAAACTCCAGCCTAACACTGACTTGTGGAAGTGTGAAACCAGGGAATCCTGAGAGCTGGTTTAATAAACACTCCAGGCTGGGATGCTCCAAGAAAAACCAGCCCTGAGAGAGGCTTCCCACAACCAAACTGAACCTCGAACTGCTGAAACATCACAAGGAGGAGGAAACTGCTAAAATCCTGTCCAGGGTCTCTCCACGGCCTGCCAGGAGCAGAATCCAGGGGGATTTTCCCTTTCCTGCTCCCTCAGCCTCTCTAACACCAAGGCAAACAGAGTTCTCTCCAGTGTGGGGTTGTTTTGCAGAGTTCCTTCCAACCCCACTAGAAATACTCAGGGATGCATTCCCTGATCCCACCTGCACCAGGTTCTTTAAATCATGGTTTTCAGAACGGAGACAGCACCAACTGCTTGAAATTCCAGCCTGGGCAAGCTGGGCTTGAACTCTAAACCAGACTCAGAGCCCACAGAAATGGACAGTGCCAGTGAAAATGAAGCAGCTCTGTGCTCACAAAGCTGCTTCAATTTTAATTCATCAATAATTGGCTTTTGTGCCTGAAATCCAAACTCCCAGTAGGGAACTGCCTCTCACCCAGGGGTTTTCTGCAGCACTCACAACAGCAATAAGGTCTCTCAAAGATATTTTGGGGGTGATTTGTCCCCTGAAGAAGAGGGAACAGCTGATATTTCAGAGAATCATAAAATTTGGGTTGGAAGGGATCTCAAAACCACCCAGTGCCACCCCTGCCATGGGCAGGGACAGCTTCCAGTATCCCAGGTTGCTCCAAGCCCCCTTGAACAGCTCCAGGGATGGGACAACCACAGCCAACCTGTGCCAGGTTTTCACCACCCTCAGAGGGAAGAATTTCTTCCTAAGATTTAATCTAAACTTACCCTCTCCAGCTTTAGGCCATTCCCCAGTTGCTTGTTCTGGAATTCTTTGCTACTTGAGCCAGAAGCTCCAGCAGTTCTGAGCCTTCCTGGAGCAGGGTTCTTATCTGCCAATCCTCAAAGAAAAGAGCTTTAAAACAAATCTCCAAACCCACTGGGGTTTCTCCAGCTTGGTTGGAGGAAATAAAAGCCAACTGAATGTGGAAATTAAGCTCGAGATTAGTGCAATTCCCTTAAACTAAAGTAACACAGGGGAAAATCATGGTTGGGTTTCAACGCAGATTTCCCACCACCCAAACTGAAGGCACACACGAAGCTCCACCAGCTACAGGTGGTTTTTTCAGGGTGGATCATTCCTGGGGATCTCTGGTCCTTTCAAAACACTTCTAAAAATACAGTTTTTTCAAGAACAAGTGAAATTCTGCTCTTCTGATTCTCAGGTGAAGCAGACGAGGCACAGACCGGCTCCCAAGCAGTGGAAAATCAGGATGAACATCAACATGCAACCTGTGGAAGGGGCTTGCACCCAAAATCCTCCTTTAACAAGGGCTGAGGCAGCACCCACGGCTTGGAAAGGCTCATCTGGAACCCATCTGAATTCCTGGTCAGGATCCTGCTCCTTTGGCATCAGGGTGATGTTTACAACAGCTCTCCACAGCCTGCCAGGAGCAGAATCCAGGGGGATTTTTCCTTTCCTGCTCCCCAAGCACCTCTAACACCAAGGAAAACAGAGTTATCTCCAGTGTGGGGTTGTTTTGCAGAGTTCCTTGCAATTCCATGTGGAAATATTCCAGAGCTGGGGACCTGAGGGTGCTGTGGCTTTTACAGATCCCTCCCAAACCCCGGAGGATGGGATTTGTTCCCTTCTCTCCCTGCCAGAACTTCCAGAGGGATCAGATTTGCTTCCCCCCTCCTTGGCTTTGTTCAAAGAGTTTTAAAGGAGCAGCTCAGGCAGGATTCACACACAGTTTTGTTGGGTTTTTAGCACAAACTCCAAACCTGAATTACAGACCTGGTGCAGTTAAAACAACCACAATTTCCCTGTTTTCTCGCAAACCAAAGCAGGAAAAAACCCCAAGTGATTTAGGAACAAGCACCCTGTGTTACACACAGCTGAAGTTTATAAAGTTTTCCTTCTTTCCAGGTCACCTGCAATATAAAAACACCACAATCCCCCACACCAGGAAGCTGCAGCCCAGTGCTGCTACAGGAAAAGGTGCAGGAGTTTCCTGCGTGCCAGGGTTTTGTACAGAAACTCCTCCAGCAATCCAGTGTGCCTCTGTCAGGGCTATTAAATCAATTATCCTCTTCATCCTTCCTATGGAATGAGGGCAATGGGGCACTGTGGCTTCCCCAGAGCATCCCATAAACACATCCTGCATCCCATAAACACATCCAGCATCCCAGGGCTGGCTGGGAGCAGCCGAGCTGCACAAGTGGGTTTGGCCCAGATTTTTGTCCAGATTTTTATCCATCTCTCTTTAAAGGGTTAATTAATAAATCTGAGTTCATCACCCGACTTTCTGCCAAATCAGGTGGGATTTCACTGCACGGATCAGTCCTGAGAAAATACAAATACACAATTTCCAAGGTTGGGCAGAGGGTCAGTACAAGCAATTCTCACTCATCAAGGCACTAACTCTGGAAAACTGGAATCACAGGCTGGTTTGGGTTGGAATGGACCTTCAAACCATCCAGTTCCACCTGCAGGGACACCTCCAGGGTGCTCCAAGTTCCCCCCAGGCTGGTCAATTCTGCTTGGAACGTAAATTAGAAAGACTGACACGTGGGCAGTTAATCACCAAACCACGGGCAAAAAGTCCATTTAATCACCAAACCACCAGCAAAAAGTCCATTTAATCACCAAACCACCTGCAAAAAGTTCATTTAGCAGCCTTGGGAATTCAGGAAATCAGGCTGGTGCTTCCTTTAATCCCAGCAACTCCTGCATCCAGCTCCCACCTTCAGAACAACCAAGAACAACACTCGCCCGCAAAAAAGCGATTTTAAGTCTCGAGCCCTTCCGAGGGGTTTTTGGCCTTTCCCAAGGGATTAATTGCACAGGATTTTCCTACCAGCTGAAGGTCTAAAGACACATTGTGTTGCAGAGGAAGACACGAGGGAGCCACGCTCGGAATGAACAATGATCCCCACGTGAGCTTCCGCGTGCAGCGGAAAGGCAGGAGCGGGGCTGCGGCCAAGGCAGGAGCCAGCAGAGCCTTGGGAGCTTTGTTAGGATTTGGGAATGTCTGGGAAGCCCTGAGCCCACCAGCACCAACAAAACCACGGCCAGGCAGAGTGGGGCAGCACCAGAGGCAGGAGGGGAGGGTGCCCAGATCCTCGTGCTGAAGGTAGGCATGGAAAACACCTATTTTTAATTATTTTTATGGTTTCCAGGCTTTGAAGATCTTCCTTTGCTCAGCAGCTGCACCAGAAGCAGAAGGAAGAGGTGCAGGCTGTTCTCAAGCACCATGGATTTCTCTGGGAAATTTCTCTGGATTTCTCTGACTATGGGAAGCCTCTGATGTCAGCGTTTCCCAGGAAGGCAGGGATTAAAATCACGGAATGGTTTCTGCTGGAAGGGACCTTAAAGATCATCCAGTGCCACCCCTGCCGTGGGCAGGGACACCTCTCACTGTCCCAGGCTGCTCCAAGCCCATCCCACCTGGCCTTGGACACTTCCAGGGACCCAGGGGCAGCCACAGCTTCTCTGGGAATTCCAGCCCAGCCAGGAATTCCTTCCCAAAATCCCATCTAAAACTCCCCTCTCTCAGCATACAGCCACTCCCCCTCAGCCAGTCCCTCCAGGCCCTTCCAAAGTCCCTCTCCCTCCTTTTGTAAGACCCTCTGAGGCACTGGAAGGGCTCCTTAAAGCCACTTTGGCACAGGTGACACCACCCCAACCAGAGGAAGGGGAAAAAGGGGATTTTTCTTACAACAGGACCAGCAGAACAGCAGAGGGTGTTGGTAAAACACAGGAACACAGAACACGACATCCTGCTCACTGTGGCTGGGCTGATTCCTCCAAAACAACCTCCAAAATGTAGAGGTGGGAGGGCTGCAGAAAGATTGGGATATTCCCCCGGGAGAATTTGGAAGTTCCCTAACCAGAAGCACCAAATCCACTCGGAGAGGAAAAGCAGGACAGAGGAGTGAGTTTGCAGCCGCTGGAATGAGGAGCAGCTCATCCACACTCCTGCTCCTGATCCAGTATCTTGTTCTAGCACATCTGCTCAGGCTTAATTATCCCACTTCCCTCTCAGCTCCCTAACGAGAGGCTCGTGTGAAAGACAGAGCCCAGGGGAGTTTTACAAATCAGCCATCCCTGAATTTATGTGTCCTCGCATTTCGGAGAGCTGCAGGAAGAAAAACTCGCCCGGAGGTTTCCCGCAGGAATAACAATACCTGGGGTTTGTTATGTGGATCAAAAAGAAAAAAAATACCAGCAGTCAATTTAAAAATGGAAGTTGAGCTTTGGGTTCAGGCCTGGAATACACCCCACACTCTCAGGATAAATGGTGGTGTCAGGACACTGCAATTCCCAGCTTTTAGGCTGTGCTGGGGAGCTTTGGAGTGAAGGCAGAGCTTTCTCATAATTAGTGAAATTCAGCTGAAACAGAAGATTCCTTGACATCACCTCTTTGAATCACCATTATAGAAGAGACAAAGGAACACCACTGCAACCGCACTAAAAACTAATTAACAGTTTAGTCGTTAGCAGGTGCAGCTGCCTGAAAAGTGGGATTTTGTCACCAAGTTTGAAGTGTCTCCTCCTTCAGAGAGGAGCTGATAAAAACCCTCGAGTTTTCCCCAGCCCAGAACAAAAAGCCCGGAGCCGACCTCTGCCAGATGCTCTGAATTCCAGGTGACCTCCAGCAGAGCCAGCCAGGCTTTCAAAGACACACATTTATCACAGCCTTCTTTAATAAATCAGAATTAAGCAGCCTTGACACACTTCAAGCCATTTTGGAGGACAATATTACTAATCCACAAAAAAAAAACCAACCCAAAACCCCCAATTAACCAGTGTGCTGCTGCAAAGCACCAGAATCCTGCAACAATCAAGGAAGTTAAAATAAAGACAGCTTGGAATTACAGAACCAGCACACTGCTCCCAGCAATTTTCCCTCGTGCTGCCACAGTGACTTATTTTCCTCCCCTTTACTCATCTCTGCCATTTGACAATTTTAGCAGAGATGTGGGGCTTGGAGGAAAAAAAAAAGTGGGAACATTCCTTACTTGAGATAAATGTAAAGGGTAATTAGAAAAGTGGTTTTTTCCCTTTACTCTGAGCTGTTCCCACCCTAAACCTACACAAATCTCCAGCAAGCCACAGTTTTTGGGATATGGAGCTGATCCACGCACAAAAATGGGACAGGATTCTCCTCTTGGCCACACTGTCAGCCCCAAATGGGACTCAAACCCATCATCCATAAAGAAGCTCCATGTCCTGTTGCTCATCCCTGCAATTCCACCTCCATTTCCTCATTCAGGAACTTCCCAAGCCAAGCTCAGCCTTGTCCCTGCCCCGTGGGATTAAAAGGAAACTGGGGTTTCAGCAGAGGCTGTAGGGCACAGCCCAGATGCTCCAGAAATAGGGATGGGGCAGGAATTTGGATACAAAACCTCCCACTTCTGGCTCACTGGCTAAATTTAGCCCAGTCTGGTAATGACCTAAAAAGCAGCTGATGTGGGTTTCTGTGACGCCTGTGGCAGCTCCAGCCACTTCCTCAGAGAGGGATGTGCACGTGGCAAAGTCCTGCTGCCTCCTGGGTGACTTCAGGGGACCCAAAATAGGAAATGTGGGCATTATTTCACACCTGTGCCCAAAGGATCTGCTGGAGCCAAGTGGTTTCTGCTTCTGACCCATCCTACATCCTGCAAGAATTTGGGGAATATTCCCCGCCCTCCTTCAGGGATTTTCTGCTGTTTGAAGCTCCTCGTGAAGGAGTGTCAAAGCCTGCAGCATCACAGCCCCCTCCACCTTTTCCTGGGATGCTCAGCAGCAGATTCCCAGCTGCCACTGGAAATAAAACAAAATCTGCAGAGGATTATGGAGCTCACCCATCCCAGGTCTCACCTCTGGTGCCTCCCAAGTCTGGAGGAAACTGGCAAGAGAAACTCCCACACAGAATATCCTGAAATGCCTTAATGTCACTGAATTTCAGGTGGCAACAGAGAAATCTGTGACTCTGGAAGCCACCGAGAGCCACAGAGGACAATTTAAGGACTCAATGGCTACTGAGCTGAAAAAAATTCCAAAACTCTCTAAAAAACCACATTAATGCATCTCCTGAGCCTGCAGAATCCTGTTGCATCCCAGCCACACTGAGCAGGAAGCTCCTGCAAAAAGATAAAAGTCCAAAAAGAAGCAAGCTACAGCAAATTTAGAATTTATCAGCACAGGACTAAAATCTGGCTTTAATAAGACAGAGATGTGGTTCAGACTCAAAGGAGACAGTTATTATTGGATTTTGGGGTGGAAGAGACCTCAAAGATCATCTGATTCCCACACCTTCCCTAAACCAGGTTTGTTGTGTTAAAACATAAACTCTTCTCACACACAATTCCCAATTCTCCAACCAACTCTAGAGAAAAACTAATGGAAAAAAAAAGCCCCAAAGCCACGTGCACAACACTGAGAAGAGGCACCAGCAGCACCTGGGCTCTCTCGAGGCATTTTCCACGACAGAATCCCTTCAGAAACCCCACAAACCCATTTCTTGCTACATCTAAACAGGTGTAACAGGCAAATCTTTGCTTACCCCTCAGTCTTTTCCAATAAATCCTGCTGAGATGAGGAAAAATTCTGATTTTTTCCAGAGAACTGACATTTTAAAAGCTGCAGCAGGCTGGGACCACACCTGAGGAGCTGCACAAATCAAGGTGTGAGCACAGGAATTGTTGTGATGCAGCTGAGGGAGAGCAGGTCCAAATCCCAACACGAGGATCTGGGACACACCAGAAGAGCCAAACACACCCCTCTCCTCCACAGTCTACACCCTAAACGTGTAAAACTCAGTTTAGCACCAGGACGGGCAGATGGTTTAAATGCTGGTGGTCAATGAACTCTGCAGGGACAGCAAATTTCCTGGTTTCAGAGCAAAAGCAGCTGTGGCAAACCTTGAAATGCAAAGTGGGGCCTTCCCAGCGATGAAAGGCAGCATTAGGAGCACATTATTGCTCATCAGCTCACTTTTAGGGGATCTTTTGTTTCATCTGGCAAGGCTCAAGTCTCGATTTTAGGCCGGGGAAATCCAAGCAGTGACCAGTGACTCAAGCAGGGTTCACAGTTTGACTGATTTGCTAAAAAACCATGTGGGGATATTTCTTCAGTCCTGCCAAACTGGGGGTTTGAGGCACTTCCCACCCCTGTCACTGGTGTAAAACACACTGGTTTTGCCTCCTGCCCAGTCTGCAGAACGTTGTTATTTTCTGGGGAATTTTTCCTCCAAAGCAGGCAAATATTTAAAATTATCTTTTCACGGCAACACCAAACAAAACACAGCAAAAATCACGAAGTAATAACAACAGCGGGTTCAGAGTAACTTGCAGCTTTCTCAGCAGTTGTGAGCATGACAAAATCTGTTTAAATCCAAGACCCTGGAGCTTTACAGGAGGCCCAGGAGTTTTAAAAAAGCGTGGAGCAGCTCCAGTGGGAGCAGGGTGAGTTAACACCTCCTCACATACCTTCCCTTTCAAGGAACACAGGCTCTGGCTCTGACTTACCGGGATCTGATTTCTGACATCCCAACTTTTCAACCCAGCCCTGCGTCTCCCCTTCTCAAAGCACATTCTGCTGTTGGGATCTGAGCTTTCCCCAACATCCAGGCACGGATTCCTCCCCCAAGCCAGGAGTATTGAGTTACCAACGATGTTAAACAAAGCACTGATCATTCAGCTTCCTTATTTCCACTGCTTCCCTCAATTCAGCACTGACGCAGCCTTAAAATAAAAAAATAAACAGTGGGAAATAAAAAGTAGGAGGCGCCTTCAGGAGCAGCAAGGAATAAATCAGTGTAACCACGCTGAGTCACCTCAGAGATCTGACACTCCCAAGATAACTGCTGCACTCCTGAAGGGATTGTTCCTTTATTTCAGCCCTGCCAGCTTTGGAATTGAGGATTCCCAAGCAAGGCCATCCCCAAAACTTGTGGAACTCAGCCCCTGACTGTGTCCTTATCCAAACAAAGCCCCAGCTGGTTTCTAAAGGTGACTTTGTGTTCAGGGAGCTCCTAAAATCCAGCAGCACAGGCGAGGGGGATGCGGATGCCCTCGGAAGGATGGCGGTGCTGCTGAGCCACGGGCACGGGGCACGTCTGTCCCGCAGAACATGAGCTCAGCGGGAAAGCAGCCGGGCCTTTGTGAGCTTTAAAACCTGCCTGGCTGCCATGCGAAACCGGGTCCAGCCCTGCTGGCTTTGGAGATCTGAGCGGGAAGGTCACCCAGTCTGAAATAATGGCATCAGACAGAAGAAAAACAAAAGCAGTTTCAGTCGCCTTCAGCGGAAAGGAGAGGGTGACGGAGCGGTGGCTTCCGCCGGCTTCCCCTGACAGAGCAGCTTTCACCGGGTGTTGCAGCAGGGAGAAACCTCTCCCCACTCCCAAAAAGGAAGAAAAAAGAGGGAAATAAAGAGGTAGTCTTAATAAAAGCATAGATTAAAAAGCATTTTCCCCGAACAAATCAGTTTGGGAACAGCCAGGACCCAAAGGCAAGTTTTGGGTTTCACCTCTGACCAATTCCATGTCAGGTTCTTGCTGTCCAGGCTTCCCACCCCTGGATGTGTCCAAGGCCAGGCTGGACAGGGCTTGGAGCAACCTGGGATGGTGGAAAGTGTCCCTGCCCACGGTTTGGGTGGGAATTGGATGATCTTTAAGGTCCTTCCCACCCAATCACCCCGTGATTCCACATTCTTCCCCCAGGCTCCAGAAGCACCAGGTTCCTCTCAGCGCAGAGCTCCCGATATTATGTTTTAAAAAGCCAACAACTCCCCTCCCCAAATGCATTTGAAAGCTAAACCTGGTCCTTTTCAAACCAAAAAAAGATCTGGCTTCACACCACTCACACTCCATTAAGCAAGGCTTAAAGGAGCAGCTTCATTTCATAAACCCAAGATGAGACTTAACTCCTCAACCGTGGCCACGCTTGTGACCCAAGAGCTTCAGAGCCCAGTTTTAAAGCAGCATTTTGATTTAGAAACTCCTTTAAGAGCAAAATGACTTTCAATCTCTGCTCAAACAAGCCAGGGTTGTGCTCTCATGCAGCTTTCCTGCTGCAGAAACCGGGTGTCTCCTCGGACACAGCCTCGGAGCAGGCCCGGACCTGCCAGCACCGAGACAAAACAAAGCACCACAGCCCACAAAAAAAAAAAA
>VZTG01000494.1:791-11305 GCA_013397845.1 Melanocharis versteri
ATCAAGAGCAATTCCTTTCCTGATCCTGTTAATGCCTGTAAATATCAGCTGTCGCCCCGTTCCCACAATGAACGGAAGGTGGGAAGAGGAAGACACCATAAACCACTTTTTACTCAAAGGCAAGGAGTAATAAATGATCTTCATGTCCTTTGAAACCTGAGTGGCTTTTCCTAAGGATATAAATTTCCTTTTAGGAGCCAGCAGATGGACTCGTTTTAGGAGTTCATAATTTTTTTTAGTGCTGGTTTTTGGTTTCGGGGATTTTTTGTGTCTCTTTGGTCCTTGAACATCTTCATGCTGCTGTGCCGGGAATTCTTTGTGGGGAAAAGGGCCTGAAATTCTTTCCTGTGCCATTTCCAGGGAAAGATCCAAAGGATACCACACTGGGAATGATGGAACAACAAATCTGTGCCCATCTCCACAAAATTCCCTATTTTGGGAAACCCAGTCCATGTGTAACTCTTTACACCAAGTTTGTAACTACTTACACCATCCCAAAATTAGACCTGCTCATTTTTCCTCCTCAAATGAATTAATAAAGATAAATTATCTCTGTTTCATGCCATCCTAATTAATTTTCCCGAAGGATTTACTCATCATTTGTGAGCTACTTGTGAAGGAATCTGCCCTTCTGTGGGTCCTGAGTTATTGCACGGATCAACCTGACAGGAAAAAAACCACACGGAATTTGGGGAGATGCCATGGAAATGGAGATGGAAATGGAAATGGAAATGGAAATGGAAATGGAAATGGAAATGGAAAGGGAAATGGAAATAGAAATGGATGGATGGATGGAAGGAAGGATGGATGGAAGGATGGATGGATGGAAGGAAGGATAGATATAAATGGGAAATCACTTCTGCAACTCACGTTCCAATGCTGCTCCAAAGGTGCCAGGTTTAGAAACTGGGATTTCGGATTTAGAAACCGGGATGAGAACTTAAGGAATTCACAGGAATTTTTAAATTATTTTCCTGTGTTTTTGGAAGTTTGTTATGCAGGAAAATGGGAAGTGGACTCAGCAGTACTGAAAATATTCCACCCCTGGGGAAAAAATTATTTTTAGTCCCATGTCTAAGTTGGGCTCGAACCTGGTTTTACAAAAGCTGAGCCTTTAGAACACGCTGAGAGGGTTCTTATTTCCAAGGAATTTGCACCCTGTGATGCTGTGACACCACAGCAGGGATCTCCAGAAGATCCTGCCCAGCTGAAATGTTCCCTGTATGGAAAAATGGGAAACTGCACCCACATTCCTTCGCTTGGGAAAAAATCCCTGGACATTGAAGACATCCCTGAGGCTCTGGGCTAAATTAATATCCTGAAACATGGAATTATAGCATCATGGAACGGTTGAGTTGGAAGGACTTTAAAGCCCATCTCAATCCACCAGGTTGCTCCAAGTTCCATCCAACCTGGCCTTGGACAATGCCAGGAATGGGGCAGCCACAACTTCTTACCCCAAGGAGATGAAATAAAACCAGGATCTAATAAAATCCAGGATAGAAAATCTGTGTAAAACAGGAATGAACAGATTTGTCATCACGTTAAAAAGTTGGAATGTCTTTTTAGCTTGGATCCATGTTCCAGGACTCCCCTGGGAGGACTTTTGTTCTGGCTGGGATGCAGGTGCATTATTCCAGGGCAGGAGGCATTGCTTTTATGGGATACTCTGGGGCCCTTGCAGCTCCTGGAATTTTATCAAGAATCAAATCAAATTAATTTGTGAGCCACCAACGTGATGCAAGATCAGCCAAAAGTTCTCTCTTGTTGCAAACTCCCATTGTCTTTCCTGACAGCTCCTCAGTTTTTATTTATAATCTCCAGGAAGGAGCAGGAAAAGCAATGCTCCTGCTGGGAAATGCTGGTGGAAATGGAAGTGAAAGCTTCCTGAAATCCTATTATCTTTGATTTTCATCTGAGCACTATGAAAAGCCTCCTTCACTATGAAATCAGCTCTTTTCTTCGTTAAATAAAATTAAAAGCCTTTGGGAACTGCTTTTAGCTCCTCAATCCAATAGCACGGGCAGACACGGGAATTATTGGAAACCAAAGGTCTTTGGGAAATCACCTGCTAATCGTGTCACTGCTCCCTGCGGGTCACGGCTGCCACTTCTGGGGACAAAAGCCATCCCTCAATCTCCATTAGGATGATCCCGGGAGGATGGCACTGCTGGGAGGTTCCTCTGCAGGGAACAGCACGGGGGAAGTGGAGAATCTCCAGGCTGGGGTTTGGAAAGGATCTTTTGGAAGTGCTTTGCCTTGTGGTTGCTGTTGAGGCTCCGGAATTGCTGTATTTGTCCAGGGAAATTTGTTGGGAATGAAGCTCCACCTCTCAAAAGGCTGCTCTAGAAAATCTTCATAGAACAAACGAAGAGCCAGAAAATCAGCTCATGGAGGTGGCTTCACCTCCCAACCCACCAGTGCCAGGGGGATTCCTGGGCTGGATCTGGGAAGAACCACCAGGATCAGACTGATACAATCATGGAATTGTGGAGGTTGGAAAACACCTCCAAGAGCACAGGGGAAGTGGAGAATCTCCAACCAGGGGTTTGGAAACGATCTTTTGGAAGTGCTTTGCCTTGTGGTTGCTGTTGAGGCTCTGGAATTGCTGTATTTATCCTGGGAAATTTGTTGGGAATGAAGCTCCACCTCTCGTATCCCAGCCAAAAAGCTGCTTTACAAAATCTTTATAGAACAAACAAAGAGCCAGAAGATCAGCTCACGGTGGTGGCTTCACCTCCCAGCCCACCAGTGCCAGGGGGATTCCTGGGCTGGAACTGGGAGGGACCACCAGGATCAGACTGATACAATCATGGAATTGTGGAGGTTGGAAAACACCTCCAAGAGCACAGGGGAAGTGGAGAATCTCCAACCAGGGGTTTGGAAACGATCTTTTGGAAGTGCTTTGCCTTGTGGTTGCTGTTGAGGCTCTGGAATTGCTGTATTTATCCTGGGAAATTTGTTGGGAATGAAGCTCCACCTCTCGTATCCCAGCCAAAAAGCTGCTTTACAAAATCTTTATAGAACAAACAAAGAGCCAGAAGATCAGCTCACGGTGGTGGCTTCACCTCCCAGCCCACCAGTGCCAGGGGGATTCCTGGGCTGGAACTGGGAGGGACCACCAGGATCAGACTGATACAATCATGGAATTGTTGAGGTTGGAAAACACCTCCAAGATCAAGTCCAACCACCAACCACCACCACCACCGTGAGGTTCACCACTAAACCACGTCCTCGAGTGCCACATCCACATGGTTTTGAAACACCTCCAGGGATGAGGACTCCCCCACTTCCCTGGGCATCCCCTTCCCATTCTGGACAACCTTTTCCATGAAGAAATTTTTTGGGATGATGGCTCTGACCAGTACCTTGGGGGAGAAATTGCCGCAGAGGCCGCTATGGACTGTTCTGCTCTGCATCCAAAGCCAAACATCTCTGGAGAGATGTCTGGGACAGGTTTGGATGCTGGGAGGGTTTGGTTACATTCCTTCCTGAGCTATTCCAAAATCCTCTTTAAAAAAAAAGAAAAAAGAAGAAGAAAGAAATTAAATAAAAAGAATAACATTACTTTTTTTTTTTTTCTCCCAGCGCAGCTCTGCTGGTGTTTATTTATAGCCATCGGATTCCTGAATGAAAGAGCAGCTCAGGAAGAGGAATGGTTTTGCCCTTTCCTGGATCCTTTGGACATTGTGCTCAAGCTAACGAGGAATTTGCCTTTTTTTCAGGCCCTGAATGACTTCAGTGTCTGTAAAAAGCCCCTGACAGCAGCTCCGTGCAGACATTTCCATTTATCCACCTCCTTTCAGGGAGCAGATGCCAAAACTGGACCCGCTCTCACAGGGATGCTCCAGACAGAGGGAATATTGTTCCCTGCATTCCCGCTCCCCCATGAACACCACGTTGTGCCCCTCTTCTTCCTCCCCTCCCTGCACAGCGATATTTGGTTTCCTTCAATGCCCATTGAAGGAAAATAGGGGAAAATATAAAAATATTCCGTATAAAAATTTCCCCTTTACCTTCCTGGTCTGCATTTCACTGCTTTAAAACGTTGTTAATGAAGGGATAGATTTTCCAGGGAATCCCGATCCCTTCTTTTTAGTGGGCTCTTCTCGTTGTCTCGTGTAGCTCCCAAAATGGGATGGTTTCCTTTATCCAGCCAGATCTTCCTGACAGGGAGGGCAAAAGCCACAATCTATGAGCTTCAATCCTAAAATAGGATCATGGAATGGTTTGGGTTGGAAGGGATTTTAAGGATTGTCCAATACCACCCCTGGCCGTGGGCAGGGACATCTCCCACTGTCCCAGGCTGCTCCAAACCCATCCAACCTGGCCTTGGACATTTCCAGGGATCCAGGGGCAGCCACAGCTTCTCTGGGAATTCTATTCCAGGGCCCCACCACTCTCACAGTAAAAAATTCTTTGTTTTATCTGTCTGATGTTGGAGAACAAGAGGAAAAAAAAAAAAATCCCACACCAGGATTTGATGGTGGAATGTGGGCATTAGGATTTCTGTCACGGAACCATGGAATATCCCGAGTGGGAAAGACACACAGGGATCACCCAGTCCAGCTCAGACACCCCAACAATCCCACCCTGGGCATCCCTGGGAGCAGTGTCCAAACATTCCTGGAGCTCTGGCAGCCTTGGGAATGTCCCCATTCCCTGGGAAGCTGTTCCAGTGCCCAGCACCCTCTGGGGGAAGTACCTTTCCCTGATTTCCAACCTAAACCTCCCCTGGCACAGTTTCCATTGTAGTGCTACTAGAAACATATTTGAATGTTCATATTTCTTTCCCAAAAAAAGGATTATTCCTGCCTCTCCTGCGCAGCTCTCTGGGAACGCACAGCTCTGCCTTCCACATATTTCAAAATATTCATTATTTTTGCCCTTTCCAGCGTCGCCTCGTAAAAATAAATTACAGGAGTGAAAATTGGGAAGGCGACGGTTTAATTTCTCAAAAGCAAAATAATGACTCAAGCTTGTGGAAATCGGGTTGGCTGATAGGAAATGGGGAATATGCAAATGGCTGGGGGTGGGAAGGAGGTTCTGGTGCTGTTGGAGATTTTGCCCCGGGTGTGATGGGTGTCCATGTCCTTCGTGGCCATCCTGTCCAGTGGAAGCTTCCCTGCCCGTGGCAGGAGTGGAATGAGGAGGGTTTTAGGGTCACTTCCGACCCAATCCATGATTCCATGAATTTACAATTCCAGGACTTTCTGACTGAGACGCCACGGATGCAGGGTGACTTTCCGTCACTGGTTTTCCCTCGGTGGGAGATTAGGGACTTCCAGCATTCATTTCCTGCTGTTTCAGGTAGGAAATCCAGGCAAAATTTAGGAACTGACGCTGATAACTTCCATAGGAAAAAGCCAATAGATCAGTTTAACAAAGAATTAATTTATCCAGGATTAATTTATCCGGGATTAATTTATCCCAGAATTTATTTCCCCGTCGCCCCAGTGGTTTTTAGATATTTTACACAAGAATTTGTCCTCAGACCAACCAGTGGCTCCTCCTGCCTGGATTTCTTTCCCTTTAGGGAACATTTTGCACAAGTGTGGCTTTAATTAATATTTTGCAACCTGCTGAGCTGCGGTTGCCTCTCACCAGTTTGAAACCCACTGGTTCCAAAAGAAAGGATGGAAAATCAATCACCACAGGACCTTTTTTTAAACAACTTCTCTAATTAAGAAACCTGCTGAGCAAAGCATCCAAGCACATGCATAAGTCCATCTGTATTCAGGCAGATGCAGAAAGTTTGGAATGTGCTTCCCTCCAGAGGAATTGCCTGATGGATTGGGACCTCAAGGAAAACAGGAGAGATCCATGGGCTCTTCCTTTAATGATCCCGTATTTTATATTCTGTACCCAGTTCTTTTGCAATGTGGATTTTTTTCCCCTTGGAAGCACCTCCACAGAATATTTCTTGGCACGTTTTTTGTCAAACTTCGTTTTGAATATTGAAGGTCTTGGGAAAGAAAAGGAAATGCACATTTTGCTGAATCCCAGGATCTCTGAGGTTGGAAAAGAGCTCCCAGACTGAGTCCAGGCTGTGCCCAATGCCCGCCTTGTCCCCAGCCCAGAGCTCTGAGTGCCACCTCCAGGATTTCCTGGCACACCTCCAGGGATGGGCACTCCAAACCTCCCTGGGCACTTCCAAGGCCTGAGCACCCTTTCCATGGGGAAATTCCTGCTGCTGTCCAACCTGAGCCTCCCTGGCAAAGCTTGAGGTCATTTCCTCTTATTTCACAGCCCCCTGAGCTCTGAGAGCCCAGAGCTGAACCCTCTGCTCCGGACAAGGCTGCCAAAATCTCAAATATTTTCCTCTAATCTGAGATTTCACATTTGGCAGAAAAGTGTGAATCCTGCATGGGAAATTACCTTAGTGACAACCCCATGTCCTTCACAGGCAAAACCAATTTTCATTTTTTAGGCCATTTTTATTATTAGGCAGCAAAATATGGAGAGGGACTGGGGACAAGGGATGGAGGGACAGGACCCCGGGAACGGCTTCCCATTGCCAGAGGGTGCGGATGGATGGGATATTGAGAAGGAATTCCTGGCTGGGATGGTGGGGAGGAGCTGGGCTGGAATTCCCAGAGCAGCTGTGGCTGCCCCTGGATCCCTGGAAGTGTCCAAGGATGGGGCTGGGAGCAGCCTGGGACAGTGGGAGGTGTCCCTGCCCATGGCAGGGGTGGCACTGGATGGGATTTAAGGTCCTTCCAACCCAAACCATTCCAGGATTCCTTGTTAAACCTTCTCAAGTGTGCAGAACTCACCAGAGCAGGAGCAGCTTGGCTTTCCTGTGACAAGAACAAGTCAAATCCATGTTTTCAGCGGGAATTAGGTCAAGCAGACACTTAGAAACAAATTCCTCATTTTCCCGTGACTCTGTCAGCTGCTGGGCGACCTCCTGTCCTCACATCCCACCTGGAACTTGTCAAACCCCAGAAATCCCTGGAAAAGGCTCTGTTTTTGGCAGCTCCTCTCCACTGAACAAGCTGCTTTTGAAAGCTCCCACTGAGCCCTATTTATATCCCAAATCTGCTCTCAGGCTCCATGGATAACGCCGGGATTCCAAGGAATTCCAAGGTGAGCATTTAGGGCTGTCATTATTCGATACCTCATGAAGTTCCTCTCCTCCGATTCCACTTTTTTCAGGTTCAAAGAGGAAAAGGATCTTTATCATTTCTAAAAGGCTGGAAAAATCCAGGCTTTTTTCTTCCTGGAATGTCCATAACCAGATCCTCCCCCTCTCCCAATTAGGACGCAACCGATGCCAATTAGAGCTTGTCCAGTGATTAAAATCTGTCTCCTCATCTCCTGTGTTCCACAAAAAGGCTGTTGCAGAGCCAGTTTGATCCCAGAACTCCAGGAGATGGGAATCGTGCCAGGAAAGCCTCTCAGCTTTGGAAACACAACGTGCAGGACCTGAGAAGAGCCAGAGCCAAGACCCTGCCTTGGCCATGGAGCTCAAGCAGCAAAATACGGGATTGACTGATCAAAACTGTCCCCATCCACCCAAAAGGATCCTTTGGAGAGAGGGATGAGCATGGTGGAGCTGGAATTGGAGAGGATAACTCCACAAGTCCTTCCGTTTGGAATATTTTAATCCGAGCTCATTATTTCACCAATAAATTGATGTTAAGAGCGAGGAGTTGACTCCACTGAAGGGTTTGAGGCTTCAGAAGTCAGAGGCTTCAGCTGTGAAGAACCAAACTCAAAGCCAATAATTTTTTGACCATAAATTTTTAACAAGAATCATCATTTATACCTCAAATGCCAAGGATTTTTTTTGGATTTTTTTCCCGGTGACTTCAAATCAGACATTCCAAATCAGAATCTGCCTGCTATCCCACAGTTGTGTTGGTTCATTTTTTCCCCCAAAACAATGCCCTGCAGATCTCAGTTTTATGGAGAGATATAAGGAATTTATGGAGGAAAAACATTCAGAATTCCAACATTTTCTGTGATTATTTATTTCCACAGGGCTCTGACGAGACATGCTGGGATTGGGCTTCCATTGGAAAGAATCCAATACTGGCCAAACTCACTCTAATATAGAAATAAAGAGTCCAAAAATTCCAACAATGACTTTCTACTTGCTTTTTCCATGAAAATCCACACCTTGCAACCTGTTCTCCAAAATTTATTGATCCAAACACCTCGTAGATGTTTCAGGCCACAGCAGGAGTCCTTTAGTGTAAAATTCAGTCAGGAAAAAGAGGAAAAACCATAAATTTGTGGTGCAGGTGGAATTTTATCTGGTTCCTCTGAGGCCCTCATGCAACACAAAGGCGCCTGCCTTCCACATTTTATTATATTTTCCAAAAATATGAGTAAAACCAAGGGATGAGACACCTTGAGCTTGGCAGATGAGGACCAGATTTCTCACTTTATGGCTGATTTGGGAGCTGATTGGCAAAGGGAGGGAAGCTTGGGAATGGTTATTCCCTCTCCCTGAATCCTCCCCAAAATGGGACAGAGCAGATGGGACTGAGGTGCAAAACTGCAAAAAACTCCTTAAATTCCAGCCATCAGGAACACATGGAATATCCTAATTTTTTGCACACTGGAGCAAATTTATTCCTGCTGGAATCACACGTTCCTTCCCTTTTGCCCCTCCAGCTTTGCCATTCCCTCCTCCAGGACTGAGATCTCCCAAATCCCACCCGGACGCTCTCCCACAGAAGTGGCAGCGAACCTGAGAGGGATTAGGAGGGCAAACCCCACGTTTGATGCATTAAACATCATCCACCCCCTCTTTTGAATAACAATTTGATTATTCCAGAGAGAAGAACACCTCTAATCCCGTTTAACCCTCTTTGGGTTTGGAATTACTTCCCTAAGCTTTTAGGATAATGAAAAGGAGGAGGAATTCTTTCCACATCCATCAGGCACTTCCAGATGGGATTTCCTTGAGTTTTGTGACCCTTTGTGGGTTGCATTTAAAGTCGATTTTAAAAGAACCCAAAACCAAATAAACCAGTGGGGTTTGGCAGATTCTCCGCTCTCCTGTCGGATTTGGAATTCAGAGTTCTTTGCTCCTCTGTGTCTATTTTGCTCAAGGCAGAAAGAAAAAATTGTGTGAATGTGTCAAAAATCATGGAATTATTTAAAAGCCCTCTAAGATGATCAAGTCCAACTGTTAACCCAGCACTGCTGGGGCCACCACTTCCTTGTGTCCCCAGTGCCACATCCACATGGCTTTAAATCCCTCCAGCTTTGGGGACTCCAAACCTCCCTGGGCAGTTCCAATGCCTGAACACCTTTTCCATGAAGGAATTTTTCCTCATATCCAATTTAAACCTTGTGTGCTGCAGTTTGAGGCCATTCCCTCTCCTCCTGTCCCTGTTCCTGGGAGCAGAGCCCGACCCCCCCGGCTGCCCCCTCCTGTCAGGGAGCTGTGCAGAGCCACAAGGTCCCCTGAGCCTCCTTTGCTCCAGGCTGAGCCCCTTTCCAGCTCCCTCAGGAATTCCCCAGCCCCTTCCCAGCTCCGTTCCCATCCCTGGACACGCTCCAGCCCCTCCATGATTTGTTGGGAGCTGATCCCAGGGTTTGAGGTGCCCCAGCTCAGGGAATGTCACTGCCCTGGGCTTGGCGGCCACACCACAGCTGGGACAAGCCCAGTGCCACTGACCGAGCTCCCAGTTATCCCATTTTTGTTTTTGGGAAAGGCCAGCGCCTCCTCCCTGGGATGTGCCAGGCGCTGTTCGCTTCTCCCTGAAATTTCCCAACAGAATTCCCTTTCCTCCTCCCCCACGGCAAATTAAAACCCCGCTGAAATCCAGCCACGTGCGGGATCTTTCCTCTGGCTGCCGCAGCCAAGGAAATAATTTCTTCTGTCAGCAGGTGACACCGCCGTGTCCCCAGTCAATAAATGGGGACAGAGACGAGTGTCCCTCCTGATTAAACCCTCCTGATCCGCTGGATTCGAGTCCCAGCTCCAGCTCCATCACCCACATGGATCATTACCAGTCAATCCCTTCTCCCTGCTGTTTGTTCGGTAGATTGGGAGACGCCAGGGGGGTTTTAAATTTTCTTCCCAGCCGGGGAGGGATTTTAATGCCATTCCTCACACGGAGCTCTCGGCTCCACAAACGGGCTGTGGGTTTTAATGGGGGAACTCGAGGTGTGGAGCATTATTTAGGGTGGTTGAGGCGGGTAGAATTGGATGATTTGTGTTCGTTCCCGTAACGGGATGTGCCGAGAACAACAGGGAAGCTGCTCCTCGCTTTCCCACCGAAACAGGGATGGGGGGGATATGGGAAGTGGGATTTGGGAAGTGGGATATGGGAAGTGGGATGCGGGAAGTGGGATATGGGAAGTGGGATGATGGAAGTGGGATATGGGAAGTGGGATGCGGGAAGTGGGATGCGGGAAGTGGAATGCGGGAAGTGGGACCTGTTCTCCAGCTCTGGGAGGTGGAATTGGAAAAAAAGGATGAAGACGGCCTTTGCCTGTTTCTTTCTGACTATTTCTGGCTGTTGGTCAGCGTTTGCAATTTCCAGAGGTTT
>VZTG01000494.1:11824-24434 GCA_013397845.1 Melanocharis versteri
GGATATGGGAAGTGGGATATGGGAAGTGGGATGTGGGAAGTGGGATTTGGGAAGTGGGATGCGGGAAGTGGGATGAAGTAAGTGGGATATGGGAAGTGGGATATGGGAAGTGGGATTTGTTCTCCAGCTCTGGGAGGTGGAATTGAAACAAATGGATGATGATGGCATTCACCTGTTTCTTTCTGGCTGTTTCTGGCTGTTGGTCAGCATTGGCAATTTCCAGAGGTTTGGAAAATTCTGGATTTTTTCATATTTGTCTCCCTTGTAGGGATTTTCACACAAAATGGACGGAGTTTTCTCACAGAACCACGGAATCACTGAGGCTGGAAAAGCCCTCTGGGATCATTGAGTCCAGCTGGCCCCCAGCACTGCCCAGGCCACCACTGTCCCGTGTCCCCAAGTGCCACACCCACACGGCTTTGAAATCCCCCCAGGGATGGGGGCTCCACCACTGCCCTGGGCAACTTTTCCATGAAGAAATCTTCCCGATATCCACCCGGAGCCTCCCCTGGCCCAGCCTGAGGCCGTTCCCTCTCCTCCTGTCCCTGTTCCCTGGCAGCAGAGCCCGACCCCCCCGGCTGCCCCCTCCTGTCAGGGAGCTGTGCAGAGCCACAAGGTCCCCTGAGCCTCCTTTGCTCCAGACCAAAATGTTCACCCATAATCTCGAGAGATTTGGGGATCTTGGGGTGCAATAAATCTCTCCCAGCCCTAAATGACTGAAATGAGCAGAACCCCAGGAGTGCCTGGGTTGGGACCTCCCATTCCCACTCTGGAAGTCCCTTCCTACTCCAGACACCTTGGATTGGACAGGAATTGGTGTCCTATGTCCTGGATGGTGAGGAAGCTCTTCCCAGGGATGTCACACGTTGCGTTTTCGGTCTCTTCAATTGTCCAAGTGCAAGATCAGCAGAAGGACTTGGACCTTCTCCTTATTCCCGAGCTCCAGGAGCATTTGGATAACGCTCCCAGGGATGCCCAGGGTGGGATTGTTGGGGTGTCCGGGCAGGGAAGGAGTTGAACTGGATAATCCTTGAGGATCCCTTCCCATTCAGGATATTCCATGAATCCCTGATTCTCCTCCTCTGCTCCCACCGTCTGGGAGCGGGGACATCGGGAATCCCATCTTTTATTTTGATAGGATTGGAAGAGTTTTTCCTCAGGTTTGTTTCATCCACGACTTCTGATTCCCAGCCGAGGGAAACATGAACGGGAAAAGGCACAAAGAGCATTTTCCACGGCAGGTTTTGATGGAATTTCCCCGTGTTTACAGGTCAAAATCCATGGAGAGGATTAGCCTGGAGCAGCAGGTGGGCTATTTCATTAAGAGAAGCTTTTTCCCTAATAGGAAAAATGGGAAAATCTCTTTTTTTTTACATAAATCTGGGAGATTTACACAGGAGCTTGACAATTCCAATTCATTTCTCCGTGTCTTAATCAATCCAAAAGAGCCAAATCGAACCCTCTGGGAAACTGGTTTTTCTCAAAGTGAGTTTTACTTTGGAATATTTATATTCGAAATATTTTCCCTCCTCCTCCCGGCTTTTATTACCCTTGGATGGCTGAGGCTCTGAATTTTGGAGGAAACATCTCCAGGGAATATTTTTCCAGAAAGATCCAAGATGAGTCATTTAATCCATTATAAATAGTGGTAAAACCCCCAGGTTTTCAGGGACTAATTACAGAGAAATTGTTAAATCGAGGCTTCCAAATAATATATAATAATTCACATGGCTGCTAATACGACCAGGAATCTGCCAGATAAAGAACAAAATAGAAGGAGTGGGAATATTTAGGAGAGTTTAACGATGAATTAAGGAATTCTCGCCGTTCTTCCTGGGGGTTTTAATTGGAAGTGGAGAACATTAAGTGCCCCTGTTTTTTGCCTCATTTAACTCTACCAGGGATCAGCTGTTCCTTTGTTTTCTGGGTGTGTTCCCTGCGGTTCAACCTATCCTGTTAATGATATTCCATGAGTTTTATTACAGCTTTTTCCCTTCTCCCAGGACAAAAAAAATACTCCTTTGGAGAGGTTTCCTTTTCCGGGTAAGGAATGACCCTTACCTGGCTGCGGGGCTCCACCAGGGCAGCCTCCCCAAAGAAGACAAAAAGGGGCAAAAATAATCACCAAAAAACCCCTCTTTCATTGAAATTAAATGTCAACAACCACTCTGTGTGTCCATAGATCGTGGAATCATGGAATGTTTGGTTTGGAATGGACCTTAAAGCCCATCTCATTCAAACAAAACTCCTCCTTGAAGACTTCCTGCGTCTTCTTGCAAGGGAATGGTGAGATTTTACTCACTAATTAAGGAGGTAGAATCATGGAATCGTGGAATTATTTAGGCTGGAAAAGCCTTCCAAGATCATGGAGTCCAACCATTCCCCAGCACAGAATCATGGAATCGTGGGATTATTTAGGCTGGAAAAGCCTTCCAAGATCGTGGAGTCCAACCATTCCCCAGCACAGAATCATGGAATCGTGGAATTATTTAGGCTGGAAAAGCCTTCCAAGATCATGGAGTCCAACCATTCCCCAGCACTGCCAAGGCCGCCGCTGCCCCGTGTCCCCAAGTGCCACATCCACGTGGATTTAAATCCCTCCAGGGATGGGTACTCCACCCCTGCCCTGAGCAGCTGTGCCAGGGCTGGACAACCCTTTCCAGGAAGGAATTTTCCCAATATCCAATTTAAACCTCGTGTGCTGCAGTTTGAGGCTGTTTTTCCTTGTCCTGTCCCAGACCCTGAGCCCCCCCGGCTGCCCCCTCCTGCAAGGGAGCTGTGCAGAGCCACAAGGTCCCCTGAGCCTCCTTTGCTCCAGGCTGAGCCCCTTTCCAGCTCCCTCAGGAATTCTCCAGCCCCTTCCCAGCTCCGTTCCCTTCCCTGCTCCAACCCCTCCATGTCTTTCTTGTCATGTGGTGCCCAAAATAAGAGAAAATTTTGCCCTTTCTCTGCCCAGAAGAAGCGTCTAAATCCAGTTTTAGAGCAACAGCTTAGAAAAATTCTGTCCTGGGCACCAGCAAAGGGATGAGGGCTTTTCTCTTCTGCTCTTCTCATTTCTGAAGCTTCAGCCTGACTTGATTTATTCCCTCTACATCGTGGCTCTTGCTTTAGACAAAGAGACTCCTTTTTAAAGCAGTTTTCAAAGATGTTTTCATCTCTCTTGTCTGGGCTGAATTGAAATCACAGCTGGTTTGTCCCTGACATCGCTAAACAAACAAACGCCTTGTGCTGGTGTTAAATATTAAAAGAGTATCAAGCACAGAACAGGTGATTAATGACTCGGATGCTTCCACCTGGCAAATTGAATTACTGGAATATCAGACAGCACAAACTTCATCATAAATTGATTATTCCATCCTTACTTCGAGTGGAAGGAAAACAATCCCAGAGGACTGGGAATGAGCCATTCAAGCGTGGCCTCGGAGCTGACACTTCCCTCCGATCCTTCTGTTGACCTGCTTGGAAAGCTCTGAATATTTCACGAGTGCCCAGCCTTGGAGCTGGGAATGGTTGGTCCTCAGGGATGTCCCAGTGCAGGCAGGTCCTGCAGGAGATTGGACAGGCCCATTTCCAAAAGGAATCATGGAATCATGGAATTGTTCAGGTTGGAAAAGTCATGTAAGATCAGGTCCAAACATCAACCAGGACCACCATTAAACCACATCCTCAAGGGCACATCCAGGTGTTTATTGAACTCTTCCAGGCAGCCGTGCCAGGGTTTGACAGCCTTTTCCATGAAAAAATTCCCTGATACCCAATCTAAACCTTGCATGGAGAGATTCCCTCTCCTCCTGTCCCTGTTCCCTGGGAGCAGAGCCCGACCCCCCCGGCTGCCCCCTCCTGTCAGGGAGCTGTGCAGAGCCACAAGGTCCCCTGAGCCTCCTTTGCTCCAGGCTGAGCCCCTTTCCAGCTCCCTCGGGAATTCTCCAGCCCCTTCCCAGCTCCGTTCCCTTCCCTGGAAATGCTCCAGCCCCTCCATGTCTTTGTCGCCAACCCTCCTGTCCTCCCCTTCCTAATCCCCTCTTTTCCTTTAGTACGGTGCAAAGGAATTTATTTTTCTCTCTTTTTATTTTCCGACCCCTTAAAGACTTTACACGTCCAAGTCCTAATGAGTCAGAGACGCAAATCCCTCAGGTTTCTGCGAGGAATGACAGCACACAGGGCTGTGCTCCGGCTTAATTGGGCACCTCATTAAATATCCGAATATTGAAGCCCCTGAACAGCTCTGGAGTTGGTGGGGATGTTGTTATGGCACATGTCAGCAGCAGGTCGTTCCACAGATCCCCAAAAATGGGATTATAAAGCAGCTGGAGATTTGTCTGTTGTGGTTTTATCTTTTTTTCTCCAGATTATTATAAATAACTTTGGATGTTGTGAGCTTTTTGTGTGTCCAAACTTCTGGGAAGTTTGTGAGGATCACCAGGAGCTCTCCTTGCTGGGGTGGATGTGATTCATCCATCACTGCACCCCCTGTTTCAGCTCTGCCAGATGGGATCCCTCATCTCTCCCTAAATACTGACCTTCCCTAAATTTTCCAAAGCCAAACACGGGCTTGCATCAACTCCCGAGCTGTTCTGAGTGAGGAAATGTTTGGCTCAGCAGAGGAGAAGGGTTTGGTTTCAGGGATATGCTTTGATTTTCCCAGAGTGAGTGGAGAAGTCTTGGAAGGAGGAGGAAAGGAAGGAAAAATTAATGAGCATTTAGGCAAATAAAGATGGAACTTCCCCTTTTGTTTGCACAAATCTGCGTGAGCTGCTGGGATTATCGAGGGCTTGATGATTCATTTATCCAACAAACCAAACGGATTTGATAATCCAGGTTTGTTCTGGGATCAGCTTTATTGTTGGAATATTGACTCTGGCCGTGAAAGAAAACCGGTGTGAAATGCAATTAGAGATTTGTCCATTTTTATTAGATTTTGATTAGGTTTTGATTTAGGGAGTGAAAGGAACTCTGCAGTTCCCTTCTCTCCCTTTGCTGTGCACAGACACCAAGTCTCAGAGAATCTTGGAATTCCAGGAAGGTTTGGATTGGAAGGGACCTTAAATCCCATCTCATTCCACCCCTGCCAGGGCAGGGACACCTCCCACTGTCCCAGGCTGCTCCAAGCCCCAGTGTCCAGCCTGGCCTTGGGCACTGCCAGGGATCCAGGGGCAGCCACAGCTGCTCTGGGAATTCCATCCCAGCCCCTCCCCACCCTCCCAGCCAGGAATTCCTTCCCAATATCCCACCCAAATCTCCCCTTTCCCAGTTTGAAGCCATTCCCTGTGTCCTGTCCCTCCATCCCTTGTCCCCAGTCCCTCTCCAGCTCTCCTGGAGCCCCTTTAGGTCCTGGAAGGGGCTCGGAGCTCTCCCGGGCTGAAGAAGATCCACCCCCAACCCCCGTGAGGGGAAATCTTTGCGATTCCGTTGCCAGGGGGACGGGGAGCCTCAGGAATTGGGATAAAATCCTTAACGGAGCAAGGGGTGGAACAAATGCGGCCTGGGGAGGAGCTGGAGCAGAACGAAGGGCGGCAGAGGGGCCATCAGGAGCTTTGTGCTGGCTCAGCTGCTGCAGGAGCAGCGCTTGGCACCTTCTGGGAGGCAGCAGAACCCAGCTGCTGAGCGGAATTTGGATTCGCAAACCTGCAGCAGCCTGGGTGATTTACAGCCCGCGCTGCACGTTCCTGCTGCTCAAAACTTCCTGCTTCGGTTTGGTTTCCAGAAGAGTCCGGAGATCTTAAAAAGGGCAAATTTTTGGGGCTTTACATAAGACCTCGAGATTTAATTCCGGTGTTAAACAGCCGGGCGCAACCATTGATCCAGGTCTGTTTCAGAGCAGAATTTGGGGCGTCATTTTTCCCAAATGGCAAAGAAATCGCCCTGAACTGAACCAGGATCGTGGTGGTGCCCAGCGGCGGCCCCAGAGGAACGGGCAGGGGCTGAGCCCAGGAGCTGCCCCTGCACAGGAGCAGAACTTCTGCCCTGGGCACTGCCCAGCCCTGAGCAGAGCCCACACAGGGCTGGAGTCTCCTCCTGGGATATTCCAGAGCCACACGGACACAATCCTGTGCCCTGGGCTGGAGCAGGGAGTGGCAGCAGTGACCCTCTGAGGTCCCTTCCAGCCTGACCCATCCTGGGATTCTGGGATTAGCAAACCGAAAATTCCAAATGTCTGGAACCATCCGTGTTTCCTGCTCCAGTGGCTTGGGCATCCCTTTAGCACTCCATGGGCTCCTGGGAATTCGGGAAAGGAGGACGGAAGGCAGAAGCTCACCCGTGGTTGATATTTGCTCCTTTTTAACCATTTCCAAACATTTTCCAGCCTGGCTCATGTTTTTTTGGGAAGTGGGCTGTGCCTTTTGCCTCCATCCAGAGCTGCTCCTGGATCAAGATCCACGCTCCAATGTCGGATCCGTGCACTAAGGAAAAGCTGTTGTGGCCTGGGGCAGCAGGAGATGGGAGCACCTCCAGCACCTTCTCCAGCTCCTTCTCCAGCTCCTTCTCCAGCTCCATCGGGATGGATAAAACTGGGAAATGGAGCACAGAGGGTGGGTGAGAGCCCGGATGAACCAGGATGGATAAAATTGGGAAATGGAGCACGGAGGGTGGGTGAGAGCCCGGATGAGCCGGGATCACCGGCATTCCTGCAGGATTGTGCCTGCAGCTGCCACCACTCCACTGGCTTGCCATGGACCCAGCTGTTCTGAGCAGGAATTCTTAGGAATTTGCAAAGAACAGGAGAGAAAACTCCTTTTTTTTTGGCATAAACTGACTCTCCACTGAATCATGGAATCGTGGAATAACCTGAGCTGGATTTACAGGGATCATCAGTCCAACTCCTGACCCTGGCATGGGACACCCCAAAATCCCACCCTGTTCCTCCTCTGAGTTCTGGGATGGATTTAAGAACCCACATTTAAAATCACATCCTTTAAATGTTTTAAATCCATTTTAAACCACATTTAAAACCACCCACCTCCTCCCCGCATCCTCCACTGGATCCTAGCTGCCACTTGATGCTCTCCAAGAGATTTTCCTGACTCTGCTCCTCAGCCCTGGGACCTGGAGAACATTTCCATGCACTCTGGAGCCAAACCTCACTTCCTTTCTTTTGGGAAAGGCACGCAGCTGCCTCCTGATAAATAGGAAATGTCATTTACATCCCCAAATCCGGGATCTTCACTGCCTTAAGGATTTGAGGAGGAACATCCCAAGGTGAGACAGGATCAACCCCTCCAACCTCACTCTTCCCTGAGCCCCATTCCCATCTGGATCCGGTTACAAATCCTGCCTGACTTTCCCCAATAGATTGTGCAGGAATGTGGGGCTGATCAAAAGAATCCTGCTGGATTTCTTGCTTGGAGGAAATATTTACAAAGGCAAGGAAATCACAGGCAGTCGGAAGAAACCAGAGGCGGCCGCTTGTCTTTGCTGGAGGCTGCTGGCAGTTTGTTTTCAAATAGCAAATCCTGCCTTAGGCCTGACCAGAAAAAGCAATAAAAACTTCATTTTTGACAGAGGAAAAGAGAAATAGGATTTTTAAAGCCTTTCACAGATGTTGGGGTTTTTTTTAACTTCTTCATCTGAATAATTTTTCCTTTAAAGAGAACAGAAAATACAAACTCTGCTGTGGGGAAAGGCTGGAAGAGCTGGGAATGTTCGCCTGGAGAAGGGAGGGCTCCAGGGAGAGCTCAGAGCCCCTTGCAGGGACTAAAGGGGCTCCAGGGGAGCTGGAGAGGGACTGGGGACAAGGGATGGAGGGACAGGACACAGGGAATGGCTTTAGGCTGGAAAAGGGTGGATTTAGGTTCGATCTTGGGAAGGAATTCCTGGCTGGGAGGGTGGGGAGGGGCTGGGCTGGAATTCCTAGATTTGCTGTGGCTGCCCCTGGATCCCTGGCAGTGTCCAGGGCCAGGTTGGACATTGTAGGATATTGATGGATTGAGCATCCCACAGGTGGTTTTTCCATAGTTTTTTGCTTTTTCCCAGATCTCTTCACGCCTTCCAGGCTGCCCCACCTCAAAATTTTCCCTGTTACGGACAAGGAGGCTCCTGGAAAAGGTCTCCTGTTCCTGCACTCTCCCACTGCTGGCAGGAGTCAGGGATGTGGAATTACTTCCCAGTTTTTGGGGATAAAAATCCATCTCCAGGCAGCAGCAGAGCTCGGAGTTGTGCTTTCCCAGGATATTTCAGAAGGCATCAAACAATATTAAACCTCAGGGCTATTTAAGCAAATACCAGGGAAATAATTGCTGGCAATTCCCTGGCAGCTCCCAGCAAAATTCCCAGGAAATTCTGCAGTAAAACAAATATTTGATGTACAGACAACACGACAAAACCACGGTATTTATGATGCCAATTTTTAAAAAAATTTTTTGCTCTGACTTTTATTTAAATGCAGTAAACAAATGAGTTTAAAGAAGATTCCCAATGTAGCGAATAAATGGATTTAAATAAGTTTTCCTGTGCAATATATCCATGATGCAGATTTTTTACTCTTTTATTTGAGCATGAAACTCCTGGACAGGTGGAGTTGATTTTTCCTGCCAGGAATGGGGAAGAAAATACGGCGCAGCCCTTTCCAAACCTTATCAGCACAAAGTCTGGGATGTTTCCAGCTGTAGGTGGGAATATTCCTCTGCTCCTGAGGTTAAATCCAGCACGGGATGAGGGCTGAGGCTGTGTGCAAGCAGCCAGGGAAATGGGATGTGATCCGTAGGGAAATGTGGGGATAAATCCAATAATTATTGATTTTTATGGAATCTGACAGGCAGCGTTGTCCTAGGAAATCCTCCCGTCCCAGAAAGGGTCAGGATCTGGAATCTCCACTTGTTTTATCTGGCTGCTCGGAAAGCAACTCTGCTCCAGCTGGGATTTCGAGTGGAATTCCCTGGAAGCGTCCAAGGCTGGGTTGGACAGGGCTTGGAAAAACCTGGGATAGTGAGAGGTGTCCCTGCCCATGGAAGGGGGTGGATTGGACGGGATTTACATCCCTTGAACCCAAACCTTTCCGTGATTCCATGATTCACCAATCCATCCTCATTCCTGTCCAGTGGGAATTCCGTTATCCAGGTAAATCTGGCTGGATCCACCTGTCCACCGATATTTCCCTACAAAGGTCATCAACAACTTGTTAAGAGGTTTGAATTTCGTGGATAAGAAATTCCAGCACCTTGGACAAGTCCCTGCTGCTCAGCTGAGGAATGGAATGTTCAACCGGGTGGAAACGATGGGAAATTTCCACAATTCCCAACAGGAGGGAGCAGCCAGGAGGGATCGGGCTCTGTTCCCAGGGAACACAGACAGGAGGAGAGGGAACGGCCTCAAGGGAGGCTCAGGTTGGATATTTCGGAAAATTTCTCCATGGAAAAGTTGACAGCAAATATTATTGTTATCCCACCTCCCAAACCGGAACGAAAACCTGAACATTCCTGCTTTCATGTTTCATTGTTTATTTTTTTCCCCTAAAATTTGATGTATCATTATGATTCCACCTCCCAAACCTGACCAAATCCATAGAATGAGATTCCAACAAGCACTTCCCAAACTCCCGGACATCCAGAGCTGGGAGGAAGATCCTCATGGAGTGAGAAGTGAGGGAGAAATGCAGGGAAAGCTGGAAATTGAAACATTGTCCTTTCTGAAGGGCCACACAACATTTTTGGCTTCTCCCAAGGTGGAACCAGGGCTGGAAAAGTTGGATCAAATATTCCCTTTATTTTTGGTCCCTTGGCTGCAAAATCTCTGGCTGACAACAGATTCCCAGGGCTTTCAAACGTGGAATTCTGGAATTGCTGCTCCCACAGCAGCAGGAACAAGGAAAAGCAACGGGGTCGTGTTGGGGTTTATGGAATGCATTTATTTCCTTCCCTTAGGAATTTTATCCGGGTGCACCAGGAGCTTTCAGGATGCAGAAAGTCACTTCTGTCCTTTTTCTTGGGAAAAGCCAAGTTCCAGGTTGCCCTGGCTGGGATGGGAGATGTGTCCCACAGATCCCTCCAAACTGGGAAAAACGGGAAGATTTTTGTTTTCCCCCTACTCCCAGGATAAAAATTTAATGGAACTTTTCCAGGAAGGATTATGGATATTCCCTGTGTTTGATGTGTCCCACAGATCCCTCCAAATTGAGAAAAACTGGAAGATTTTTGTTTTCCCCTACTCCCAGCATAACAATTTAACAGAACTTTTCCAGGAGGGGTTATGGATATTCCCTGTGTTTGATTTGTCCCACAAATCCCTCCAAACTGGCAAAAACGGGATGATTTTTGTTTTCTCCTACTCCCAGGATAACAATTTAATGGACTTTTTCTAGGAGGGGTTATGGATATTCCCTGGGTTTGATGTGTCCCACAATTCCCACCAAAGTGAGAAAAATGGGAAGATTTTTGTTTTCCCCCGACTCCCACGATAACTAATGGAGCTTTTCCAGGAGGGGTTATGGATATTCCCTATGTTTGATTTGTCCCACAAATCCCTCCAAATTGAGAGAAACAGGAAGTTTTGGTTGCTCTTTTTATTCCCTGTATTCCCAGGATAACAATTTATCAGAGCTTTTCCAGGAGGAATTATGGATGTTCCCAAAGTTCCACCCAGTGAGCTTGGAAGGAGGGAGTCATTATTCCTGCTTTTATGTTTCCTTGGGTTTTTTTTCCCTAAAATTTGCTATATTATTATGATTCCACCTCTCAAACCTGACCAAATCCATAGAATGAGATTCCAATAGGCACTCCCAAATTCCTGGAGCTGGGAAGAAGCTCCTCACGGAGTGGGAAGTGAGGGAGAAGTTCTGTCACAGCACCCAGGAAAAAAAAAAACCCTGGAATTAATTCCGTGGATGCAGAGCTGGTGACTGCTTCCCATGGCACTTTTCCAGCATCCCAACCCCGCTGGGCCTCAGGAAATGTGCATTATAATCTCCTTCTAGGAATAAAAATATCCGGCATTATCATCCGCTCATCCTCCCTTTTCATCCCGGGATTTGGGAGAGAGGAATAAAGCGAACGTGTTTTAGACAAATAAACAAAATGACTCACCCAGAAACCCGGGATTAATCCGGAAAATCGCTATTCTGGGATGTGCTGCGGGATTAAAGGAACCTTTAGACAAGAGGGCTTGGAAAGGTCGGGATGAGGGTTGGGATCCAGGAGGGTGGAAAGGAACAATTCTGAGCAGCAGTAGAAGAAAACAGAAGGGAAGGTTATTAAAAAGAAATGAATAAAAATATGGAAGCAGGTGCAGGAAAAAATAAAAAAAAATAAAATAAAAACAAAATAAAAATAGGAAAGCAGGTGCAGGAAAAAATAAAAATAGGAAAGCAGGTGCAAGAAAAAACCCTGGGATTTGGGAAAACCGTCTTCAGCAGAGGAATTCGCACCACCTTCAGATATCCCGGGATATCCCAGACAGAATTATGGAATTATTTCGGTTGGGAAAGCCCTCCAAGGGCATCAAATCCAAGCTGTGAGCCATCCCCAGCTTGTCACCAGCCCAGAGCACTGAGCTGCACTTCCAGGCATTCCTTGGACACTTCCAAGGAAGAGCTGGATCTGCTTTTCCCAATATTTAAGAGTTCCTTATTGATATTTGAAGTTCTCCTACAAAATGGGTAAGAAATTATTCCCTTTATCCCTCTGGATGAGGCTTGGAGCAACCTGGGATATTGGAAGCCATGGCAGGGCATGGAATGAGCTGATCCCTTCCAACCCAAACCATCCCGGAATTCTGGGATTCCGTGACCTTCCCGGGATTCTGGGATTCCATGAACTTCCCGGGATTCTGGGATTCTGTGACCTTGCTGGAGTTCTGGGATTCCATGACCTTCCTGGAGTTCTGAGATTCCATGACCTTCCTGGAATTCTGGGATTCCATGACCTTCCTGGGATTCTGGGATTCTGTGACTTTCCTGGAGTTCTGGGATTCCATGACCTTCCTGGGATTCTGGGATTCCGTGACCTTCTTGGGATTCTGGGATTCCATGACCTTCCTGGAATTCTGGGATTCCGTGACCTTCCTGGAATTCTGGGAATCCGTGACCTTCTCAGACTTCTGGGATTCTGTGACCTTCCCGGAATTATGGGATTCGTGACCTTCTTGGAATTCTGGGATTCTGTGACCTTCCCGGGATTCTGGGATTCTATGACTTTCCTGGAGTTCTGGGATTCCATGACCTTCCTGGGATTCTGGGATTCTGTGACCTTTCCAGAATTCTGGGGTTCCGTGACCTTCCAGGGATTCTGGGATTCCGTGACCTTCCTGGAATTCTGGAATTCTGTGACCTTCCCAGAATTCTGGGATTCCGTGACCTTCCGTTATTTCCTGGTGCTCCGAACATCTTGGAGAAGCGAAGGGATGAAAAGCCAGGCATGGCACATTTGCATGGGCAATTATGCCCCCTAATTAACCGCTGTAATTATGATGAGAGCACATTAAAATCATGTAATTGCATGCGTAATGAGCAATTCGGGGTGTGTGGGGATACAATCGGAGCACTTCCACATTTAACCCAGGAATTTGGGTAAATATTTTCCACAGGTTTTGCAGGATTTACTCGTTTTACCCTCACAAGAGCCCTTGGTGGCCTGCTTGACCCCACTGTCTTTATATTTATATTTATATTTATATTTATATT
>VZTG01000495.1:10076-30127 GCA_013397845.1 Melanocharis versteri
CCACCACCTTCCCTACCCCATTTTCCAGTCATTTCCAGCAAATTTGTCACCCAGTTCCGAAGGAAACGTCACCCTGGGATGGCTCCTTCTGCTTCCGCCCGTGACCTTTGGAAACCAAACAGCCCAAGGCAAACACTGGAAGATAAGGAACGGTTTGGAGCCCAGTTTTTGTTTGCTCCAGGTGTGATTGATAAAGCTGTCCCTGAATTCTGCTGGCAGCCGCGGATGCAGTCGGAAAAGCTCGTCCCAGTGGGAAGGGGTTTAACTCTTTGGCCTCATCCAAGCGGGTTTAAGTGGGAATTATTTGGATCCTTTCTTGAAGAGACACAAAAAAAGGCTTCAAATCCAGGATTTTTCCGGGTGATAACTTGGGGTTTAAGGATCCAGCTCCGTCTGGGATGCAGGGGGAAATAGGAATTTCTGCCTTAGTTATCAGCTGGATGATTTATTTTGGGTCGCTCACATTGTTTCTCTGTTCCGTGGTTTCCTTATCCCTGCTGTGAAGATAAGAGTCGGTGCTCCCATGAAAATCAGGGAATTCTGGAATGGTTTGGGTTCGAAGGGACCCAAAGGATCATCCCGTTCCACCCCCTCCATGGGCAGGGACATCCCATAAAGCCCTCGGGGACTGACTGGTGGAGAGGACTTTGAAAAAAGAAAGAACCTCAAGCCTGGAAATCCACAATTCCCAAGGCCACCACTAATCCATGTCCCCAGTGCCACGTCCACACTTTAAAATCCATCCAGGAATGGTCATTCCACCCCTTCTCCGGGCAGCTGTGCCAGGGTTTGAGGAACCTTCCCATGAAGTAATTTTCCCTCCTTTTTAATCTAAACTTCGCCCCTAAAATTTGCTCTCCAACCTCCCAAACTTCCTGTTGCAAGTCTTGCACTTAAAGCAGGTATTTTCCCATGGAAAGGAATCCAAGTTCAAAACCTGGATCTGCCAGAAATGTCCCAAAGGTTGGAAATTCAGTAATTCCCTCACTCTGCTGGGTGTAGGTGCCATCCTTTTCCTCCTGGATTAAACCTCTCTCCACGTGGAGACACTGATCAATCCTCCCCTCATTTGGCGCTTCCAGGATCCAGGGATTGGAGACTCCCATCCCAAAAAATGTGGATCTTGGCACGAAGTCCCAGTGGGGCTCAGACTTTGGGAGGGGATCGTGGAGGCATTTGGAGGCATTAAAGGTGTTAATTCCAGATGGCAGGAGGGAGAAGGGACATCACCAACCTGGAAAAATCCCAGAATCCTGGGAAAATGGGTTTGTAACACAAGCGCAAGGAACGGGCTCATTTAAATTTGGGATAACCACATTCCAGCTGATTTCTGGCTGGTGCTATCCACAGGATAATCCAAGATCCTGCAGAATCCATGGTTTCCTGGCACATGGAGTGAGGTTATTGCTACGCTGGCAGGGGGACAGGAAAATCCCGGTGCTCCACTTCCAACCTGACCTCCATGGACGCCCCCAGGTCGTTGATTCCCTGGATGGAACAAGTGGAGAGGGGGACTATGACATTCCAGGGATTGTGACATTTCGGGGATTATGGCATTCCAGGCATTATCCTGGTGGCCGTGGGCTCTCATCCATCCCTGCTGTTTCTGCACGAGCAGAAAGGATGAGACGCTTCCAACTTCCATTTTCCAACTCTCCTATTCCACGCCGGGAGCTGCGTGATCCCACCCCCTCTTCCCAGCACGTGGAATTCCAGTTTTGCCCAAACTTCTGGACCAGCCAGACACTTCTGGGCACAGCACATCCCTGGAGGGATCCATCCAGTGCCAAACAGCCCCTTCATCCCAAAACCTCAAATCCCGGACTGGGAGCAGAGCAGGTTTCGATCCTTCCCTTAATAATCCGCGTAGAATATTCCATCGGTTCCTCTCAAGTCCTTTTCCCTCAAGAGCATCCAACTCCTTGAGCCCCACCAACCTCAGAGGGGCTGAACCCCCGGGATATTATCCCAGAGAGCAGGTTCCATATTTTCCCTTCCCTCGCTCCCTTTTTCCCATTCCTTTGAGGATTGAGGTGGGAAGCAGCCCTTGGGTTGTTTTTCCAGCCATTATTCCCGCATCAGGGGGAGGTGTGAGGCGAGGCTGCTGAAAAAACGGGGATTTTGTACATTTATTTAACGGGAGACACGATCCAGCCCCTTTCAAAACGAGGCAGCTTTGGGAATTCTCCTGGGAATCAGCCCTGCAAATCCTGGTGGCCGTGGGCTCTCCGAGGTGTAATTAAGGCAGGAGTTGATTGACTGAGGAAAAATAGAGGAGGTAATGAGAGAAAACAGCAGCTCCTTGGCATTCCTGCTCTGGTTTGTGTTCCAGCTTGGAAATTTCCTCAAGATCCCGGGGCTCGACCACTCCAAAGCCAACAGTAAAACCTCTCCTAGGCTTCAGCGTGGCCCAGAGCTAAGCCCCAGAATAAATTCAATTCCAGGGAAAGCTCTGATGCCACCAGTTTGGATGATTCTCCCCCAAAACGCTCTTGACAGCTCAAAATTTGGAGCAGCCCAAAAATGGCCGGAAAAAGGATAATCCAAATGAGATAATTGCAGATAACAATTACCTACTCCACCTCCACGATTCGAGCCCCCTAAAATGGGATTTCATTCCAGGTCCTCGTCCCGTCCTCCATTTTCCATGAGGCACCGAGCTCACCTGGCAAAGGAGTTCCCAAAAAAATGCCCCGGAGCACATTTTGCCCTCACGGAGAAGTTGTTTCCTCCAGGAGAGCTCCGAGCCCCCTTCCAGGGCCTAAAGAGGCTCCGGGAGAGCTGGAGAGGGACTGAGGACAAGGGATGGAGGGACATTCCAGGGATCCAGGGGTGACACTATACCATGCCTTAATTATGCCTCCCCTGATAGGGGAGAATTCCCCGAGCCCTCGCCTGGGCTCCGCAGACGAACGGGACTTTTCCACACTTTTGCTCTCAGATAGTTGTTTATTAAATCTTATCAAAGAAGGTCTGAGCCACAGCGTGACTCCCTTAGGAAACACGANCCATTCCAGCCCCTCCCAGCCTGGATTTCCTTCCCAATATCCCATCCATCCCTGCCCTCTGGCTGTGGGAAGCCATTCCCTGTGTCCGGTCCCCAGTCTCTCTCCATCTTTCCTGCAGCTCCTCCAGGTCCTGGAAGGTCACAATGAGGTCACCCCAAAGCTCCTCCTCTCCAGGTGAGCATTCCCAGCTCTCCCAGCCTTTCCTCCCAGCAGAGCTGCTCCATCCCTGGGATCATCCTGGAGCCTCCTCTGGATCTCTCCAGCAGCTCCAGGTCCTTCCCGTGCTGGATCCAGGGCTGGGGCAGCTCCGCAGGTGGGGCCTCACCTGGGACAGGTCATGACAGGTGTGACAGCACCTGGATTTGGAAAATCAGGAAAAGAAATAGGTTTTTAAAAACTCATTGAAAATATGGGACAACGAGAACAGCAAAATCCTCTGAGGAGCTCAGTCCCTGACTCCAAAGCCGGCAAACCAAATCCCAGCTTTGAGCATTCCCATTTTCCTGATCAAGAAGAGAACAATTCCATCGAGAAGTTTCCAGGATATCTCTGTGAACCAAAATGAACCAGTAGGAGACATTTCAGAAAGCGCCATTAATTGGTGCAACCCCACAAAAGTTCGTTTACACCCAATTCCTCCAGCAGAAGGTCAAAAATATTATATTTGTATTAAATAAGAAAGATATTTCATGGAGTCTCGGGATCAAAGAGGGATTTGGGGTTGGAAAGGACCTTAAAGATCACCTCACTCCAACCCCATTCCATGGGCAGGATATGGACTCAGCCACACAAATATTAATATTTATTAAAGACAAATAATTTATGACATTTGGGAACTGAAAAAACAAATAGAACAATCAGATAACCAGCTAAAATAATCAGATAAATCTGCTTTTTTCCCCCACGACATCCAGGCAGGTCTTCCCCAGTTCCTCAGCTCTTCCTGACCAACTTTCCCTCCAACCTCGGTTATTTTTCCCAGCTGGACACGAAACCTCCCCCAAATATCTGCTCTTAAAACCACCGGGTTTTCCTCTGAGGGGAGCAAAGCACGACGAGTCCAGGGAATTAGGTCATGGTTTACCCCATAAAATTTAGGATTCTGAAGGGACTGGGAGCTCATTCAACTCCCAGCCCGGGCTGGGCTGCTCCTGGCGGAGCGGAGCTCATAAACCCGGAGATGGGATGAGGGAGGGGAGGAGTCTCCCGATTTTTCTTTTTTTTTTCCTTCGGCTTGGAGGGGTAACCAAAAAAAACAAAAAAAAACAAACAAACAAACAAAAAAACCAAAAAAACAAACCACCAAAAAAACAGAACAAACAAACAAAAAAACCAAAAAAACAAACCACCAAAAAAACAGAACAAACAAACAAAAAAACCAAAAAAACAAACCACCAAAAAAACAGAACAAACAAACAAAAAAACCAAAAAAACAAACCACCAAAAAAACAGAACAAACAAACAAAAAAACCAAAAAAAAAAAAGGGTCACCGAACACCTGGAGCAGCAGCTAATTAAGCGAAGTGGGATTTAATTTGGCAGGATTAAACACTCCGGGCTCTGTGGGTCTGGTTTGCTCAGAGCTGGGATAAAATCCTGTGTTTCCCACCCTCCTGGGATGAAAATTTGAGGGAGGTATGAAACAACAGCAGCTTTGATGCTTGATTTTCCCCGTGTGGATAACTGGGATTAAAATTCATTGGGATGAGGGGGGTGTTAACGTTTTGCTGGGCTGGAATTCCACCCCAATTCCGTGTGGTTTGTACCGGTGGCTCGAAGAAGCTACAAAAAAACCCCATTAAATTCAAAATAGGGAGTGGGGGGAAGTGATTTAAATAGGGAATTTAATCCTGGTTATTTCTCCTGGGAAGTTCGAGCGACACTTCAGCACTACAGAACTGAAAACTTGGAAAAGAAAGAATTTACGCAAGGTTTAAAAATTCACATCAAATTTTCACATCAAGATTTGGATGTCATTACAGAGCTAAAACTGAGATTAAACCTATGGAATTATAGAATCTCGGGATGGTTTGGGTTGGAAGGGACATTAGGGAATATTCCCTAAGGATCCAATGCCTTCTCCTTCAATTATGGGGGAAGATAATTAGCACAATTAATATGGATCTTAATTATATCCATATATAATATCCAAAATGTGTATCCATATATAATATCCACATATATATATATATATCCACAACTAATTATATGTGGATGTAATTAACAATTCTGATTTATTCCTTTAAAAAACAGCCCAAGGCAGGGAAAGAATCAGGAATTAACAAATTTCCCAAATTGCAGGAAATTTCCAAGGATAATTTCCTTGATTTTCCAGATCCTAAAATTGCTGACAGAGAGGCGCCGTTCCCTCCTTTCCAGGTTTCCAGTCCCAGATTTTTGTCTCTACGGTTGTGTGGACATTTTCATATTTATTGTTTGTTAGATTTAGGAATAAATGCTGAATATAATGATGACGGTGATGATGATGTTGATTAATGATAAAGATAAAGATAAAGATAATGATAATGATAATGACAATGATAATGACAATGATAATGATAATAATGATAATAATATTAATAATAATAATAATAATTTTTAAATTGTAGCTTAGGGCACCTTCCAGGGCCTGAAGGGGCTCCAGGAGAGCTGGAGAGGGACTGGGATCAAGGGATGGAGGGACAGGACACAGGGAATGGCTTTAAACTGAAAGAGGGAAGATTTAGATGGAATTTTGGGAAGGAATTCCTGGCTGGGAGGGTGAGAAGGGGCTGGGCTGGAATTCCCAGAGAAGCTGTGGCTGCCCCTGGATCCCTGGCAGTGTCCAAGGCCAGGTTGGATCACCTTGGACAGTGGGAGGTGTCCCTGCACATGGAACAGGATGGGATTTAAAATCCCTTCCAATCTTAACCATTCCACGATTTTATCATCTGAGATCCCTCGCGGGCACCTCAAATATTCCCAAAGGATTGTGCACCTGCAGCCAGGCGGGATTTCCTTTTCTTTAGCACCAAAAACTGTCCCAAACCCAAGGAATGTGACATTAAAATAAGGTCCCATCTGCAGGATGCTGGAATTCCAAAATATTCCCTGTCCGATCCTGAGTTTTTGCCCTTCCCTGCTGGATCACTCTGGGACGGAACTTGGATCCATCCAGCGAAATCCTTTTGTCCATGGAAGGATCCTCGAAACTTTGGATGGATGAATCCAGCCCTTGGCTGCTGGAGAAGTTCGGGAATATTGTTCAGGAATGTTTTGGCTTCACTATTTTGGAAAAGACGGATGTGTGGGAGCAGAACATTTTCTTGGGAATGTGGAGATCCTGACAGAGCTTTTCCTCACGGAAGGTTTTTCCAGCAGAATTCTGAGCACAGTGGAAGAACAAGAATTCCCCCTTTTCCTGCCTGTCAGGGATCCCAGGCATTTTCCACGCCAGCCATCCCTGTCCAGGCCCTTCCTCTCCCAAATCCAGGTGAATTCCTTTAAATCCAAATTTTTATGACTTGGCTCATGATTTTCTTTGCCCTGTTGCCTTTTTGGTCGATTTTGGGTTGTTTTTCAGTTTCTTCTGGTTTAGCTTTCCTTGTTTTAAACTCAGCATGGATTGAACCTCAAAGGAATTCCCTTCCCTTTCCCAAATAATTTTTTTAACCTCAATACAGCACAAAAAGCTGACAGAATCCATGTGCAGGTAAGGTTGTTCCTATCCTGGAAGCTTGAAAATCATGGAAAACACATCCAGGAGAGTTCAAATATCTTGATTTTAAGGAAATTCTGTTCCATTTGAATTCCCAGTGCTGAGCTCTGTCCGTGTTGGGAAATGCTTGGAGGAAATCCCTCTGAATTTATTGGAATTGTGAGTGAATCCTGAAATTCTCCTAATGGGATGAGCCATAGATTTGGAGTCACCTGAGTTCCCACTCCTGTGGGAAAATCCAGAGGAAATTCAGATATTATCTAAGGATCAACCAAGGGAATTCATTCCTACAGGATTTCTGCCCTTAAATCCAAAAAGAGGGAGAAAATCCAAGTCCTTTACCTTTGAATTCCCCAAATCCTCAGATTATCCCTCTCCCCTTTGCCTCCCTGCAGAATTCCCGTGGCTGGAGAGGCGGAAACAGCCCGGGAATCTCCCAGGAGCTGCTCCCTCCCTGCTGATTCCTCAGGAATTCCGTCATTCCAAGGTTCCTCCTCCCCAGCCTCCTCCCTCAGCTCCCGATCAGCCGCGAGTGCTTTTGTTTTCTTGCGGTCAACCGCTCTTCCCTGAAAATTCCCGTGAGGAAAGGTTTGGATTTCCTCCTGCAGGCTTTGAACTCCTGGATTAGCGCTTTCCTTCGCAGCTCCGGCACTTCCTGACGGAAGGAATTCCCTCCGCAGCCTTTTGGGGAAATTTCAGGATAACACAAATGAGGGAAATCTGACAGCAAAATGCCAATTCCAGTTTCCCTCATCCCAACAGCTCCCAGGTTTTGCCTAATTCCAGGTAAAATCCCAGCTCAGGATGAGCTTTGTGAGGCTCCCGCCCAGTGGAAAAGGCACGGCAGCTTTAATTAAAGCTTTTAATTAAAAGAGTTTCATTTTGGTTTTAAATGCCTCTTCCTTCAACATTCCCATTCCTCAATTTTATCCTGTTTTTTGAGACCTAAAAGCCCCAAAACCACTTTTCCATCCTGAATTTCCCCCAGATTCCTGGGCTGCAAAAAAGTTCTCCTGTTCTGATGGGAAAATTTATGAAACCTGAAGTTCTCCCCAGCCAAAAGGAAGTTTCACCACCAGCCCTATTCCAATATTAGGATTATTTTCCCCGTGTGTGGATTTTATTGAAATCTGATTGAAAAATACTCACCGGGTCCAGCCACTCTCTCGTTCCTTATCCGACAGAAAATCGGGAGCGACCGGAATAATCTTCATGTCTTTGAGGCTATGGGGAATAAACAAGAGCAGAATAATTTGTCATGGTAGAGAACGGCTTGAAAATTCCAGAGGGCAGGGATAGATGGGATATTGGGAAGGAATTCCTGGCTGGGAGAGTGGGGTGGAATTCCCAGAGAAGCTGTGGCTGCCCCTGGATCCCTGGAAGTGTCCAAGGCCAGGCTGGATCACCCTAGGATAGTGGGGGTGGAATTCCATGATCCATAAGTCCCTTCCATCCCAATCCATCCCGGAATTCTGGCTCAGAAATCACCCGCCCTCCAAATCAATCAGGATTTATTTGCTTATTCCCAGATTTTCAGGCTTTGTCCGGAAGCCCAGCTTTTCCACATCGCCACCGAATTTTTAGTTATTACCCAGCCCCACATCTGCCCTCCAGCAACTCCAAGAGAACTGAAGGAACGACCGAAAAAAAACGGGAAAAATGAGTGGTTTGTCTGGAAATTTATAGGGCACGAAGCCCCGGCAGCTGACGGAATGAGCGAGGGTTTAACTCCACCCTGGGACTCGTCAGGAGAAGAAATCAGAGACCGATCCGTGCTGGGAAACAAAAAAGGGACTTTTCTACCTGCGCATTCCGTGATCTCCCGCCATTCCCACTTCATCCAGAGGCTCCAGGTGTGTTTTACAAGGCTCGGGATGGATTTGGAGCCTCGGGAGCTGAATTTCCAGGGCTGATGGGATTTCAGGAGTTGAATTTCCAGGGCTGATGGGATTTCAGGAGCTGAATTTCCAGGGCTGATGGGATTTAAGGAGCTGAATTTCCAGGGCTGATGGGATTTAAGGAGTTGAATTTCCAGGACTGATGGGATTTCAGGAGCTGAATTTCCAGGGTGGATGGGATTTCAGGAGTTGAATTTCCAGGGCTGATGAGATTTCAGGAGCCAAATTTCCACGGCTGATGGGGTTTCAGGAGCTGAATTTCCAGGACTGATGGGATTTCAGGAGCTGAATTTCCAGGACTGATGGGATTTAAGGAGCTGAATTTCCAGGACTGATGGGATTTCAGGAGCTGAATTTCCAGGGCTGATGGGATTTAAGGAGTTGAATTTCCAGGGCTGATGGGATTTCAGGAGCTGAATTTCCAGGGCTGATGGGATTTGCTGTCTGGACAGCCCTGAGGGGAATCCTCGTTAAAATATCTCGGAGGCGGGAACGCTGCACATGGAGATTTATGACTCCTGGAAGGAATTCCAGCCATCCAGCCGGGAAAAGTGGGATTGCTCCATGTTGGAATGACAAATCTGCCTCGTGTGTGGAGCCTTCGGAAGTCCAACCTGAGCCGGCGATAATTAACGCCACGAATAATTAATGCAGCGCTGCCACGGGGGTTTGTGACCTCGGAAAGGTGACCTTGGAAAGCCTTGGAAACACTTGGAACGCCAGGAATGGGATTCCATTCAAGCTGTCAACCCACACTCCAAGGCTGGAAATCTCCTGGAAATTTTGACGGGTTCCACCAAGGATTCCTTTTCCAAGAAGGGAATTCAGGCTGGAAAAATCTCCTGGAATTTAAAGGATTTGGAAGCATTCACACCAAGGATTCCTTTTCCAGGAAGGGAATTTGGTCTGGAAAAATCTCCCAGAAATTAAAGGATATAAAACTTTCACACCAAGGATTCCTTTTTCCAGAAAGGGAATTCAGGCTGGAAAAATCTCCTGGAAATTAAAGGATTTGGGAGCTTTCACACCAAGGATTCCTTTCCCAGGAAGGGAATTCAGGCTGGAAAAATCTCCTGGAAATTAAAGGACTTAAAGCTTTCACACTAAGGATTCCTTTTCCAGGAAAGGAATTCAGGCTGGAAAAATCTCCTGGAAATTAAAGGACTTAAAGCTTTCACACTAAGGATTCCTTTTCCAGGAAAGGAATTCAGGCTGGAAAAATCTCCTGGAAATTAAAGGATTTAAAGCTTTCACACCAAGGATTCCTCTCCAAGAAAGGATTTCAGGCTGGAAAAATCTTCTGGAATTTAAAGGTTTTGGAAGCTTTCACACCAAGGATTCCTCTCCAAGAAAGGATTTCAGGCTGGAAAAATCTTCTGGAATTTAAAGGTTTTGGAAGCTTTCACACCAAGGATTCCTCTCCAAGAAAGGATTTCAGGCTGGAAAAATCTTCTGGAATTTAAAGGTTTTGGAAGCTTTCACACCAAGGATTCCTCTCCAAGAAAGGATTTCAGGCTGGAAAAATCTTCTGGAATTTAAAGGTTTTGGAAGCTTTCACACCAAGGATTCCTCTCCAAGAAAGGATTTCAGGCTGGAAAAATCTTCTGGAATTTAAAGGTTTTGGAAGCTTTCACACCAAGGATTCCTTTTCCAGGAAGGGAATTCGGGCTGGAAAAATCTCCTGGAAATTAAAGGATTTGGAAGCTTTCACACCAAAATTTTTCCTCAAAAAAATAACTACAAAAATAAGCAGTAATATGAATTGTTTTAATTGATTTATCAATAAAATAATTACCATGATAATAATTATTAATATATAAAATTATTCAAATAAATAAATTATTAATATAAATTCATTATTAGTATATAGATTATTCATATAAATAAATTATAATAAATGAATAAATAATATCTATAAATAAATTATAATAAATCAATATATTAAAATTATTAATAGAAAGGGCTTCAGTCACTCTTTTCCTCAGAGCTATACCTCTGACTGCAATTAAAAATTAAGAGTTTGATCGCTTTGCCCTACAAACTGTAAAATCTTGAAAAAAACGAGGGAAGGCAAGGGAAAGCTTTGGAACTTCTCCGAGCTTTTTAAATGGGTTCGTTACATTAATTAATCTCTGCACAGAGATTAATTAACATCACCCCTAACACGGAGAGCATGGGATTTCCTGGCTCATTTTTGGGCGATCCAGTGCTGGCACAGCCACCCAGGGATTTAAATCCTGGATGTGGCACCGGGGGACACGGGGCAGTGCCGGGGAACGCTCAGACTCGATGATCCTAAAGATTTTTCCCGGGATTCTTCGTTCTCTCCACAGTCAGACCTCGTCCCTTGCCCCATGACCCAGCTCAGGTTCTCACAGCCCATCCAAGTGAACCAGAACAAAACCTGGGAGAAGTTTTTGTTCCCTAGGAAAAGCCCCTCCGGCCCCGTTCCCTTTAACGCGGCAACCCGAGAGGGATTGTGGCTGCTGCCGGAATTCCCGGGGAGTTTTACGGGCTTCGCTCCCGCTAAAAGCCGGGAAAATTCCGGTGGTCAAACCTGATCCTTTATACCAGATTGTTTATATGAGAATATAAAATTCACTGGCATCGTCATCCTATTCCTGGCAGGAATATGGAAGGATGGGAGATGCCACCGGGACCGGCACCTTTACGGGATTTAAGGTAGAACATCCAGTGTTGTTCTACCCACCCGCAAAGAGAATTCCACTCATTATCCATCGGAAAATCGGTCATTCCAAGTGCAAGGGTTATAATTCCCCTCTTCAGGCAGAGTTTTCCCTAAAATCATCGGATTCTGGGCAGCAATGTTGAAAAACTTGTATCTCCTGTGGATTTCTTCCAGCTTGGAGAGTAGAAGCTTTGGGGTGATCTCGTGTTTTTCCAGGATCTGAAGGAGCCGACAGGAAAGATGGGAAGGGAATATTTCCAAGGGATGGAGGGACAGGACACAGGGGAATGGCTTCAAACTGACAGAGGGGAGGTTTAGATGGGATATTGGGAAGGAATTCCTGGCTGGGAGGGTGGGGAGGAGCTGGGATGGAATTCCCAGAGAAGCTGGGGCTGCCCCCGGATCCCTGGAAGTGTCCAAGGCCAGGCTGGAGCAGCCTGGGATAGCAGGAGGTGTCCCTGCCCATGGAATGGAATGGTTAAAATCCCTTCCATCCCAGCCCATTCCATGATTCCATGACCTTGGATCTGGACCCCCTTGCACAGGCAGGATTTTCCCGTGGCTGTGGATGATCCCATTTTTCCCCCCCCGAGGACGGAGCTTGTGGAAATAAAGGGATGCAAATCCCTCTGGATCCTGCAGAATGCAAACACTGGGAATGTGCTGAGCTCCTCCAGAGGAGACGACAGCCACACCCCAAATCTCCCTTTCCAAGTGGAAATTCCTCATTATCTCCTGGTCGGATTTGCAAATCTGGAAAAAAAAGTGGAATATCACAGAGGACGAAACTCTCCGGCGTGAGGAGCAGTGCCAGGAATTCCATCCGTCCTTCCGAAGGCAGTTGTGGATGCAAACCACGGGCAGCAGCTCCTTCCTAGCAATAACAGCTAGGTCATGTTTCCTGGAACGCGGGCAGCGCGGAATATCATCGGAAAAGGAAAATAAACACGGCTCCGCTCCGTGAATCACCGGCCGTAAATTCTCACCGAGGGAAAAAAACAACTCGCTCAACTCAGGGAGCCCCCAGGCAGCAGCAGAAGGGTTCGCCGAGCCCTCAGGGATGTCCTGGTGGAATTAAAATCCCGCTTTTCCAAGCTGGGATCAAGCTACAGCTGGATAAAACAGAGACAAACCGCATCCTCCTCCACTTGCTGAAGTGGGACAAAGTCTGACATTCGATCTGTTTGTTCTGGGTGTAAAACTCACTCTAACGGGTCCTTTTTCCTTTCTTCCCTCTTTTTTTTTTTCCCTCTTTTTTTCTTTTTTTTCCTTGGAAGAGAGATGGCAACGCCCCTGAAATCCCATAAAGGTGCCGGTCCCGGTGGCCAAAAATTCCATTTAATTTCTTTTAAAAATGTTTCGGATCAGATCTCAGTGGGTGAAAATAAACCGAGCCCAGCAGAAGCTCTGCCGAGCTGTGCTCCCAAAGCCTCCCAAACACACGGGGAGCAGCATCTCCCAATTCCTGCAGGATTTGGGGGGAGAATTAAGGAATCCTGGAATGGTTCGGATCAGGAGGGATCTTAAAGGTCAGCTCATTGCTATCCCCAGGACGGGAATGCAGCTGGAACAAAGAGGGCTGGGAATTCCACGTGAATGTCACGTTCTGCGTTAGAAATAATCATGGAATTACAGAATGTGCTGAGTGATCCATAAGGATCGTCCGGTGATGCTCGTGATCCTGCACAGACATCCCAACAATCCCACCCTGGGCATTCCCAGGAGCGTTGTCTGAGTGCTCCCGGAGCCTTGGGAACATTGCCATTCCCAGGACAGGAACGCAGCTGGAACAAAGAGTGTTGGGAATTCCACGTGAATGTCACGTTCTGCGTTAGAAATAATCATGGAATTACAGAATGTGCTGAGTGATCCATAAGGATCGTCCGGTGATGCTCGTGATCCTGCACAGACATCCCAACAATCCCACCCTGGGCATTCCCGGGAGCGTTGTCTGAGTGCTCCTGGAGCCTTGGGAACATTCCCATTCCCTGGGGAGCCTGGGCAGCACCCAGCACCCTCTGGATGAGGAACCTTTTCCTAAATCCAACCTAAACCTCCCTGGGCAGTGCCCAGCACCCTCTGGATGAGGAACCTTTTCCTAAATCCAACCTAAACCTCCCCTGGAACAGCTCCATAAATCTGGCGGAGTCTTTTGTTAAATCATTCCAAGCGTGTAAGTCCCCCAAAGGAGATTTTCATCCTGATGGGAGATGGAACATATCCAGGTGGGAATTCTGGAGCAGCACAAGGATAATTCTGGTTCTCCAGTCTGGCCTTGGGTTCATTCCGCCCAAACCGGGACAAACCTGGATAATTACCCAGGGAATTACATCCCTAAAACTCTCATCCAGCTTAGATGAACAAAGACAAAAGCCTCACAACGAGGAATTTCCCAAAGAAACTTCTGCCTGGAGGGATTTTCGGGAATACCCCGTGAGTTGGAGCTCGGTGTCTTTACCCAACACCTGCGGAGCTGAAAGCGGTGCGGCACCGGAGCTGAGGAAATTCCGGGAGGCTCCACATCCCCTTTGACATCCGACGCCCTCTGAAGCCATTCCAGGAGATTGGAGGAGTCCCGGCGGCTGGGCTGGCTCTCCAGAGGGATGGGGAGATCCGTATCTCCCTCCTTCAGAGGCACAAATTGTTCACCCGCGCACGAGCAACAATGGAGGCTTTGAGGCCGCCGGTGGCCAAGGCACGGAAAAAATTCCTTCCTGGACACTTCCCTCTTTTATATCCCCGCTAATCATCGCTCTGCTGTCAGCAGGGAACGTTATCGGCCCTCAGCGAGGCATCCAACACAGACAGAGGGATCCCTAATCCCCGCAACGTGAAAGGGAAGGAGAAAAAGCCTGGGAAAGGCCATGCGGGAATTTGGGAGCAGGGAATCAGGGATAAGCGGATGTTGCCGCTCTTCGGCTGCTGCCCGTCAGTTTCGCTCCCATCTTGGTTGTTTATTTCTCGATGAACGAATTTCATTCCGCCACGGAGTTTTGGGGAAATGCTCCGTCAAAACTGGCTCCCGGTGGGGAATTGGGGGTCGGGATTCTGGGGTTTTGGCTTGGGAATGCACCTACTTCCTGTGAGGGGGGAAATATAATTAAAAATATGTATTTTTACTAATAATAAGAGAAATGAATAATAGGAATTATTTTTATAGGATCGTGGAATGTTTTGGGGTGGAAGGGACCTTCAAGATCATCCCATTCCAGGGGAAGGGACACCTCCCACTATCCCAGTTTGCTCCAGGCTCTTTCCAACCCAGCTTTTGCGCTGGATCTTGGTTGATCCAGTGAAAATTCCAATATTCCTTTACCTCTCTCTGCTCTGAGGGGAAGATTGGATTAGGGATCTCCCAGGAAAAATTCCAACCAGCACATCCATATTCCCGTAGCTCTGGTGTTCATCAGCTGGGAAGGAAACTTGGGAGACATCAGGATAAATCCCCATTCCTTATTTTCAACTCTTTTAAATCATTAAAATCAATGTTTTACGTAATTGAGGCAAAATTGATCGGAAATATCCCTTCCTGATTTTTGCTTTTTGTTCTCCTCCACTCCCTGCTTCTCTTTTCCAGGTATATTCCAAACCAGATCCACAAAAAACACAAAGGACCAAAAAACACCCCCTAAAAACCAAAATATAACCCAAAACCGCTGCAATTTACTTCTTTTTTTTTTTACATAAGTGAGGCTCTTATTTAAATTCCTCAGTGCTGGGAAAAATCAGGATCTGCAAATTCCTTTAAAAATAAGAAAGGGGGTTAAAAATAAAGGTTCTTCCAAACACAGACATTTTAATGGATGAAATAGGGAATATGAATCTTGGAATTATTATTTTCATGATTAGAGTTATTAAGTTCACGAATCATTTAGTGAACTTTTGTAGCTGAATCATCTCCAGGATTTATGAGGATAAGGAAGCAGGGGTTATATCTAAAATTCCAGTTGGTTTTCCATGCCATTGGAAGTGAAACTCTGGAGCCCAGCTGGAAGTGAGCTGAAGCATTTCCTGTGCAAAAAAACACCGAGAAAAGCTTAATTTTTAATTAATTTTAAATTAATTTTAAATTAGGCTTAGAAATAAATTAGTGTGAACAAAATCCCGGGATGGTTTGGGCTCGAAAAGACTTTTAGGATCATCCAGTTCCACGGGCAGGGACACACTCCACTAAAACCGGTATTAATTAAAACTCACCCTCCAGGTTCTCGGTTTCTTTGATTTCCCTTTTTCCATGGAAAATCCCGAAGCCTGGAATTCTTCCCTTGCTGGATCGTGTGCAGGGGGAACATTTGAAGGGAATGGGATGAAGGAAGGGGCTGGAAGTGGAGCTGGATCAGTTCCTGATTCACCCTCCTCACACCTTGGGGTCACACAACAAAAATCCCAGTTCTACATCCCCGAAATTCCTCGGCTTCCCACTGTTTATATTCCACAGGATTCATCCCAGGCGTGGAGATGGAATCGCTCTGTTTTTCAGGAGCAGAACTCTCAGTGGGTAATTTGTAGCTGCGCAATTAAGTTTCGGGTTTTAGGAATGTTTTTAAAAGGAAGCCAAGGATCTGGGATCAGATTCGGGATGTGCAGCGGGTGAGGATCAGAACCCCAAAATTCAGACCCGAAATCCCAAAATCCTTCACCAGAAAGGGGTCTCCAGGATGATCCCAGTGGATGGACACAGCTGTAACTTCTCCACCCCAGAGATCCACGGAGCAAAGCGATTTTCCTTAGGAAAATCATATCCCAGGAATGCTGCAAGGCCGGATGGTGACAGCTGGCTTATCCCGTTATTCCGCGATCTTCTGAGGTGGATTTGGGAATACTCATCTCCTAGAGGTGTCATTCTCCATTCAGCACAGGGAAGGATCAACAAATTATCCCAGAATCCCAGAATCTCAGAATCCCAGAATCTCAGAATCCCAGGACCCCAGAATGGTTTGGGTTGGAAGGGACATTAAAGCCTATCCCATTCCCACCCCTGCCATGGGCAGGGACACCTCCCGCCATCCCAGAGTGCTCCAAGCCTGGGATGGAGGGACAGGACCCAGGGAATGGCTCCCCACTGCCAGAGGGCAGGGATGGATGGGATTTTGGGAAGGAATTCCTGGCTGGGAGGGCGGGGAGGGGCTGGGATGGAATTCCTATCAGCAGTCTCATTCCTATATGTTTAGGGTCTGTCATGGGATCATGGAATATCCTGAGTTGGAGGAACCCACAAGGATCATCCAGTCCAACACAGACACCCCAACAATCCCAACCTGGGCATCCCTGGGAGTGTTGTCCGAAATCCGGAGCTAAGGGAAGTGTCTGCTGTCTTCAGGAAGAGCCTAATCCTGAAATTCCCAGTGGTCAGTCTCATTCCCATGTGTTTGGGGTCTGTCAGAGAATCCTGGAATATCCTGAGTGGGACAGAACCCACAAGGATCATCCAGTCCAACACAGACACCCCAGAAATCCCACCCTGGGCATCCCTGGGAGCTTTGTCCGAAATCTGGAGCTAAGGGAAGTGTCTGCTGTCTTTGGGAAGAGCCTAATCCTGAAATTCCTATCAGCGGTCTCATTCCCATGTGTTTGGGGTCTGTCAGAGAATCCTGGAATATCCTGAGTGGGACAGAACCCACAAGGATCATCCAGTCCAACACAGACACCCCAACAATCCCAACCTGGGCATCCCTGGGAGTGTTGTCCGAAATCCGGAGCTAAGGGAAGTGTCTGCTGTCTTCAGGAAGAGCCTAATCCTGAAATTCCCAGTGGTCAGTCTCATTCCCATGTGTTTGGGGTNTAGGAGAAAAACCTTTTCCTACAATCCAACCTAAACCTGGCCCGGTTTGGTACCAAAACGCGGAACCTAAATTTTGGCTGATCCTTGAACAGCTCCTGGCTGGGATGCAGGGATTGGCTCCAAGGAGCTCTGATCCCGTTCCTCTGGGATGTGTGCCGGGGTGTTCGTGGACTCCTGGAGCTGCTGCTCCCCAGGGCCGGCTCTTCCAGGGACAGGCAGCTCCTGGAATGTTGTCACCAGGCCACCGGAGCCAGCAGGGTCCAGCGGAGGGATCTTTGCCACCACCTGCTGAAGGAACTTCGCCGCGTCCTTCCTCAGTCCAGGGAAAGCTGTGCGGGGAGGGACGACTTGGTGATTCCTGTTGGAGTCCAAAGTGCAGGGAATATTTCTCTGCCTGTTTTGAAAAGTTTTACCCCTCTGGACAGCTCCATCTTTGACCTTCGTCCATGGAGAAAATTACCGACCCTCTGGGAAGAAGCAGAATCGACACTGGTGTGAATTAGGTGATAGAACATTATATAAGATTGTCACAGGGTGAAAATTTAGAGGTGTTGGGTTTGTTAATATAGTGAATAGATAGGAAGCAAAACCTCCAAAATGGAGGATTGTTGTTGTTTTCTGAGCCTTCTTCTTTCTTCTTTCTTTACTCCACGTTTGCGGCAAAAGTGGATTGAGAGGATTGGGTGAAAAATGCCGCAGTTCCTTTTGTGTGACAGAAAGATTTACTGAACATTGGTAGAAAAGTAAAAATACCTTTCATTTTGGGCTTTCATTGGGTAATTTACCTTTAAAAGAACGGTGTTATCTGGATAACTCGGCTTTTCCTTCGCATTTCCTAAGGGGAGTCACACTGTGGCTCAGACCTTTTCTGATAAGACTTAATAAACAACTATCTGAGAGCAAAAGCGTGGAAAAGTCCCGTTCGTCTGCAGAGCCCAGGCGAGGGCTCAGGGAATTCTCCCCTGTCAGGGGAGGCATAATTAAGGCACGGTATAGTGTCAGATTCCCTTCTCCCTGACAATTCCAGGCACAGGGAAAAGACTCAGAGGAAAACAAGAAAACGGAAGGAAAATCGGGAAACCCGGAGGGAGCCCAAAGGAAGAGGAGCCACGTTCTTCCCGCTCCATGTGAACCTCGACAGGTCCGCCTCGGATAATTATTCCATTTCCCTCCTGCATCCAGCATATCCCAATTCCAAGCCATTCCCGGCTGCAGGAATGTGCCACGATCCTCTTTAGGACAAACCAGGCAAGGAAACAAAGCCAAGCTCCCATTTCCCAAGGGATGGGGATCCCTATGGGGATCCATCCAGAATGATGGATCCCGATGGGATTTGGGACAGAAACCCAGGAATGGGATAGGGAAAAGTGCAGAGAGTGCAGGGGGAAGGTCCCGGTGTTTTTACCACTGGAGAACCGGGATGCTCCCACTTTTCCCTGGCTTTGAGGAATAATTCCGATTTAATCATTCCACAACAGCTCTGGAGGGCCCACGGCTCCACTGGATTTTCCTACGATCCATCTTTGCTGCCAGAGTTGGACTTTCCCAGAGCTTTAAAGGAAGGGAAAGGATTTTCCTGGTGCAGCATATCCCAATTCCAAGCCATTCCTGGCTACAGGAATGTGCCACGATCCTCTTTAGGACCAACCAGGCAGGGAAAAAAAGCTGAGCTCCCATTTCCCAAGGGATGGGGATCTACCCTTCGGAAAGCTCCCGAGATCAGCCGGACAGCCGGAGTCAAGGATCAGGAGCGGGATTCCGCAGGGAATTCCTGCAGGAGTGAACTCACCGGCTGTAAAGCAGCAAGTGCTTAAGGCCAGACCCCATAAATCCCCTAAATGAGATGCTGGTGACATTACAGACCCGGCTTGTTGGTTTTTCCAGCTGAGCTGCAGACCGCAGCAAATTATTTATATTCCAGGAGTTGGGATGGGAGGGGAAGGGAGAGCGGGATGGGGAGAGGGGAAAAGGGGATTGGCTGATGCTGTTTGAATTCCTAATTAATTCTTTTCTTCAGGAAGAAGGAGGAGAAGGAAAGAGCGACTCGGTCTTGGTGCTGGGAAGTGAAAATCATGGATTCGGAATGATGGGGAAGAAGAAAGGAAGAGGCAAAATTCCTCTTTCCAAGCTGCATCCAAAGGGGAGGGAGGCACCAGCTCCTCCAGGAGGGGCAGAGCACAAACTCCGGGCAGGAGAAAGGAAAGGGGATGGGAAGATGTGTGGAAGGNGCTTCCAATTCCTCCTCCAAATCCTAAAACCTGGGAGCAGCCGTGGATATGGAGAAGATTCTGGAAGGGGAACAAACCCCCCTTGGTTTAACTCGACCAGAAAACCAAACTGTTTATGAAAAGCAACCGCTTGAGAAAAATTCCAGAGATCCACCCGGGCGCTTTCTCCCGGATTTGATGGATAACCGATGACTCGATGATCTTGGAGTCTTCTCCAACCTTAGGATTTGATTTTAGGATGGATGGGCTGCATCCATGGATTCTACTCATCCTGAGGCTCCATGGACACGGCAGAAAAAAGATTGTTAGGAAAATGTCGATTTCTGTCTTTAATCCGATCGATTTCACGCTGGAATTCTGATCACGACAGTTGTACATAGGGAAAATATATTTAGGAATATGATGGGAAATACATTTAGGAATATTATGGAAAATACGTTTAGGAATATTATGGAAAATATATTTAGGAATATTATGGAAAATATCCTTAGGAATATTATGGAAAATATATTTAGGAATATGATGGAAATATATTTAGGAATATTATGGAAAATATCCTTAGGAATATTATGGAAAATAGATTTNGTTCTGTGATGTCCCAGCAGGAATGACATTTCCCGCTCGTCATCCAACCTTCTGAGCTGCTGTCCCAGAGATTCCCGCCCCGTTCCCATCGGCTCCACACCCTCCATCCCTCCACCTGCAGACGGACAGGGTGGGTCGGATCTCCTGGAAGTGCCGGAGATCCC
>VZTG01000496.1:0-43469 GCA_013397845.1 Melanocharis versteri
GATCTTCGGACCGTCTCTCACACTGTTCCCTACTGCTGACAGATCCTTTATTTAAATAGTTAGGTTTAAACCTGAAAGATAAAGTTCAGATACTTAACACACTACAAGAATTAGGAAGATTTCCCCAAAGCGCTAGGAAGGTTCAAAAATACCCTCAGAAATGTAAGAAATGGATCTCCTTAGTCCAAGTGCCTCACAGCATGGGAAATGTATTTGATATACACACAAACATAAGTAGCAACAAAAATACCGACACAGCTAGGTGATGAAACAAGTAGCACAGTATATGTCAGAATTCTTTCTGATTGGTCTGTCAAAATGAAATCAGCTAAAATCTATCAGGACATCCAAGTCATTCATCCTTAAGCAAAAGGAATGAAGTTTAAAGAAATGAAGTAAAATTTTAACAGCAACCATGGCCACAGCAGCACACAAATGAGCCCATGACCATAGAGAAGCACAGATGCACTGCAATCAGCACACTGATTGAACAGTTCTCAGACTCCATGCCATTATGGTGGGATGGAGAGTCAAGCCCTCTGGTAGTTTCTTAGAGGCTTTTTCTCAACATTCTTGAGACCAAAATTGTTTGGCACAAAACTCTATTCTATGTGCATGCCCTATAGGTGACAGACCTTGGTAAGAGAGATTAGAGTGAGGCAACTGCTGCCACAGTCCAACTGGTCAAACAGCCAAAACAGCACCCCTGTACAATGCAACAATAAGTACAGTGCCAGCAAACTGGGAGAGAAATAAATATCACTTGAGCAATGAAACTAATGTGAGTGTCTACCCAGTATAGGTCCACATCAGTACGTACCAAGAGAGCACCGACATGCTCTCTGTAGGCTGACAACAGACGACCTAACTTGGGATTCTAAGGAAGGAAGATAACGTCAATTTACTATTCCATCCTATTCAATCATAAACATGGAAAACAGTAACATCAACCCGAAGTAGATCCACAGTAAAGGCCTTGCACTCACTGCAGCAGTTCCTTGTTGCAGTGAGTGTGCTGCAAATCTTGCCATGTGGTTTATAATAGGAGAGGAGTTGGTTGGCCCGTAGAGTCAGATCTGAGGCAGAATCTGGCGGTAGGAATCCACTATTCCTTGAATACCTGCAACACAAGGAAGGAAAGCTGCCACAAGAGCCCACAATTCCTCCAGTCATTATTTTATAAGCATTACTAAACAGCATAGCCAAAGGACAACTCACACAGCTGTGAACTCCTGAAGGGCAAATAAGCAGCAGAATAACAGGAAGCACTGAGATGAAAACAGTGGACAGCTGCAGAGATCAGATTTACATGTTTCTTCCCCATTCTACATTCTTCACATCGGTCTTTGTGCCTTTAACATCACAAAGCTCAGGATTCTAGCTTTTGAGTTGGCAGGGCTGATTGAGAAGGCTTTAAACTAGGTTTGAAGGGGGAAGGCGATAAGACCAGGCTTGGCAGACATGCGCCCAGGGCTGGCATGCCAGCATTGAGGGTGAAATCAAAAGCCCAGCTGAAGTTCATCTATACCCCGCTAACTTTGAAGTGTGTGAGTCTCACCGGACCACACTTGCACACTTATGGAGACAAGCCAGGGACTCCTATGGTAATAAAAGCCAAAAGGGAAACAGCAGAAAATGATCTCAAAGGAATTATGAGTGTTCCTCTAGGAAGGCAATACAGCCAACAGCCCAGCTGAGTGCTTTACACCAATGCACAGAGCACGGGCAACAAACAAGAGGACCTGGAAGCCACTGTGCTGCTAGAAAGCTACAACCTTGTGCCGTTATTGAAACTTGGTGGGACACCCATGGGAATCCCATCACTAGAGTACAGCTATTGATGGCTACAGGCTGTGAGGAAGGAACAGGAGAGGAAGGAGAGGTGGAGGGGTTGCCCTCTGTGCCAAGAGGTGGATTGAATGTGAAGACCTGTCTCTGAAGAACAGCCATGTGGGTAAAAATCAGATAGAAAGTCTGTGGGTAAAAATCAGTGACCAAGGCAACAAAGGGAACTTGATGGTTGGGGTCTACTACAGGCTGCCTGATCAAGGGGAGCCTGTTGATGAAGCCTTTCTGCTCCAGCTACAGGAGGCATTGCGCTCGCAGGCTCTTGTCCTGCAGGAGGACTTCAACTGTCCTGATATCTGCTGGGAAAGCAGCACAGTCAGCCATAGGCAATCCAGGAGACTCCTGGAAGATAACTTCTTGAACCAGGTAATCAACAGCCCTGCCAGAGGGGATTACTGGATCCGTTGGTCACCACTGCAAGGCAGCTAATCGGGAACATCAAGAACAGAGGCAGCCTGGACTGCAGTGATCATGCACTGGTGGAACCGGCAGTCCTGAGGAATATGGGTCAGGTAAGAGTAAAGTTAGGCCCCTGAAGGTTAGGAAAGCAGACTTCCAGCTCTTCGGGAACATAGTGGGATCCCCTAGGAGACTGCCCTCAGGGACACAGGAGAACAGAGTTTTGCAGATTTTTAAGGAAGCTTTCCATAGAACACAAGAGCTAGCAATCCGCAGAGCAAGAATTTAGGCAAGGAAGGCAAGAGACCAGCATAGCTGAGTAGGGAACTGCTGATCAAAATAAAGGGAAAAAAGCAAATGCATAGACAGTTGAAGCTAAGACAGGTCACTCAGGAGGAGTATAAAGTTCAATTGTGTAGGGATGACCAAGGTGGAGCTGGAACTGAACCTGGCAAGGTAGGCAAAGAGTATAAGGATGGGCTTCTACAGGCCCATTAACCAGAAAAGAAACGTCAAAGGTGTTAGCCCCTGACCAACAATGCTGGAAAATGCTGGTAACAACAGATGAGGAGGCTGAGGTACCCAATAGCTTTTTTGCCTCAGTCTTCAATGGCAAACTATCTTTCCACACCTCTTGAGTGGATGGACAGCAGGATGAGGACTGGGGGAGCAAAGTCCCTCCCACTGTAAGTAAAGATCAGGTGTTTGATCACCTGAGGTACCTGATGTACTTAAGTCTATGGGACCCAATAAGATGCATCCCAGAGCCTTGAGGGAATTGGCTGATAGAGTTGCCAAGCCACTCTCCATGACATTTGAAAACTCATGGCAGTCAGGTGAAGTGCCAGGTGACTGGAGAAGAGGAAACACTGTCCCCATCTTTTAAAAAGGTAGAAAGGAGGACCCTGGGAACTACCGGCCTGTCAGCCTCACCGCTGTGCCTGGGAAGATCATGGAACAGACCCTCCTGGAAGCTCTGCTAAGGACATGGAGGTGGTTCAGGACAGCCAGCACAGCTTCACCAAGGGCAAGTCCTCCCTGACCAATCCAGTGGCCTTGTACGATGGCATAGCAGTAGACAAGGGAGGGGACACAGAAGTCATTTACTTGGACTCCTGTAAAGCCTTTGACACAGATCCCCACAATATCCTTCTCTCTAAATTGGAGAGAGATGGATTTGATGAGTCGACTGTTAGATGGATAAGAAAGCGGTCGGACAGTCGCATCTAGAGGGTAGTGCTCAATGGCTCCAAGCCCCAATGGATGTCAGTGACAAGTGGGGTCCCTCAGGGGTCTGTACTGGGACCNTGGAAATGAGGAGGCTTACGGGTGACATAATTGCAGCCTTCCAGTATCTAAAGGGGGCTTACAAGAAAGATGGAGGGGGACTTTTTACAAGAGCATGAAGTGACAGGACAAAGAGGAATGGATTCAAACTAAGAGTAGGTTTAGATTAGACAGTAGGAGGAAATTCTTTGCTGTGAGGGTGGTGAGGCACTGGAACAAGTTGCCCAGAGTAGTTGTGACTGCCCCTTCCTTGGAAGTGTTCAAGGCCAGGCTGGATAGAACTCTGACAACCTGGCCTAGTGAAAGGTCTCCCCATGGCAGGGGTTTGAAACTAGATGATCTTTAATGTCGTCTCCATGTCATTCTATGATTCTGTGAAGTTGCAGGAAAAATAACCTAGCAAAGATACGCTGAAGACGGTGTTTACTTTGTCCTTTCTACCTTGTCAATTTACCTAGTTTAATTGGTTATGTTCTAATTAGACAAGGTTAGAAGCTCTTGGGAACACTAACTTTTCATTTTCTTTGTACAGAAGTTAGAAAATAATCCCTGATTGAAGATTCCACAATTTCTGTAACAGAAAAAGCTTTTCTCAGGTTAACTAAACAAAATTTTTTTAAAGTCCTATTTTAAATGGTACATATTCTTCTATGAATCCATCTAAATTGGCCTATTCATGGCTTGTATTAATGCATTTGCCACTGCTGTTTACATTGTCCACCATCAGGTTTTAGGATGGTACCACTCAAAACTGCTGCACAAGAACCCTAAAAGACCACAGGTCCAGATCCCAGTGAGGCAGACAAGGCTGAACTGAGAAGAAATGCTTGGATTTTAGCACTGAATCTCCAATTCCACTTTTTGTTGGCCTAAGACCAGAGAGAAAAACTAAGTGAAAAATGCTTGTTCAAGAACAATTCTGTGTGACAGCATGCTGAGAGATCTTAGTCCTTAAAGGTCATAATCTAGCATTGGGAGCAGCCCTTAAATACAGCAGTGTGCTGGGGTGACCCTGGCTGGATATGAGATGCCCACCAAAGCAATATATCACCCCACTCTTCAGCTGGACGGGGGGAGAAAATACAACAAGGCTCAGGGGTCAAGATAAGGACAGGGAGATTGCTCAGCACTCACTGTCATGGGCAAACCCCATTCAACACGGGGAAATCAGTTGAATTTGTTGCCAGTCAAATCAAAATAGGATAAAGAAAAGTAAAAACTAAATCTTAAAAACTTTTTCCCCTCACCTTCCCTCTTCTCAGGCTCAAATTCACTCCCGAATTCTCTCTCTCCTCCCCCCTCAGAGGCATAGCAAATGGGAGCTGTGGTCAGTTCACATGTCATCTCTGCCACTCCTTCCTCACTCAGAGAGGAAAGTCTCTCCTCACTCCTCCCCTGCCTCAGCACAGGGTCACTCCCAGAGGAGACAATCCTCAATAAACTTCTCCCATGTCAGTCCTTCCCACAAGCTGCAGCTCTTCCATGAACTGTCTGTGTAGGTCCCTCCCACAGGATGCACTCCTTCAGGAACAGACTGCTCCAGTGGTGGGGTGTCCATGGGCTGGTGGTGGGTATTTGCTCCCCCATGGACTCCATGGGCTGCAGGCAAACAGCTGTCTCACCACGGTCTTCACCACAGGCTACATGGGAATCTCTGCTTGAGTGCTTGGAACACTTCCTCCTCCTTCTTTACCAGCCTTGACATCTCCAGTATTGCTCCTCTCACATATTCTCACTCTTTCCCTCTGCTTGCCGCCACACAGGGGTTTTTTCCGCCTTCTTAAATCTATTATCCCACCATCACTGATGGGATTGGTCTTTGCCAGTGATGAGGCTGTCTTGGAGCTGGCTGACATCGGCTCCATTAGACACCAAGGAAGCCTCTGGCAGCTTGTCAGAGAAACCACCCCTGTAGCCCCCACTACCAAAACCTTGCCATACAAACCCAATATAACCTGAAACCACCTCCACTGAAGAAGATGGCTGTGAAAAAAAGCAAGCTTTTAAGACAAACTTTAAAAGACAGCAGTCAAACATATCCACATATATCCATATCGCTGGTGAAGTAACCCTGGTTTCTATCAGCCTCAGCAGATGGTGGCTCTGGAATCTTAACAAGCACAGGCACGGGGCTGAGCAGAATCCACTGTCACCTGTAACCCAGCAGAAGTAACCAAGTTGAAGCAACAAAAATTTTAGTACAGACTGACAATCAATTAAATCTAGACCCCTTCACTGGAGCTTATGGAGGTTGCACAGAAATCTGCATCAACACACATTTGCTTTTGTCAGCATCAAGGTGAGAGTAAATCTATATTTGTCCCATGTCTTGGTGCTGCATTTGATTTTCACCTGTTGTGAAATAAACACAGCACATCAAACATCTCCCCCCCTCAGTGACATTATTAACAAAGATGTGTCCTCACTTTGGCAATAAGGGTTGCTGGGGTTGAAGTTCAAAGCAAACTCATGAGATACCTTGGGAAATGGGACATTACAAACAGTTAGGGAATGCAGACACAGACAGAGCAAGGGCCCAGCACTGTGAAGGCCCTACCTTCCAGCTAGGAGGAACCTGAGCTCCAAACCCAAATGCAGGAAACAGCTTGTCCCTGGAAAGAAAGGGCAACAACAGAAAATGAGAAAGAGCAATTCTGTAATAACTCACTCTTTGGTTTTATTCACCAAAAGCAGCTGGAGACCAAGGCAGAATTCCTGTCATAAGGAATTGGTACATCATCTAGCTGCCCGTGGCCTGGCACCAGGTATCCAATGTTTTCAAGCTTGGGCTTGAGAGTTAGATAATTTCTTTCAGTGCAGCACCTCACAGGACTCTCAGGAGAATTCAAAGTAGCAGGAGAAAAGCCAGACCAATCCCAGCCTGACTACAGGACAAAGCAGACAAACACGTTCCCATTCCCATTGAACCAAACAGGACATTCATGTTTGCAATGCATCATCTGCAACAAGGCATCAGTGCCCAGCTGAAGCACCAAGGGACTCAGAAGGGACAGGCCAAGCAAATACACCAAATTATGAAGGGGCTGCCATTGCCCTCCCTAGCACTGACAGAAGCAAGAGGAAACAGCAGCAGCTCCTAAAGGGATCTCCCAAGGAAAGGCAGTCCCTCAATCATTAAAACAGTGCAGGGCTAGAACAAGCTGTGACACATTTTTGACATGGTGACTAGATCAGTCAAGATCATTACATACGTGTCATAATCTTGGACTACACTTCCCACACTCCAGATGGCAATCAGGTACTCATTTATCCCATCTGGGCTGATGTAGTGAAGAGAATCTGGTGACTTGGGATCTCCATTGGAGGCACTGAAGTCTACACCCACCTGACCAGGCAACATGATGGCAGCAAGTCACTGATACATCAGCACAAACAAATGAGAAGAACTAACTATATCCAGAAACAAGGGGATTAGCTCAGGCCCACACAGTTCCTCTCCTCCCAGGCACACAGCAGCCCTACGCAGGGACACGCACACAAGCCTGCACCCCTTTTCCCACCTGGGTACAGGAACTTCCAAGTCGTAGCAATCCTTTCCACTGACAGACTGAACCAGTTTCTCAAAAGAAGTTTAAGAAACCCTAGCTCCATTAAAGTGCTACTTGATTGCAAAAAGTAAAAATACAGTATTGTTAGTGTTTTGCAGACTTCATCACTGCAAATTCACACTGCATTTGCAGTCACTCATGCTGCCAATAAAAGTACTGAACACAACCTCACTGCTTTTGTCCTGTCATCTACCAATACAAGCAGTAGGGAACAACTCACCGTAAAGTTAATCTGGCAGCCTCCCATCACATAGTCCAGAAATGAATATTGTGTCTCAATCTAGAGGAACAGACAGACAGTGTTATACCTACCCATTTCATTACGATCAGAAAATAAAAAAGAAAAAAAACCCAACAAAAATCTTCCTACCTTGCAGGACTTTATCCTAATAATGCCAGAGTTTTTGTAGCTCTTTTTCTTTTGTTTTTTCTCAGGATGAATGCATTCATATTCCACCTACAGAAAGCAAGCACAGGAGCAAGTTCCAAAATATCTGCCTTTACAGGAGAGCAAATTTTTGAAACAGACAGTGTCACACATCCCACAATTTCAGAGTTACCAAAATACCCAGCAGAATTAAGAAATTTAATTTTTAAAGGTCTGCAACTACTTTGGCTGCTATCTGAGAAGCTAAACGGGGTGCTTTTGCCACCAGCACTGGGCAGAGGAGGCAAAAATCTCGGGGCGGGGAGGCCAAAAAGCCTAGGCCATAGGTTCCCAGTGTCAGTGTTTCCCTGCTTGGATTCACTCACATTGGTTCTGAATTCACAAGGGCTAGAAAGAAAGGCAAGAACCTTCCACTCACTTTTGGATTATGACCAATCAAGCTGGCTGGCAACTGGAGTAGCCCTGGGCTACATCCTGTGTGCAAACACATCTGCCTCAATTCAGGTGGGACATCTCCAGGAGAATGAGATGTCAGGTTTTCACTGCAGACAACAAACCAAAACCAGCACCACTAGCATGTGACTCACTCTAGACTGGATGACCAAGACAAGTGCCCCTTGGAAGGACTGCTGCTCTCTGTTAGCTGGCAAGGTGACCAGAGTGTTCAGGAGGATGACCAGCTCCAGCACAAACACTATCTTGAGACAAGCTGTGCTTCTGGACTCATCTGTTACAGCACCAACAAGCACCTCTATTTTCACTTGACTCAGCAGAGGCCAAAGCAAGCTGAACTGCTGGGAAAAGTAGCTCAGCGAACAACAGGGCCAGCAGATAACAAGCTCAAGGATATTTTTAGAAATAGGAATGGTAACAGAAGCCAAAGAAAACAAAAAAATATAATTCCCACACCAGTTTTTATTCTTTCCAAATGTTGGCTTAGTAATACACAGACAAAAACCCGCATGTTTGGAGGCAACAACTAAAAGTGTATGTCTCAGATAAATATTAAAAAGGGGGTTTGAAAGCCTGAATTCTGGACTAAGTTAGCAGGGGCTGAGGAAGCTCACCAGAGAGCCGGCACCAGCTGCCTGCATCTGTGCCAGGGTCATTTCCAAAGTGCTTATCAAGTCATGTGAGCCGTCGCTGTCATGATCTGCACACTGCACCTGAAAGGAGGAGGGTCCTGCATTAGGGAGACCAGCCATGGCTCACTGCCCCAATTCCTGTCTGACAGCTCTGCATCAATGCTGGCGAACTCCCCCATGCCATCAGGACTGGGGATGTCGGCCACATCATTAACTGAAACCCAGGTGCAAAGACACAAACGCAGCCAGAGTGAATCTCAAGAGAGGAACATGTCCACTTCCTCACCCATTTAAGTATGCTTGGTGAAAATTTTAAATAAAATCTTTCCCTAGTTTAAGTGTAAGAGATTAAATAAATAAATAAAAATTTAAAAGAAACATTAAAACCCCCCAACATTTCACAGCCCAGATGTGTAAATGTGAGATCATTCAGGACAAGATATGCAACCGGAGTAATGGGAACAAGCAATTAAAACTTTGTTATCTAAGCTATGCTCCTTTTTTCTGTCCAACAATAGCATCAATTTACAAGGAAATTCTCACTTCCATGGAACAGTAAGTCTGTCTCTTTCTGCATCTTATACCAACCAAATTATAAATACTTTAGTAATAAACAGTCATTTTTATATCAGCATGAAGGCTTTAGAACTAGATAATGCAAAAGAGCAATGCATTTACAAATAAAAATATACTAATAACTATAGGTTGCAGCAACATAGTGTCATAGCTCTCCACAAAATCACCAGTGAGGAGCATTTCTAACATGTTGAGTGCATACGGCTGCAGAACACAAGTAATTCCAGAAGCAGTCAACTAAGGGACAGTTGAAAGCAGCTGCCGCCTCCTCCTCTGAAGCTCACATGCCACACAGATTCAGGAACTCTCTTTCTGAAATCTGCCTTTAGTAATCAAGAAATTGATGTTACTCCAATATAAACCACGGTGACAGCTTTCTCCTAAGGACAATGGGACAAGATGAACCCACGCCTAACACCCCAATAAGGATGTCAAATTCAATGTCTAGATATCTGAATTTGACACTGGGTTCTTTTAGGACTATTCAGATCTACTAGGGATCTTCCACAGGTATCAATGGAAAACCCGTATAAACAGACAGGTGAAATATGGCCTAATGTAGTCACCTAAATGGGAAGCATCATAGCATCCTTCAGTGTCTCAATGGCAAAAGATACCACAGAGACTGTTATCCCTTCTCCTCCTCCCTCCTTCCCACCCCACTTCTGCTCTTCTCTTCTAGACACTCTACCATGAAGCAACTCTCACCCCTCCTGCCTGAACTTCACTCGGCTTCTCCCAGCAATTCTGATGTTTGCACATCACCCAAAAGCAACTGGATCATGCCAGGGAGGCTGTGGAAGGAGGCTCTCATGTAGAAGCCAGGGTGCAGACTCCCAGTGAAGGGTCTCCTTCGTGCCAGTACACCTGGAGAGCTGCAGGGAATTCAGCAGCTGCCACCTCCACACACCTCCTCTCCCCTCCTTCCTGCTCCCACTCCCCTCACAGCCATGCCAAGGACCAGTTTTGTTATTAGTTCACAACATGGTATGGCTTAAAACAAACCTCTTTTTACAAGGGCTTTTTCTAAGCCTGGCCAAGATTCACTGCAGGCAGCCCAAAGAATGGTGTTGATACAAACGAAACCCTCCAATACTGCAGGACACTGTATAGAGTTACTTATTATTTCTTCACAAATGAAGTGTTCAGTACTCATTACGAGCTGTGGAATACAGTCAGCAAGGAAAAGGTCCCTTTCACCTACAGGAGGAACTTTCAAAATCCACAGAAAATTATTTTGCCTTTGTGCATATGCCATGAAACCTGTGAATACCAACGCCCACAAATTTCTATTTTGCTACTTCTATTTGCTATATTTGTTATTTCCATTTAAATAGCTATGGTGGTGAGCCACTGCTTTGAATTATTTTCCACAAAACTCTCACAAAGATTTGGCTGTCACAAATATGAGTTGTTCTTAACACAGAACAAGGAGAACATTACTCTGCATCACAATGAAGAAAGAATTACCATAATACTAGGTAGCATTTGATCAAAAGATTTATGTTCACACACATATTCAGCATGTAATCCTCATACACAGCTGGCAAAGTTGTTGTTTAGGGGATTCACCAAAATGGCTGTTTCTGCTGTGCTGAAGTTCAAATTCTCCCTTCACCGACTACTAGTATTTCATGCATAATTGCTCCTAGGTAAATTTTTGGAAGCCTCAAACAAGAGGTTTCGAGGAACAAATTCCAAATGAAAAATAAAACAGTAGTGCAGTATTATATACTTTAGTGCTGTTAGTGAAACTCCTGCCTGTCAGTCTAGACTCCCCTGACTAACTTCCCCAGCCTGTCAAGGACAAGAACAGTTTAATCCTTCTTTACAGCTGCATTGGGAAATTTCATAGATCGTTTGTGCACACAATAAGAATTTTGGCTTAAATGAACTAACAGCAAAAGCTATCCTTTTGAAGAAGCAGCTCACTCTGAAACGGATTCCAAAGCACAGAAAGCTTCCAAAAAACAAACAAAACAAAATAACAACACGAATATTTTTGGGCTTAGCAAATATAGCCCCACAAAACAGCATGTGTAAACCATGCCATGTCATGTCGGTTCTAACAAATGACAATATGCACCTCATAGGCCACCTCCTCTACATGCTTGCTGCACACTTTTGAACCAAGATGACTTCTTTCTGACCTAAGACTGTTGATTCCCCACCAATAAGAGCTCACGAACACCACTTAGAACACTGCCACCTATCAACAAGCCCAGCACACCTGATGGAGGTTAGAATTTTTCTTTTTTTTTTCTTTCTCTCAGGGAATTTTTCTCCCATTTGTTGCCTAGGAGATGAGAACGACAATACTTAAGAGAGACAAAAGATGTGGCCAAGGTGGGGAGGAGGGGGGAAGGGGTGTAGCTGGCTGCAGTCTCTTAGCCGGGGAGTGAGCTTGATAGCTGGGGAGGTTTTTCTTTTGGGAAGTACACAGACTTGGCTGGGGGTCAGGGCCTGGGCTCAGCCCTCTCCTGCACTCTTGCTCTTGGGATCAGAGGGCAGATGGTCGTGGTTTTGGTGCTAGACCTGCTGCTGCCCAGAGGATTCACTACCACTGCAAAGTTTTGTCCTTCACTGCTTCTTCTTAACGTGGGTGAGCCTCCACTCATAAGAGCAGCTGTTGAACTGGGACCTTTTCAACACCAGATCTCACTGGAAAAAACCCTCACCAACTGCTTGGGTGCCCATGCGGAAACCCAGGACTCCCTCTCCCGCTCTGGAGGGAGCACATCCCTGCTGCTTGTGGAAGCCTGCCTGCCACTGACCAGCCCGGCTGTTTTCTGCTGCCGACTCAGGGTTTTTGCTACACTTTAACTCTACACCCTCCGTCAGCCTGGACCCCCATTGCTCCTGCCACAGCTTCAGCTTTTTTGCTACACTATTTGCCACCCAGGGTCTGCTCACCTCTGCTGTTCCAGCCTGCTGTTCTGAGGTTCTTGCTACAATCCAGCTTGCCACCCAGAGTGGCAGACACCCACCGGGACCGGCTGCTTCCTGAGAGTTTCCAAAGGAAGCCCCTTTTCCATCTCTCCCGCCGGCTGAGTCGCCATTACCGCGTGCAGAGAGGCGGCCGCGCTCGCGCCACAGCGCCCCCTGCAGCCGCGGGGGAATCATCGCACCCGCCCTGCCCGGCCGGGAGCCACCAGCGCCCCTGCCGGCTGTGACCGGAACTGCACCGAAGGGAAAGTGCCTGCAGCCGAGAGAAGGCTGTTCCTGGGTCTCTGCGTTGGTTTGTTGTTGCTGCCGGTGCTGTTCTTTGTTTGCCTTGCTATACATATACATAATAGTATATGTATAAGAACTGTTATTCCTTTTCCCATCTTTGCCTGAAAGCCCCGTAATTTCAAAGTTATAATAATTTGGAGGGAAGGGGGTCGTATTTTCCATCCCAGGAAGGTTCCCACCTTCCTTGACAGACATCTGTCCTTTAAACCAAGACAACGCCTCAACACCTATTTCCAGATTAATAATCTCAGTAATTCTTAGGACCTGCCACACTGCACAAAGAACAACATTAGCTTTTTGCTAAGTCTTCCATATCAAGCTTTCAGCATGAGACTTCTTCGGAGAAAGGATGAAGCAGTAAAATTCTGCAAATGTAAAGCATTTAGGTGTTAGATAAGTAGAGAGAAATTATACTCACATAGAACTATCTACGGATTTAAATGCCTTTAAATTATCAATGCATTGCTTAGAAGAAAAATTAACATATTAAGTTGCTATCAGATTTTCTTTTGTAGAAACATATTAAAAGATGTAGTTGTTCTGCTACACCTCCGCAAGCCAGGACCACAGAGAATTAGTTATCATATACAAGACCACAGGGGAATGCAGTTCTGACTCAAAACTAAATTTCTACTTGAAACAGATAGAAAAAGAGTTGGGAAAAGCTTCCAGTCTCATGAATGGATAAATCTGACAGATGCCTCAAAGTCCCCTCAGTGTCAGTATCCCAAGGCACTCAAGTTTGTCCAACACCTGCGAGTTTCTCAGTTGACTTAAAAACAGTGCTAGAGAGCCACAATGAAAAAAAACCCAAAACAACCAACCACCCAACCAAACAAGACACCACCACCAAAGCTCAACTTGAAACCCTGTCCAGAATAGTGGAAAAAAACAGTTACAATTCTTCTTATGACTAATCATTGGAAATTGTGTCACTTCTGCATTTCCTGACTTCTCCATTTGACAACTCATAATGTTTTAAAACAGACATATAATCACTTATCTGCCACACAACAATTCTAGAAAGGCAATCTAATAACTTAAATATGACTAGACAACCTGATAACTCACAGTTAGCATCAACAGAGAATGGATGACTTGGAACAACAAAGAGAATTTCTAAAGGCTGTACCTTGATAGGTTTATTAAAATCTCCACCACAGAATGTTTCCAAGGGAACACTGAACTTCCTCCAGCATGGATTTAAGTTGTTCTTGATCACCTTAAAAAAATGACTGCATAATGTCACGTGAGGAATACAGCATGGAATTCACTAGGAATGATGACATGAGGGCTCTTCATGGCAAGCTAAGAGCAGCCTCAACCAGTTCAACCCTGGCATGTATCAATGACAGAGCAACAGCTCTGTAAGAAATAAAAGCTTGACGCTCTTGGTAAAGTTAAATTTTACAGCCAAGGTCAACACCATTGAAAAGGAAGAGAGACCCTCTTCTCACTTGCTGTCTGTGGTCAGACTCCTCACTCAGGTAGCTCCATCCCATCACCAGGCAGCAAATAAACAATTTGCTGTAGCCATAGTGTGAGCAGAATACCTCTGCTTGCCACTCCGCAAAACTCGCTCTGCAAAACTGGTGCAAAGCATGACCAGGAGTGGTACTCCCACTTTTAGTAAGAGTAAGCTGTCTGATCAACTCAAGGAAAACATTGTGTGGAAACTCTACCTCTGATCTGTACATGAGCTGCCATGTTCCAGCATTGCTCTGCTTGTAAAACTCCAGAAATGGATCCAATTTACCTAAGAAATCCTACACGCAAAAATCCAGAAGTAATCAGCGCCCTCTATATTTTACCAAAATGAGTAAAGAATTAACTAATTAGTAGACAATACTTAAAACGAAAAACAAAGTCAAACAAACTATGTATTTGTTTTCTCTCCTCACTTTTATTTTCCTTTTTAAAAGTGCTGCACTCTATAAGTCATCAGCATTTATCAGCTCCAATTCCAAGACCTCCTCCTCAGACCATTTTTGTCCCTATAAATCACATCATTTTGCTAACTGAGAGTTAGGTCACCAAATCCCTGTATTGGTCTTTGGCTTAAAATAACACTGAGCAGAACACCTAAATTTCCACCTTTTCTTCTTTAACAAAAATCCAGAAATATCAGTTCACAGCTACAGTATTCACTGGAGACAATTACGTAACTGATCTGTATTAATATACAGAATGCTCCAAAGCCAAAATAATACCTCAAAACCTAAACCTGGAAGCTGAGTTTCTAGTTTGACATTGCAGCCTTCAACATGCAATTGTATATCCAATTTACTCCATTGTAAATAACACAAAACACAGTGAGCTTTTGCTTAGACACAGATTACTGGCTTAGCTCAATGCCTGCAAACACAGAGAGATTCCTGGCCAAAAAGCACAAAATGTAACTACTAGAGAAGCATGCAATATAATTTTTTAAAAAATCAATACCTTTTTGTCCAAGTTTTGAGCTTCAATTTCCAAGTACACAACCCTAGTATCTTTAATCTCCTCTGCTGAAATCTGTGCCATGGACATTTAGGGGAAGAAAAAAAAGTAAAAAAGAAATCACAGAGTTTTGCTTATACTTTGTCCATAAAAGAAACTGCAGCTTCTTTTAAATATCTCTCTCCTGTATGCATGTAGCATTTGAAGATATACTGACAGGAAATCAGAAAAGCCACTTTACCCCAGACAACACACTGAGAGTTTTTTCACAAAAAAACCTTATCTACCGTAATAGTGCCCTTTCCTGCTGGCTTTCCTTGCTCCAATTCCAGCGGTCGGGTGAACACTGAGCTGGACACAACCTAAGGTTAGAAGACAGATAATAAAAATATCAAGTTACACAAAAAGCAAAGAATTACTCTTCAGGTGCAAAGTTTTCAAACTCTCATAAAAGTTCTGAAAAGATTTAAATGTGTTTCCAACAGTGACAGCCATCAGTTTGTGCTCCTGAACAGTCTGAAAATCATCTTCTCTCACTATCCAAGAAAAACAGTGCCCACAAACACGTCTCCAAACTTAACTTTAGCTTCCTATTTTTGCTACCTCTTAGACACAAGAGGCATTGTCATCACAAGCAGCCAAAAAGCTATGAAAACCAGAAAATACTATTTAATTTATCGAGTCTTTAATAATATTAATCCCACTTTTCTTCTCCTACCTAGCTACACAAACCCCTTCTCAGGAAATGAACACAGAATCTCAAGTAGCCTTATTTTCCCCAATTTACCACCTGATGGTCACTGTGAGCAAAGAAAACTCCATGAGACCCCTCCAAGCACCATGCTTCCTTACTCCCAGACTGCCTTTAGTGCTACAAGTGCCTCCTAAATTAAGCAACCAATTACAAAATACGTGTATTTCTAACCTTTGCTTTGTGATCGACATAATGATTTTTCTAACCACGTTCAATGGTAGCACAAATGAACATGTTTAACAGTGTTTTCAAATTCAAATATGTTGAAGCCTTTGACAAAGCAGATTTTCACTTCATTTTTCGTAATAAAACCAACTCTCACTGCTATTTTGTACATCACTTAACACGTCTACACGTACCTGCCCCAGTGTGCACTCAATCCCTCCCAGGTAGTCATCATCATTTAAATCAAAGGACTTATTATCAATATCATATATGCTGAATTTCAGCTTCTGCACTCTCTCAAAGTAGTAGTCCACAACTAGTTTCTTGCAAAATTCAGGGTCTTGGCAGTTCTTGACCTTTTCCGTGCAATCTAGCTGCACAAACACAAGAGGAAAGCTGTTGACAATGAGTAAGAAGCCCATATTCTCCCACACAGCTTTTTACTTGCACCAGTTGAACATAGGCACCAGCAAGGCTATGCACTCTGGACCATGCTTTGTGCTCAGTGACAAACCAGGCTGACCAATGGGTCAACGAGAAAGGAAATGGTATTGAAAAATTAACACTATTGTACAGGAAAATTCTGAAAATCAGGGGGAAAAGACTGCTGAAACAATGTATTCTGGAGAGTGTGCTCAGCAAATGAGCCTCCTGAAGCAACTCTGCACAAACAAGTCAGCAATTAATGAAACCACTGAAGGTCTGAATGTGGGCAATGGGACTGCTCACCAATCATAAACTGAATTAAGTATGCCATGCACCTGCCAGGAAAACCTATGGGATGCAAAGGGGGAGACTCGCCGTGTTTACACCCACCGGCAGCGCGCGGCCGCCGGCCGCTCTTACCTCAGCCAACCGGCCATCGCCCGCGTCCTGCAGCAGGACGCAGAGGGGGTCCGACCTGGAGCTCAGGTCCCTGTCGAGGAGGCTCCGGCAGGACACGGACAGCTCCACCCGGGACACACACGAGGCCATCTGCGGGCAGAGCACAGCGTCAGACGGCCCGGCCCGAACCCCGCGCGCCCCCGGCGTGGCGGAGCGGAGGCACGCGCGGGCGGGGCGGGGCCGCGGCTTACCGGCGCTCCGCGGCCCCTCCTGCCCCGGGCCAGGCGAGCACGGAGGAGCGCGGTACCTCCGCGCAGCCGGACGCCGACTGCGGCCCGACTCACCCCGCCTGCCCCGAGCCAGGCGGGCACGGAGGAGCGCGGTACCTCCGCGCAGCCGGACGCCGACTGCGGCCCGACTCACCCCGCCTGCCCCGAGCCAGGCGGGCACGGAGGAGCGCGGTACCTCCGCGCAGCCGGACGCCGACTGCGGGCCGACTCGCCCCGCCGCCGTCCCTCGGTTCTTTAATTCACCTATTTCTGCCGGGCTCTCCCCGCTGCTCCCGCTCCCCCCCGCAGGAGCCCTTTCCTCTGCCTCGGTGCGTGTTGCTGCCTCAGCTTTCTACAAAGGGCCGGGCCTGTTGTCCCCTCCCTGGGACCACCGCTCACAGCTCCGCACAGGGACAGGGACCTCCGTCCTGCCATCGCCGCAGCCACCGCCCCGCGCCGAAGAGTCGCCCCACGCGGTGAAAGCACTGCCAAAGCCCCCCCTGCTCGCCCACGGGAGCCACAAAGCATCCGTGCTTTGCCGTGCTGGCTTCCAAAACACCGTAACATCGTCCCGCAACCAAGGGACAGCTAAATTTTATTACACATTAAACTGCAGACGCTTCTGTTTGAGGAACAGCTATAATTCTCAAAACTAAATTAGTCGATAAGCCTTCAAGCATGAAAATATTACAGAGACTGGACAGTTTGAGGACTAGAGCTTTAAATGGGAATATTTCATACAGAAACTTCTTCTGAGTCTGGAAAACAAGGAAATACTTGCTTTGGCTTTTTAGTACCCAAGTATTCCATTGCTTCCTCATATTTGCAGGGTGAATATATTTAACTCAAAGAGATGAGCTTTTATTGTACAACATTTAATCCCTTGGACATTCCAGTCTGCAATCTACCGTGGACAAATGTTATCAAAGTCACTTAATACACCAGTGCACAGCACTCAGGTGCTCCAATGATGGTGGCAGGACAAAACCAGCACTCAGTAAAAATTAGCAAAGCTTTAGGCAAAGACGATCATAGTGCAGCTTTCAACTAAGGTAATCATCATCACTTGGTTTAACACCAGCATATTTTAAAAAAACTTGTTTGAAGTAGTCTGGTCAACTGTTCAAACTACTGGCAGGAGCCATCCATTTTCCAGTCAGTCGCCTTCAACCCCAAGTAAGATTCACAAAGAAACCACTAACTTTAATAAATACATTTCTCCTAAAATCACAAATCACAGGTATCAGTTTCTTTACTACACATATAATTCCACCAGATCAGCTTTCATCTCACACAAGCTCACATCTGTGCAAACAGACAACAGCAACAATTTGTTTGACACCCACTATTTGGCAACAAGATTAGGACATCCAGTCTGGACTCCTTTGCCAACATTTTGCCTGTTTTCTCTACTGCAACAGAGATTTCTGTGCTAACAGGAGGCACCTTTCCTCCCCATTAGAGCTCAAAGGATCAAGAGTAAAGTTAACCTCAAAGAAACAGCTCCCTATAAGCTTTAGCATCCCCAGTCAGCAGTGGTCCCTTTCTGGGAGGAAACCATTACTGCAGATCTTAAGCTGCACACAGAACAAGCCCATATGTATTTATTCCATGTTACGAAGACACCAAAAAGGAAGAGTTTGAGATGGCGACTGTTAATCCACACAATGAAGCCAGGAGGTGAAGGCACGCAAGTCCTCAAACCCAATCACCTCTTATCTGCTGCCTGAAACTCTTCTCCAGATCAGTAGCAATGAAATTATGAAAATACTCCACTGTTTCAAAGATTTGACTTCCAGTACCCTAATACCCAGAAGGCTGTCTCATCTGATTATTTTAAATTTAGTAATGGCATAGGATTTCCCTTGAAATACAGCCCAAATGTTCTGCTGAACCACTGGGGACATTAAAAACTACAAAGGAGGGACCCTTTCCCACTATATCCTCTTGCTCCATCAGGAGATCACAGGGCACTCACTGATGCACATAACCCCCAAGACACAACAGAGCACAAGCAGGCCAGCTGTCTGGAGTGGGTGAGCAAAAACTGTCCTAACTGGCCGTACTCCCTTCCTCACCAACTCAGGGGATAACAAGAAAGCAGGTTTAACAACTACAGACTGAATCCTTATGAAAAGAAGAGGGAGAGCTCCTTAACAGATTCGATTTAAAAAGTACTTTTTAACCTGAAAACACCACTTGAAACCTCAGCCAGCAATTATTTATAGATTACTGCCTATGGATGTCCTCGAAGAGCCCACACAACCTTCTTTTCACTTCATGGCTACCCAAACACACTATACGGTGTTCTCCAGTATCAGTCCATTCCTTGAACAGCAGCAGAAGAAAATCCTGGTCATAGACATCCCAGTAGCAAGAGCAAAAAGTAGCTGATAACTCTTAAGACACATCATGCACTTCAGCCAAGCCTGAAGACCTGCTTAGCCCCCAAGTAAGCAAACTTTGCCCAGTTAACCCTGCTCGTGCAGTTAATTGAGCAGCACAAATCTCTGGACATCTGCCTGCATTTGAAAAGCTTAGAAAGATCAAAAGTTTAACATATTTTCATCCCCAAACCCACACATATAGAAGAAAAACCTGAATAGGAAGAAAAAATAGTGAAGTTCCTCACCAATTAGAAAAACTAGCTCCAACTTGATTTTTTTTACAGAATTTCATTATTATAATATTGAAATCTTTTCATTTCCTCCATAAAGTAAGATTTCTGGAATTTACTTTCACTTCTCATAGTAAACTGTAGTGATTGCATCTTTCTATAAAAAAAGTGAATAGTTTATGTGAAATATATTAGCTGACTTTCATCTCCACTTCCCTCCATGAAGTCCCAGTTCCTTTCCTCCAAGAGAAGTGACAATTCCAGAAGTTTTCAAAATGCCAGCAATTAGTGCTTGGACTTAGAACCATGCCACACCTAACACAACCCCCACCCTGATCTTCTTTAAGCAGAAGCCTATGATGCTTTCTCTAATTTGCACTTCCACACAACACTGCAATATCATTTTGGCATTTCACCACTAAGCTGCCCAGCTGGCACGTGCCAGCTCACTGCAAGGGATAAGCACTACAGCAGCACCCAGCGCTGATACTGTCGGAGCAGTAACACTTCACCACTTACCAGTGCTGTGCAACAGACACATGATCGTAGAAAAATCTTCTAGTGGTTACGGAACTCAAACAGTGCACAAAGGCTCTGATCTCAGGCTAAGCATACAGTTTGGTGCAATTACACCGAAAGAACTTGGGGTTTTAATATTTTTATTAACAGCCTTCCTTTTCTTCCTCAGCATGCATTCAAGAACATCAATTGTATTCAGCTTGCAGACTGGAATCAACATTTCAAAACCACATTTCATGTTGTTTCACTGAGTTTTCATAGAGCATACTTATTTGTATCCATTCATACACACAAAATAAACTTAGTTTTTAGACTTGCGACAGTATTTATAGTGACAGAATATTATTTACATTTGTTGCAACACTAAAATTTTCCCAACGGTTTCAGAAATTCTAAAATGCATTGTTTTCCTATTTTCCCCCTCACAACCACCCTTGATAATTAATATTGATGTCTACTACTTGAACCTTCTGGTTTACAGAAGACAGGAGGTATTTCCAAAACGAGCAGCTAAAGCAAACTACTTTCCACAAAGTTTTCACATTTCATTTATAAAGGATTTATTATACATTGATCCTGATCAGCTTGCAATAATGACAGTTTAACCTCCAACTGCCCCTAGTACATTAAAGTACAGCACAGTCTGGAAGTCTCAAAACTAATCTAGCCACAGAAATTCAGACTACCAAGTGAAAATGAACTCAAAAAGCAGTAATAAATTCAAACTCTGTTTAAAATACAGAAAACAGAGCTACTGGGTACATCCCATTATAGTGATTTCAAACAAAAAGGCAACGTAAGGAAGCCACCAGGTTAAGTGCTGTTCCTTGAAATAGCTTGTAAAATACAGTTGAGGTTGTGTTACACCCCCATGATCAACAATTATATGGACAAGAGCCACAAACATCTGATCCAGTGCTCCCACAACCTGGGGATCTTACTGGTGAGAGGCATCACCTGTGAAGCTTCATCTTGAACCAAATTCTGTACACTCCCTCAAGGGAAGAGTTTCCAACACACAGCTTCAGATCCATCAGGTACCTCTATTTTTTGCTCTTATTTAGAATTGCACATGATATAACACCACATTTTGAAGAAAAAAAAATACATCACCCATGTTATTCCTACAAACACTAGAGCAAAATACTATCCATAGAAATCTTCAAGATCCCAAGCACATACTCCAGAGAAGTCTCTCACTGCCCAATCAGATGTCATTCCCACTTATTCAAGTAAAACACAGAATGGCACACTTCAGAAGTGCTCAGACAACCAACCTGAGGTCCAGTTTAAAAAGTTAAAATAAGTTTTACTATGCATACCACCTTCTCCCTGTAAAGATGATCATAAACTCCAACAGCCGTACAATACATATGAAAAGATAAATCTCAACTTTTCAACAGAGCTTTTCGGCACTGAAAGGAAGCACGGCAGTAAAGAAGTTGGTCTTTAACAATCAAACCAAGACAAAAAATAAAAAGCTGCATTCTAGGAAAATCACATAGGACATCTATGCTACACATTCAGAAGAATAAGCAACTACCTGCTACCTTCTGGAGTTTCATATATGCATTTCAGAACTTCCAACCTTTTTCACATTTCTGCAGAAAAAGCAACTTCCTTCCACACAGAAAAGAACACATTCCAACATAAAGAAAATCAACACATTGACAAGTCTATAATAATAAATTTATTATTCCTCTAGTGATTCAGCTTAACCAAAGCTTAAAGCAAGTCAATTGTAAGAGAAGAAAGCACTGTACACTTATGGTTGAAGAAAATTCCAAACCAAGAGTGATTAAAGGCTTTAACTGTTCCAGTTTAGAGCTTTGGAGAGTCTTGCATTTCCCCAAAAAGCCACATATGGGCGCCTGAAGCATAAACTCCTCTTTACTCATCCCTCCTGTGAGTGCCACCATTTAGTCAACTAAGGATCAAGTGCTGGACACTCTAAGGTGAGAATTATTGAATCACACAGTTTGTTTTACACACTTCCATCCCTCAGTAAGCCTGAAGGCCAGAGGCTCCTTTTCAGGCTGGGAGGATGAGGTGAAGACAGTGAGCACTGGACGAGAGGGGCATTGTGATCACCCCAGCATGGCAGCTCACAGAACCCACAGTCACCCAGAGGACAAGAAAAATCTAATAACTTCATGGCATCAAACACCATCAGCAGTATTTTTAGCAGTGCCAGGAGGTGGTATCTTCTGGAGAGAAAATGGTAGCACTATCACGAATACACCCTTGTGGGTCAGCGTGGTTTCTCTGCTCTGCATAACATGAAATATAAACAAGGATTCAGCACAAGAAAACCTGCAGGTTTTTTGTGTTTAATCACACTAATAAAGTCTCATTAACTACATAATGCTGTACAGAATATGCAACCAACTCTATTTCAGTGTACACCAAATTTTAGACATTAATTTAACACCTTGTTTAACTCAAACTTGAGGTTTTAATGCATATGCTTCAGGACAGCTGATTTCCAAAGACTTTACTCTGTACTGGATGGGCCATAACTCCTGCCTTACATTCTGCTTACAAACCCAGCACAAATGTCAGCACTCATGCCAGCAGGATGTCCCTACTGCAATTTTCATTATCTTGGCCTTTTGCTATCCAACAACTCAAGAAATTAACCCAACACAGATGTAACAGAGCATCTCCATTAATTAATCTTGCACTTATCAAAAACCTGTCCCCTCCCCTTGTCTCTTGCCTAGTTTAATCCCCCATCTTCCAGTTATTACCCAACTTTCTTCAAAACTCCTCTCTTTTTCTCCTGTGATCCCGAAATATGCAGACCAGAAGCAATGCTTACTCTCATTATTAGTTCAATTTTGAGGGGGCAGCCTGTTACATTTTGGGTTTTGATATTGCAAAGGTGACCCTGGTGCTGAGATCAGGATCACTTTCCGAATGTGTTATCAAAAGAAAAGTTTTAATTTGATCCTTCTTTCCTGAACACCATAAGGCTCTAAAAGAAATCATATAGCTAGGTTTGTATCACTAGACGCACTAAAATGCATCTTTATTTTAAACTGAGATTAAGAAAGTCTAATGAGAAGGACCACGGTCCACAAATTATTAGTCAACAAAGGCCTTTTCCAGCACTCCAGCTCTTCCATGGACCACAGAGCCTCGTCCCACAGCCCTAGATGTTCTGCAGAAAATATAAATGGCTGCAATTTTTTCTACCATTTCATTATTTCTGGCGGTTTGCAGCGGGGATGCAAGTGTGTGAAGATCACTATTGCTAGAGGCAAGGAATAAATCACTATTCTCCATACTGTGTTCCAAGCTGTCACCATACATATAAGGGGTTAATTAACTGCTATTACAAATTTGACATATAACCTGAAATGAAAGGCATCTCCTAACTGTTATAAAAGAAAGAGAATGGTGAAAACTATGAAGAACAACTTTCTAAACAAACCACTGTCAACTGGATTCAGTCCTGGTAAAGAGTGCCCACGGTTCATCAGCCAGCCTTAATTCCAGGGAGGAGAGCTCCCAGGGAGGGCTGACGCATTTCCTCCAGGGTGAAGCGGAGGCTGTGCTGATGCTGTAACTCTGAGCCATGACCAAGGGTAAGACTCCCAGCCCAGCCCCTGAGCTCAGAACTGGACTGCAGGCCTCATCAAACACTTTATTGACCACTGCACACCTATGAGCCTCCTGAACACGCAGGAACAGGTGCAACCTGGCTCTATTCACTGAGTTGTCTCCACATGAACCCTGAAGCTCCAGTATCACCANAAACAAGAACTTCAATCAGTTCATCTTCTTTACTGCAGCTTCCCCCCCACCCAAGAGCCAAGTCCCAACTCTGGGGAAAAAGCACCTTCTACAAATTCACCTTTACACCTGTACAATGTTCACTGCTAACTTGTACACCACCAATATACCCCTTAATCATGACCAATAAACTCAAAGAAATGCCCACACATGGTTTCACTATAGATATATTCTCCACTTTTCTGAGAAATAAGAAACTGATAGGTCAAAACTGAAACTATTTCAAATATTAGTTTGGAACATATTAAATTACAGGAAGTTTCAAATTAACACCTGGACTTAAGCAAAACGTATTACTAAACCAAGCTCTTAATGCAAAGAAAACATATTTCAAAGTTCTTCATAGTATTTAATAGCAGAATATCAAAACCCATTTCCTTGAAAAACTAACTTAACACAGGCTGGGCCTTTGGAGTCAATCACTGGACTTAAGCTACAATAGTAAGTGCAATCCTAAAAGTGTTCGCTGACTCCTCCCATCAAGTAAGATTTTTTTCCATTCTTCTCATATTTATTCAGCTGTTTTTTCTTTCCCCTCACCATGATTCTAGAGTATTTATTACTGAAACTTAAAGAACAACTTAATTGAAAAACAGACTTAACATCTCAACCACACAGACCTTTGTAACAACCCCAAACACGTATTTTACCTTGCAAATCATCTTTGCCTTTCTCCAGTAAGGTCTTATTCTTCCCCTTAAAGCTCCAGCTATTTCTACTTCAGGCCTAAACAGCTAAACATCATGTCCCATTCCCCAAGTAAATCCAGCTGGCTATCACTCAATCTTCCACTTTTCAATCCAAACTCCTTAAGCTGAGCTCAAAGACTACACCATATGCCTCTTTGATTCTTCAACTACACTGCAGTTTCATTGGCAAGTACCTCCACACACCACTTCTTACTTACACACACCCATGATTTTTGAAGGGATTCCTCAGCATTCATTCTGCTTCCCCCTTCACAACCTCTATCTTTCCCAAACACCGGAAATCTAAACTATAGTACTACTATCCTGTAGTTATACTACATCAATATTTTACCCATTCCGCCAAAACTAGGCATGGTGACTCCAAGGCAGAAACTCAGTAAGTCCATCTATCTAGACTAGTCCGTACTGTGTGAACAGCATGAGTTCAAAGTAAGACTCTAAATACAAATATGCCAGCAATACATTTTACTGATCTTTGCTATTTTATCAAATTCACAAGAAGAATTTTGGTGGCTACATTGTGCCAACACCGACTTAGTCAAGGAAAAGCTTGTCATACCTTCTTTTTATTGCACTTTTGAATCATCACCAGAAGAGACTGAAATACTACAGAGGAATTCTTTACACTATTCTGATGCCCTGCAGTTATTATTCCATAGTGACAACTCTTACCTAAAAATTAGTAAGGACATAAAGCAGAAGTGACCTTTCAATTTCTCACACTTTAAGAACCACGTTACCCCTTCACATTATATAAGTCAGGCCTTCTTCTTTTTGGACTTTAATCTTGAATCTAGCTCATGAAATACAATCCGGAAAAAAATCACAAACCTTAATATTGGTTCTCCAGCACTTCCAGGAAATGGGTTTCTTTGACTTATTCATTGCAAGTTCAGCCTAACTGCCAACCCTCTTTCAGTTCTTTCTGCTTTTGAGTGTATGCTTCCTTTTAAGAGAGAGATTCACACTCTGATACTACTTTCCTGTCAGTAATTATTACCATCTATAGTACGAACCTCTTAACTTCTCCATCCTAATCTGTTGCAAAATAATGACACTTCAAAACAAAAAAAACTAAAAAATCCCACCACCACAAAAGCCTGACATTAAGGAAGTAGAATAAAGGGAAGGATATGGCAATCGATTTTAAAAGTTGTTTTTTCTCTCCCCATCCAGACTAACAATAGAACAATTTAAATGCCACAAACACCAAACAGATCTCATGTTCCCATTCTGTTCTGTTCCAGATCCAACTTCTCTTGCCAGTGCACCTTCACAAAAACACAAACCCATTACAACAGTGGGTTCAAGCCATTCTGTTTGTCTCAGAGAGAAGTGGGCCAAAATGATCACACAATCTTCCTGCATTAAGGGAGAGGAGATTACACAAATGCAGGCAGACAGCTATTTCCCCAAGTGCTCTTCCATGTCTGCTATCCACAGTATACGCACTCTAATAGTTTCCAACCTATTATACCCTGAAGAAGTCTGGTGTCATTAGGTTTGAATTTGCTACAAAGGTGTTCCACACTCTTGAGAAAACATGTCTCTGCAAGCCAAGCACCTGAAAACCCCTACAACTCCCACCAGGGACCCTCTTTCTTTTCTCAAAGTGAAATGAATAGTTTCAACAAACTTTTAAGAAACATGACCGAACTGAGGCAGAAAGAATTCTCCAAACAAAAACCTCTCTGATGAAAAACTTAGAGTAAATTTAACAGCTATAAAAAAATGCAATAAATTACATTCACTCTAAGCAGAGAGACTTGGAGTTACCACCATTAGGTGGAACCTGCAAACTTGGGTTACAAACTGCAGAGCACTACCTGTCTCAAAGCAGTCAGGACAAACATCAGACTGACTTGGCACCACAGTCAGTTGTCCATCACAGATCCTTCACCACCAGAGCTTTTATGTGAACCTAATGCAGTAGCAGGGGGATTTGGAAAGAACAAAAAGATTAAAACAGTATCTGTGAGCTGCCTAAAAAAATTCAAAAAACAGGTTCTTCCTACCTAAACTACTTCTTCAAACCTAAACAAGACAGAGAAGAAGGTTATATTACATCACCACACCATGGCTGGCATGCAACACAGTTACAGGGATTCCTCTCACCCTTCATAGTAACAAAATTAAGTGATCCTATGGTTATAGTCATTCCAGTCACTGCACTGAAATAGTTCGTATTTCATAGAGATACATTACCTGCAGAATAATTAGGATTCATAGTACATTCACTTATTATTTAGTTTAAGCATTTTAGGTTTCAGAAAACTTACTGTTGCTTCTGCTTGAAGCTGTTTTTCTAGACCTAACTAATGACAAAATTCAATATAAAAAGTAACATAAGTTGTCACGCAGAAGGAAAAGACTGAGAGGTCTTCTGCTCCTGGACACATTAAAGTAGCCAAATATAACCTACTCATTCAAAGAAGTAGCATGATATAGTGCTCTGCAAGGAAGAATTGCCATTTGAGTTACTGTCTTAACAAAACTACAGTCTCAGTTATCCCAAAAGGAGGGCTAAGTGTCCAGATGACAAAAAAAGGCCTTCAAAAATTCAGGACATTTGTGCAGCAGGTCATGGTGTTGTGTACGTAATTTTCCACATATACTTGAAAGGCTTTTTTAAGAGATGCATCCAGTTAAAATGCCTTTATATACACAGACTTAAGTGATAACAACTACAGTTGACTTTAAAAAACTTTAAAAAGGGTAAGTTTACCATCAAAAACTATTCTGATTTACAATCTAAGAAAACATAAGACTGTGCAGAGCTCAGGTTTAACTGTTTAACAGCAACTCATTTAGATCAATTACCTATCTCATATATTCTATCATAACAGCTGAATTTACATTTCAGATCAGTTTAAGAATATAAGTACTTAGTCACTGGTTTATTGTGCTCTTTTCCATACACACTCAGTGCTGAAATTTCTGAACCCACATACATTCTTCATTAGATTAGGGCAGCACTTGGTTGTTTTCACTATAGCTAAAGCATGACAGTTTGACCTCAACCTTTCAATTTCCCCCCTAATGCCCCATCTCTGATGATAATGTTGAAGTTCCCTTAAAGTGAGGATGAAAACATTCTGCCACTGGCATACCAGTTACTGGGAGACAAATTAGCTATACCACCACCACTCCCCGCACACATACCTCCCAGAAGCACTCAAGTCCATATTTGAAAAGAGCTCTAAGTGCTATTAAAAACACTCCTATATATTCATATAAGACTGGACCTGCAACACAGAAGACTGGCTCTGCAGCAATGCTGGAACGTAGTGGGGGAACCCTAGGCAGATGAATTTGTGATATTTAATAACTCTGCCTCTCCTCCTTAAGGAACAGGGTTTCTCGTACATTCAGTCAGCGAACTGCCAGCGTCTAATGTTACTTTAATCAGCCTCTTCACTTTTACAGCTGGTTGCACTAGCGTTGCTCAAGCACACATGGTTCATAAATTCTGCCCTTGCTTTACAAACATTTGCCTAATAATGAAAAAGTATTGGCAATCATAATTTTCACTTTAGAGCTGAGCTTTCTGTTCAAACAAGCAAGGGCTTTCCACAATCCATATCCATCCTCCCATCAAAACAAGCAGCAATGCTTTGGTTATACTGCTGAAAACAAAGAAGTTTCATAAAAAGCTCATTGAGAAGCACATTCTGGCAAATGCCACCACAGCAAGGTCACTAAACAAATGGGTGCTACACAGAGGCTTCAGATTTTACTGACAGAGATCCTATGAATTTCATCATAAAAGGCACTCAACCAAAATTATCTAAAAGGAATTCTTGAAGTAGTTTAGGTTCTGACTATATCACTGTTTTCCTCCCCAAATCTGCCTAAGTGACTAGGAAGCATTTCTAAGCTTTCTACTGTCACACAAGAGCAGTGTGACATCCACATATTCACATCCAATGGAAAACAGTTGACATTAAACTATTTGTTCCAAACTCTGAAGCTGCTAGCTGGTAGTCCCACCTTCCTTCAGATGGTGAGAAATCAGAGCTGTACAATCCAACCAATTCCTTGTTTAACAATACCGTAACTACAACGCAAAGAGTTTAGAGAGTCACCAGCCTTCCTGAAGTAGTGACCAGCCCAAAAGGCCAGGCTATGCCAGAGATAGTTTTAGGCAGGATTGATTCCTATTTTCCCTGTGCAAGCCTTATAAGTCCTTACTTTTTGGTTTTAACTTTACAGGGAAATTAAATCACACTCCTGTGTACTGTGCACCATAAGGGCAATCTCCACTCCAGCCCCCAAAAGTCTTTCCTGGCTATGATCTATGATCATCCAGGTCTAATTCACTGGTGATTCATAGCGAAGTACCTCAAAAGTTGAGGAAAAATGGTGAAGCTGGTGTGAGAATAGCAAATAGAGTTACAAATTGATTTTGTGGAACTCAGACTCATGCTAAAAGAAAACACATCCCCTGTTTCTGAAAGCTTACCTAAATATAATTGGGAAGCAACTAGTAAGACCATTTGAATTTCCAGCTGTAGACATGAAAACACACAAGAAAGACTGCCACAAAGGAGTAAGCTTTGCCTCTGCAGAAGCAGTAAAGGAACTCAGGTAGACCTCATCTGGCTGCTTCTCTCTGAAGCTGCCATGCTGTGAATACACAAACCCAGAATGATAACAAAGGAAGCTGCACAGAAGTGAGTGCCACCAAGTGAAAGGAGTCACAGCCAAACCATCTGACAACCATGTTCAGTCTGGAGCTACCGAAAAGGAACACTTTTAGGGCTGCTTTTTTTCCATATGGTGTTTATAGCCAAGAGTGAAAAGCATCCAGGTCAGGGAGGTGGGAAACACTCCCTGCACAAACAACACCCAAACATTCCACATAGTAACAAAGCGCCAAGAAAATTACTAACAACGTCATCTGTACAGAAAACAAGCCACAGTTAGACCTACCTGATCATGAGATAGGGAAAGACCAGTGGATTTCAGTACACAGCCACAAATCAATGTGCGTACTACCAACCAACAGGTTTTCATTCCATGGAAAATCCAAACTGTGGAAAAAACAAATCTTTGAACTGCAATCACATTCTCACTGCCAAAAACAGATAGGAAGAGAACATTTTGAGGTTACTCCTCCTGCAGAAGCATTAAACAGCGTCCCTTCCTCTCCCTCTGTACACAAACTCTAGCTCAGTGTTCCCAAAGCCATGAAAAAAACCACAGCCACAGAACAGCGAGGACCATCAGCAAACCTGGAAAAGAGCAAAGACGAGCAAATGTATTTGGCAACTCTGCCTCCAGGCCAAAGCAGAGTTTATGAAAAACCTTACAGCAACAGAATTTAGCATCTCATTTTCTTTTCAAAGACATGCACATCTGAAGCAGCAAACTGACATAAACCTAATTTGTGTATTTCTCTAAACTCCAACTAAACGTTTCCTAATATGTCCAGTTTCAAAACTGCTTCTTTCCAACCAATTAGCAAATATAGCAACTAGTCCTTTTCTTGCGCTAGAGTCCATATCGAACAGGAATTGTAATCCTTTGCTTCAGGGTCTAATCCATGTATCTGAATAATCAGCCTAAACCAACTGCTGTCAAACAGTGGTCCATTGGCCAACCAGAGGTTTAAATGGTCCGTAACACACAGTAGTTTCAGATTTGCAGATCAGAAGGCCAACACAGTTCAGTGCTGCTGAACAACCCACTGAGGGCCCACAGTACTTGCTACAGGACGCAGCAACTTTGGAACCACCACAGCAGAAGACTGAGGAGAAACAAAATGAAGAAACCACAATCATTATTTACATTTAATACACCACTGGTGTGCCTAGAAACTGGAAACATACTCTTTTGTAGAGTCTATAGTCTTCAGTGCTCCAAAACACTCTAAGCAAAACAAGCTACTGATTTCACAGCATATAGGCAATGACTTCAGGGACAGCATGAGCAATGTAGAACTGAGCAGCACATACACTTTTTAAAAGGCAGACCTTCAATGTCATCTGGTACACAACTATAGTCTTCATTTTTCCATCGATCTTTCTCTCCACTCAACACAAACTCAGCGCATAGACACTCAAGGGAAATACTACATGCTATGAAAGGAATGCTACTTAAAATAAAGCATCCTTCAGGTTTCTTTAAATCTACAAAGCCTCAAACCTCTCATAAATCTACATTTAGACCATAGCAACAATTCATCAGTAAAGAACTGGTTTTAATGTTTATATTACAGAATTGACTCGTGTTGGCAACAAAATCTGACTGTGACATTTATGGGTAAGTGACTGAAATCTGGTAATACTAAGTCACACTTTCACCTAGCTACTGAAATTCTTTCATGTAAGTCACAATTTTATCGTTGACTAATTGCATTAATTTCTATTCAGAATGGGAAGAAATGCCATACGTTACACAAATAATGTTGTGAATGTAACATTTTGCCACTTTTTTTTTTAGCAGTAGTACTTAGACACACATAAGGAACTGCTAAAAAAACCAATTTAACCAGTCATGTAAACACAAGCACCTTCTTTCCATTATTTGGAGAAATTGGGACATCAGTGCCACTGACTGTACTGTTCCAATGAGGCCAAGATGTAACTTCCTGACACTCAAGGCATCAAGGTCAAAACAACTGCAGATCTGAGTAGCATCCATCAGCTGATTCTGTCTATTGCTACCTCTTGCTAGCAATCAGCTTCAGGGCAAGGGCAGTTAAGTACCTTCCACACTGGAGACAAGACTTCAGAGGTCCTACCCCCTTATTTTTAAGGCTGTTCATGAGTATACACAATTGCTAAGTAAGCAATTTTATGAACTCTAGACATGTAGTCTAAGGGTAACACTCATAATTTACCGTAACATGCAGTTTAAGGCTACTTCTAACATAAAACCACGTTGTTACAGTAAACGTCTTACATTTGCATTGACCCTTGATAACAAACTTTTCTCTGTATATGCTTTAAAGGATCAACTGTAACTATTTGAGTTGATGTACTGTTTCTCATACATACAGAAATCCTAAGTATGCTATGACTTCCTATTTTTTTCCAAGAGCCTACTCTTAAGGAAGAGGGGACATTTACTAACTAATTTATGCTGAAAGATGAAGAGCATCAACTGCTGGGCAAGATGAAGAGCCCCTGTCCCACCCCAAATCCTCCATTTAAACATTCCATCCAAGTCAACATTCCCAACACCAATGGCGTTCTGGTTTGCACTTTTTTTTCAGATAAGCATTCAAACATCTTTAGACCATACAGAAAAATCAAGAATCAGGAAAAAGCTTTCCAAAACAAACCTGCACTTTTAGCAAGTCCAAAGGAACAGGCACACAAGCATGTTTAACAGCATACACTGTGTCTAACTCAAACACTAAAAAGCTTTGGATCCATTACCAAGAGGATCACAACGTGAAATCAAAAGACAGTAACATAGAACTGTGTATCTCATTCCAGACACCTCTAGTTTAATTACATTTCACAACAAGGCAAGCACTGTTGTGATTCATTTGAACTTGAAAAAGCAGTTATCACCGGTTTTGGTGAGTCAACACATACTAATATCTTAAATCAATTCTGTGAACAATGAAGCCAAGTTTTCCTTTTCAGTAATTTTATTCTAATGTGAAACATGAAGAAACAAGCACCCAAAAAACTCCAATATAGTATGAAACTTTAATAAAAGTTGCTTAAAAAACAAAGAGCAAAATTTTAAAATAAACTGACTTGACTCCTAATCACACATCTTTCTGACATCAGGAAGAGTACTTTCAGACTTTCGGGAAAAAAACAAAGAAACAAAGATCTGCTGTTGAAACATTACTCCCAAAGACTGTTGAAACGCATAACATGAAGCTTCAGAGACAGACAGTTTTATTAACAGGAGGCTTAATTTTAAACAGTATATACAAATCACATGACTTTTCCAAAGTTGGGACCACCTAGTAATCTGTCAAAACAAAATTATGCTAATGAATTACAGAAGCATCTGTGTAATGCAACCGCCTCTTTATTGAAGTACACCTTTACACAATCCTTCCATGGATTTCTGTACTGTAAAATCCTCTCGGGACGCAGCGCTGCACAGGTTTGCAAATCTCTCCTACACACCACATGAATAAAACTGTTGCCACTTGCACCTCTCAATTTTGCCTGCCTATACACTTCAGTGTTCCATGGAATGCAACACCAAAAGGCACTGTTCTTCAAAAAAAACCCAAAAACAGTTTGAAGTTTACTATGTTTAAGTACAATGATTTGCAGGGAATAGCAGGATTTTTTTCAGGCAATGCCCAAGTCTTAAAATTTATCGTAAGCCAAGCAAGGATGAACCAAAAAAATTCTACTTTTCACTTGCGTAATTACTTCCTTTCCATTTCTCTGTTTTTCCATGGAAGGTTTCACTGCACAACAAAGAAAATGGCAACTCTTCACAGACTTTGAATACAACAGCACAACTTTATTGCAAAAATATATAGTAAACTCAGTATTTTCAAGTTTTGGAGAAAAATAAATTTTATCTCTGAATCCACCCATAGCAGTAATTCACAACAGAGTTGCTGAAGATACAAGTTTCTTTCATTATAACCTAATTTAAAACTTTATCTGGACTCCAATCTTCTACTAATAATCACCACTTTGGTTCTCTTAGCAGAGACTCTATGTGAGGAGTTCAAGAGACATGTGAGAAACACCAATATCCAACTAGTGTCAAAGATCCTCTCCCAAGTGATTTGTGTAATCCTAACAAATCAAGCTACTTAAACAATAATGATTATTTTCAACTGAAAACATTTTAAATGTACTATAAAACTCATATGATTTATGTCTGAGGTTAGCTATACTTGTGGCAAAAGTCTTATTCTGCACAGTTATAATTGCAATATATAAATAACTAAAGGTTATACCACATAGAACAGCTTGAATTTTACAGAACGGTTCTGCTCATACTCATAGGAATTAGTTTGGTAAACACATCAGCAAAGGGCATAATTCAACTGTTCATACAGTGAGAATTTTGGAAAAAATAAAGATACATACACAAAACAATTGATCTGTGTACACTGAGAATTCATTCAGTTGCAGAATAAAATCAGGACTTTAAACAAAGCTTTGACCTGTGAACAAAGCAAATTCAGCCAGCTTTTAACCAAATCTAAAATTAGCTACCTATTTTACAATGGCTTACAAGAACACCACTGAAGAGCTTCACTGACTTCATCTATTTCCCTTATCCAAAACTATGTCAAATCAATCTCAGTTTCTCGATAAGCACTGTGTCCGGAAGAGTTTACCAAACTTTTATGACGAATAAGAATCTGTCCAGCTTCTCCACATATTTGTACGAGGAAAATCCACCGCACCTCTCTCCTTGCAGTGTTTCTCATGTAATGGCTAACCCAGTGCTCTGCCATACCAAAACCCATCTGTCTTACAATTTAAACAATCCACAGGTTCTATCCTGGAAATACTATAAAAACCAATCCAGATGCATTTATCACAGCACTATGAATATCTATTCTACAACTACTTCAGACGAACAGCTACCCTAACACAAGTTTTACTTTTCTGGAACCTATAGGCCTGTCATTTAAATCAACAACAGCTGCCATAGCTTCATCACGAGACTCAAATGCAACCATTGCTTCTCCAGTGGGCATGCCTTTTTCATTGTATTTTAAGCACACTGAACCAGGAATCACTTGGTAACCATAAAAGAAATCCAAAATTTCATCCACTGACACAGTAAAGGGCATATTCTGCACTTTAATGACAGTTGGCCCTGGCTTACCAGACCCTGTTCCAAAACCTGGGGGTCCACCAATATGTATGTTTCCTGGTCCGGGTCCAAACCCTGGAGGTCCACTTAAATGTCCAAGACCACTAGCAATTGCTGGAGGACCAGCACCAAAGGCAGGGGGCCCACTTAAATTGCCAGGACCATTACCAAATGTTTGAGGACCTCCTGCAAAACCTGCTGGTCCACTCAAATTAGCAGGACCACCTGCAAAACCTGGTACCTCAATACTTGCACCAGGTAAACCACTAGCTGCAACTGTGGGTATTCCTGGTCTAGAATCAGGGAAGCCACCTATTCCAGGTGGTGGTAGAGGGGGACCAAATGTGCCAGACCCACTGAAGTTACCAGGGAAATTGAACGGAGGACCATTGTTTGCTTCTTTAGCATTTCCCCCCAAGAAGGCATGCTCATCCCCACCAGGACCCTGTGCTCCTGGCACAACCACATTTCCCTGGATCGGTATTTTCAGGATCTTTTTCCCTTGAGAGGGTGGGTTTCTCTCAATATCTCTCATTTCTTCTACAGTTATCAAACGCAAATTAACATCTCTTCCATTCAGTTTTTTACGGTGCAAACGCTCTGCCTTATGAGCATCATCTTCAGCTTTAAACTGAACCAGTGCTTGTCCTAAACCTTGCCCATTATTATCAACAAGAATTTGTACAGAGTTTTCTTCTACTGCCAGTCCTTCCAGAAACTGAAGTATTTCCATTTTTGTTATATTGTATGGAATATTAGATATATGTGCACACAATTTTGGCAAGCCTGGTTCTCCCTCAGCATTCATCAGGATTTCTCTCTGGTCATAGCTGAAGTTCTGCAATCTTTTACGAATCATATCTATCTTTTCTAACATTGCCTTTTTAGTAATTGGATGAACCTGAATGAAGCGATTCCCTATGTACTGCTTATGATGACACAAAGCTGCTTTATAATCAGCTTCATTCCTGAACTCAACAAACCCTTCTCCAATTGCCTTCCCATTAGGTCCATAAGCGATATAAATACTGTCCTCAACTATATCCAGCTTTTTAAAAAAATCTATCACATGTTTGTTCTCCGATTCAAAGGGAAGACCTTTCAAATAAACACAGAAACCGTGCTCATGGGGAGATCTCGACCGTGACCTTTTCTGTCCACTGGGAGATTTGGACCTAGGATGAGCCTGGGGAGGAGGATGTGCCTGCCCAGAGGGACCCATGGTTTGCTTGAAAGTTATGTGGCCTCCAGCGGCTACCCACTGTCTCTCTGTTGCAGGACTAACTTCAACATAGCGCTGAATCATCAGCATTCTGTTTCGCTTCAGTGCTTCAAACGTATCTTGAGGAGAAAAAAACTTAACTAGTCCATTTCCATTATTTCGACCTACATGATCCTTCAGCATATGGATTGCATCCACACGGAGCCCAAGGAAAAAGTCTTTCACATCAGATTCTGTTGCAGTAAAGGGCATTCCATGAACGCTGACATACAAATCATCTGGATTGATTGGAATTGGCTTGACACTACCTTGAGAATTCATCTGGATAGGATTTACAGGATTCATGGGACCAATAAACAATGGATTCAAGCCGCTGTTCATATTCACTGCTGCTCCAGACCCATTCATTCCAGTGGGTAAGGGTGCTACAGGTGGAGGATTCATAGGAGGCATTCCTGATATGGGAGGCAGAGGCGTCATTGGAGGTACAGGGGGCACAGGAGGTATTGGAGGAACTGGAGGAACAGGAGGTAGTGTGGGTACAGGAGGTGGAACAGGTATAGGGGGAATAGAAGGCATTGGTGGCAAAGATGGCATAGCTGGGATAGGAGGGATTGGTGGAGGAGGTACTGTGTTCATTGGGGATGCTGTGCTAGGTATAGTTGAACTAAATGTTGGACTACCAAAGGTACTCCCAAGATTTGGAGGTGCAGTCCCCATATTGGCAGTAGAAAATGTGGATATATTTTTATTGCTTTCATGCACCGTAGTAGAAGCAGTTACTACACTAGCAGAAGGATTATTAAAGTTAGGTACAGTAGTAGGTAAGTTAACCCTTCCACTCATTCCAGAACTAGGTGGTGGTCCCGACCTGCTAGCATTTGCTGGTGGCATATCTAGATTGGCAGTTTCAAAACGCCTACGACTGAGTTCTATCATGTTCTGCATTTCAGTTTTACTGCTCAGCAACAACGTTACTTTTGACCCTTTAATTGTACCACCTGTGCGCATCATACCAAGCCTTGCATCTTCATCAGTGGCAAAAACGATGAAAGCCTCACCCAGTTCACCCCCTACAATATGCACGCCCCCATCAGGAATGGTCAATCCAGAGAAGAAGTGGCGAATGTCCATGGTCCCCGCCACAATCGGGAGACCTTGCAAGCGGATGACCACAGCCATGCTGCGCTGAAACAACACACACCTGCAGATGAGAAAAGGCAACGGCTATGTCAGACTACTGTTCGTGACACCATGTAATTACCTACAGACACCATCTACTATATTTGTTTATATACACCTAATAACATCTTGCAAAGATTAAGTGTGTTTATATTCCAAGTTCCTGTTTGCTTACTTCATACAGAGTGAAGTATTAAACATTTACCAACACAATCAACACAATCATTTTGCACTAGAAATTCCAAAATAGCTGTTATACTAAGACCCACAAGTGTCAGTTAAAAAAAACAAAGGAACATCAAAAATCAGAACTGTTACATCAGTAGTTCAATATTTAATGGAATGTAAGCAAAAGGTGTATTTTAGCCACACAAAACAAAATTCATTTACTATACACTGATATGGTATCTACTGTATCTGACAATGTGACTGAAAAATTTTGCACAGCTGTGGGAAACAAACAGTTCCCTTTCATTTGGGGAAGGATTTTCCCTCCTGCCAGGTGAAGACAACTAAAAACGTAACAGTGGGCTAGTTATGAACAAAAACCCATAATGGACAACTAGTAACTGTGAGACTCACAAGACATCCTAACAGGGAACATCTATATTATACTGACTTCATGTTTTTCTCCTAGCAAAGGCAAGAGGTCCAGGTGACCTGAAGCTTGCTTTTATAAACTAGCCCCAGACATTTTGTGACAAAGGAGACCTCACCTAAATTAAATTAACATCTATGCATATCTAGCTAGATATATGACCTTCACAATTTTCAAAACCAAGATATTTTTAATAGTTGCATATTCTGTCTAGCGTGACCCCTCACGTCTCAGACATAAGTAAATGAATTTTACCTCCACAGCTGGCATTAGTAGATGCTTAAAGTAATTCTGAACAGCTAGATCTGAACAGTTATCTTGTGATCTCAGAAGTCTGAGGTCACATCAGAAGTTGAATATAAAGAGGAAACTTGTCACTTATTCAAACCTTCAGCAAAGGCTGAAAGCATCATAATAATATCAGCACAATTCAACAGTTCAGAGGCCAGTCTCTCATCCTAAACCATGAGCAATAGCACCATGCTTCACCTGATCCACTTCATCTCTGAAACTTCCTGACTTCCTAAGTACAAGCCAGTTCAGTATCTGGAAGATGTCCAAGGCTCCCATAAGTCACAAACCAATAGCGTTAACTCAGGATTTGAAATCAAGGATGAACCAGATCACAGAATAACAGAACTGTTTAGGCTGAAAAAATCTTAAAGATCAAGTCCAACCAGATGCCCCAATGCAATACAAAGCTATGCATCAAAGACTCCTGGCCATTACCAAAGCTCTAACCAACTACAATCAATAACTATCTCCCAACAACTCAGCTATATCCCAGCATAGAGTCAAACCTCTAAGTTGGCTCCATTTGCTTGTCCATGTCATACTTCAGAGAAGACAAGTCTTGAATGACCAGGTAAAGCCACAATTTAACCACGTAAGGCTGAATTCAGTACTTAATGAAAACAAGAGTAACAATTCTCTCCAGAGTGAAGAAGCAACAGTTCTTTTGTCTGCATGATGGAACCTCAGATTACTAAAATAAGTCCTTAAGTATTTTATTCTGTAGACCAATACACCAGAGCTAAACCCTTCAACACACTAATGAACTCAAGCAACAGCGTGGGGTTTTACAGGGCACTGCCCCACAACTAGTTGACACCAGAAAAGTGTGGAGGACCTTTCTCCCTCAAGGAAACAGCAAATAAGCCCATTCACACCAAGTCAGCTCTGCTGCTCTAGTCACTGTGCATGAATATTGGATTCCCTACTGCGCCATCCTGAAAGAGAGACTAGGACTTGCAATACAACTACAAGAAAATTAAAAAAAAAAAAAAAGAAAAAAACACCACTAAGAAAACCCCTGTTCCACCAAGGAAAGACAGCAACAGAAAGGTGAATATAATAAGCTTCAGGGATAATTTTTTTGAAAGCAACTTTCCCATCTCCATGGTGAGGTAACAGAGGCAACATCCTTACCTTCATCTCTTACAGGGGAATTACATTTAATCTGAAAATAAAATTCATTGCCCAGTCATTTCCCAACAACAAAGTAACTTGCCCATGAGGAAAAAAAACCACAACAGGTCAAAGTAAGGACTACCTGTGCTATCTAAACATCTAAAGCATATCTAAGACTTTTTGCACTGTTTTAAAAAGCAGTGTTTTATAATGATTCTGTTGTTCTACTTTAAATTTGTCTAGCATTGATGACAATCTCTAAAATTAAAGTTAAAATGAAAATTCTGCCTCCTTTAAAAAAGCTGTATTAAAGAATATTGTGAACCCAAGGTTTATGTTGTGCTACAGGACTGCTTTTGAATTAGATGATCCTGAGGCAAGCAAGCAGTATAAAAGCATCCCTGGCTTTGCACCTATGCTTTCAAAACTGGAATACTACTAAAAGCAAATCTTGCCAGGAGGTTTAGACTACTACCTATTGTACACAGAAATTAGTTTCAGAATTTTTTTATGTATCAGAAGTTAAAGACATTTGAAGTTTCTCGTGTTAAGTGGGAGACTACTTTTAGCTATTTCCTTAATGCAAAAGAGATGACAATATGATATAGCCATTGGTTTAACAAAGGCGACTTGGGAAGGTGTGTGTACTGAGGGGTCTGCTGGTTTGAAAACCCTTACATTCTTTAACAGACCTGACACCTGCTAGACAACTGCATTTATAAACTACTTCATGAATCCAGCCCAGTAGACAAATCAACAGATAAAGTCACAAAAGAGTTCAAGCATTTGAACGTTTACATAACTTCTGGGATAACGCAAGTCTTTCAGTTTTGCATTACATTAAAAACTTCATAATAAATTCTAAGGGAGTACCCGAAGTCTCATTACTAGGTACTCTATTCAGAGCCACTAAATCACTATTGACAAAAAAATCCAAAGAGCTGCTTAGGCATATAGTCACTAGAAAAACTAGCTGCAATGACTTCAGTGTAGTTAATTCCATGCAGAGTATTAAGCAAATGCTTGCTTAATATTAAGCAAGAGCTGACAGTGACACGGTCTGAATAAAAATAATTTTAAGGACTAGATAAATCAAATATTTTTGACAAAGGAACACGTAACACAGCTGCTTCATTTTTTCAGAATTTCGGTGCTTAGACAAAGTAGTAGTGTCACTTCTGTGATTTACAGAAAAATCTCAAGGACCAAAAGGGCCAAATTTTAAATTTCTAAACACTCACAAACCACATTTTTTCCAAAATGCGCTTAGGAAACAACAACCCACTTGCTCGAATTTTCCAAGTAATGAAAAGGCAAAGCCTGCTCAAACATTTCACTGTTCACTTGCAAAGACCAACACACGCAGAAGCAACATTAACTTCAGACACAAAACAGGCCGCAGACCAGTTCAGCTGGCACTGAAGGCTTTTTGTTGGGCTGTCAGACGTTCTCAGGCCGCCTGCTTTTCTCCTGGTACAAAAAGGTACTCCAAGGCAAAAGTGGGTTTTCTTGTAATTTTGTGTGTGTCGGGTATTTGTGGAAGGATAACATTGTAAGGGTGTACTAGGGACAATCCATCCCCATTAGCAAGCCACACTCAAAGCTGGAGATTAACAGGCTGCTGACAATCAACCTGATTCAACACATTTAATGAATCTTAACATGTCTTGACAGTAATATCTTTTAAAATGTTGATATTACACTGGGAAAAAACAGGTGTAAAAGATGACAATACTACTTATCTCATCAATGTACTAGTCAGTAAAATAAGAGTAATTTGGGTCATACATATAAATTCATAAGTACACCAGACTAGCCTTTTAAGATGTATGGATTTTGCAACAGAAAAGTTCAGAAGATTCAACCTGGCCCCTGGGGAGTTATTAAAGTACAATACCCACATGATACACACACATACACAAACATATTTGGCAGTTCTCGGGTGAAGACTAAGAACTGCAGAAACACTGGTACCGGAGGAGGAATTTTAAGTATGAGACTGTCTCACAAAAGTTAAAACTGCAAACTACAGTTTTGTCTTTTACTTTTTTAAGGCTAAAATCAACCTGTTATAGCCATCTTTGAGCCCATTTCAAACTATCTGATCCCTTTAAGTGCTGCAAAACCTAATTAGAACCAATTGATGCACACTTCTACACTCCAACAGTTACAAATGCGCAGACCTGTGGCCTGCAGCAAAGCAACTGCATTTTCCAACAGTGCAAAATAACTGGGAGAGTGTTCCAGACTACCACAAGCTGATGAAACAACAAAACAGTTTGGCAGAAAATTCTGTTTACAAGAAAAACATTGCCAAAAACACCACCACCAGTGGTGACTAGACAAGCTACAGATTATTTGATCCAAGTCTTCTGATACAAATTCATAGATTCCAAAAGCTTCAAGTGTTTCTTAGGATATACTCAATATGCATATAAAGAAGTCTTCAATTCAAAAGCTCTTACCTGCAAAGACAGATGTTTTTTTCTTAACAAGTAGCAGAAGCCAAGCCAATCCTGTGGGCAACCAATTAAAACCAACTTTTAGACTGCAATAAAGAATAAATGGAGGCAAAAATCAATGCAGGCAACACAACAGCAGTAACAGTCCTCAAAGAACTGTATACATAGAATTTCAAACCTGCAACCACCACAAGGCACTGCAACATACAAGAATCATAGGGATGCATTTTCTATACAGTATCTCTATATGACTTATCGGCAATTGCATTGTAGAGCTTTTGTATGGTTTCAAGACATAAATATGCCTTCCACAAAGAATACAGAAAGAGCCAGAAAACATTTGAAGAGTCTTTCAAATTTTCCCATCACCAACAGGTGAACAAATCTCTCTTTCAAAAGCAAAGAACAAGAGTTAAATACTTGAAAAGCTCTGAATTTTACCAAACCCTTGCTCCATCAATAACGACATTCCTTCTTCCAACTGTGCATTTAATTACTCGAACAAAGCAACGTAAGTAAGCCATGCCTAAGAAAACCGCCCTAGAGCTGCAGGTGAATTCTTCAAGAGCCACACTAGCTGGTGAAACTAAGTGACATTTCACAGCCATGTCTAGGCAGTCAACTCCACGGAGCACACAGCAAAAACTCCCAAAAGATACTCTACTTTCATTTGTAATCTGCCATTTCATTACCCACATCCTGATCAAATGCCCATTTTTTTTCATCCCTGTATAAAAATTATCTTCCTAGCTTTACAACTCAACAAAAAGCCAAGCATTTTAAGTGGCAACAAATGTATTTTGTATTTAAAGATGGGATGGAAAACCTTTGCTCTTAACTTGGCAGACCACCTCACACAAAAACTGTGATTCTTCGGAAAGCCATTGAGGAACGAATCTCACTAAGAACAGGTAACTGCCTCCTCCTCTCACAACCCCAACAAGCTAGTTTCAGTTACAAGCATCGTTACCAAAGTGAACTCAGAGCAGGAAGTACTAACAAACCTTTTACAAATTCCCTAACAGAGAGAATTAAAACAAACATAGATATTCGCACATCTTCCAGGACATTAATGGCAGACTTACAAGTAAGAAAGATACAACTACACTATAGAGACTTATATTAAAATGGCAAATGCATTTAGAAAAATAAGACTTTTATTTATTAGACCTTTAAGAGAAACATGCAATCCTGTATTAGAAGGACTCAACTATATACTTTCATGTATAGCAGGGTCAAGGAGCAGTTTACGAAGAAAGAAAGAAACGTAACCACCTGAAAAACCGTTTCATGCAAAAACACACCTGCTTCAAGCAGCAGATAAATCTTCCATGCACAAGGAATTTACCATTTAGAAGAAATACCCAAATCATTAGATGGATTTCCAGTATAGCAACCACAGTGTTGCATTCAATCCTCTTCACGACATTGAAAATAAGCTGAAGACTTGCAGTGGACTAAGGCAACACAAACAAAACCAGGCAGCATTCAGAAGAGGTGAAAAACTGTACTCTGCTACATTTAAGTTATCCACCAAACACCATCTACTTTTCATTTCAAGTCTCAAATCTCTCAACTTTAAAGAAAACCATCCATGCCTTCTGTAGGTAAAAATATTCTTTCCAATCAACGGAATACGCAAGAGCACATTAACTAGACAAGTACCGGCTAGAGCACAGGTGCTCCCACATAACGCTGGCACCACACCTCTGGGAGTACTCCGGAGAAACTCCACAACACCCTGTCAGCCGTACAGAAAGACCCAGCATCCACTGGACACACAACAAACGATTAAACCAGAGGAATCCACCAAGGAAACAACCGGCCGATTTGCCTGCCTGACCCCAGTAGATCAAGGGGGGGAAGCAAACCACACTAAGAATAACAGATAAGTTAAAGAGTGAGTAAAACCAGAGCCATGACGTTTTTTCGAAAGAAAACTCACACTGTGTATTTTCGGGACCCATTTGAACGCTAATTCGTTTTTTTTCTAGGAAGGGTGGCTTTGTTTTTTTCGTTTATAGATTTAGGGAGGGTGATATTTTCGTTGTTTGGTTGTTGCTGTTTGGTTTCTTTTTTAACGGAGCTAATTTTTACCAGCAGAAACGAGCGTTATTTTACTGAACAGCAACTTCGCTGGTGTTCATACGGTACCCCGGGCGAGCGGTGGCAGCGCCGCGGACACTAGGGACCTTCCTCCCCGCAAAGTCCGGACTGTTTACCTCTCTTCGTCCCCCGGGGCCGGGCAAGGCGCAGCCGCCCCGCCCGAGCACCCCCGGGACCCAGACCCGCCGGGGCCCCGCGCCGACAACGGGAACGCGCGGCACCCCGCCGCACCCAGCCCG
>VZTG01000496.1:43763-95567 GCA_013397845.1 Melanocharis versteri
GGGAGGAGCAGAGCCGCGGCCCTGGGGCAATCGCGCGGCAGGGGGCGGGGCTTGCGCAGCGCTGGCCGCGCTGCTGGGGGCTGCTGCTGTGCGAGCGGGAGCTTAGGGAGCGCATTGAACTTCGAACGAAGAAAAGAACCCTGAGAGCGGCTATTTCTAACCTCTTGACGTACGACCAAGTTGCAGAATTAAAATGAAAGATTCCCAGGGCCCGATGCCCTGTTCTGTGTTTGTCCTTGGCTTGATTGAATACAGCACCGATAACCAGACAGTGCCCTGAGCTGAGGGACTCCCGGACCCCTTCTGGGTTCTCTGTCACTGCGCTTCAGCGGACACCGGCACAGCAGCACCAGCCATTTCCAATGGAAAAAAAACCTGTGTAGTACTCTGCAAGAAAATAAATCATTGCCTCCTTTTGCAAACGCTTTTGCAGCAAACTTTGAAGTTCAACAATTCAGTTAACTTTGGCCCTGGTTTCTGTTAAGGGGTGAAAACCAACAAATTGTCATAGTTGTGCTCTCCTGAGGCAGAGGGATCCAGCATGTGACTCCTCAGCAGCACAATAATCCCCACTCCATCATTTGTTTTCCTGTATATCCCCTCTTTCTACTCCCAAATTCTACTTTACTACTCTCATCCCCTCCCAGGCAACCAGCCATACTTGCTTATCTTTTCCCTATTAATCCCAGTTTTTCAGATTTTGTATTCTATTTGGTATTTATGATAACAGATGGCCTGAAAATACCAGTTCTGCCAAGCTATTATCGCCTTCTTGTCTTGGCAGGTGTAGGCAGTACCCAGTAATTCACCTTTCTATAGCACTAGTGACAATAGGCAGGGTTACCTGTCACCATGCACCCTGACACAGCCCAGAAAAGCAGGTGATTGAAGTCACCAGAGGCATCAACAGCCAGGCTTGTCAGCTTCCCTGGAGAGCTGGTTGCCTAAGATATGCGAGGGGTAGCTGGAGCACCTGCAGCTCAGGGCTTCACCCCGCAACACCACAGAACTTCCCAAGCTGCACCAACCACCCTGCAGTGGGGAGACCGTGTAGGATAACAAAAGGACAGTACTGGAATACCCCAGGTCAGAGGAAATACAAGACTTTTCAGCTTTTGTGCAATGTAATGAGTAACCACATTACTTTTTGTTGCTCAAATAAAGTATGGTGAAGAGACATGTGAGGTTTACTGTGTGGACCATTAGGAGCATGCCAAGGGACCAAGGGTACCAAAGACAAGTCAGCAGCATGGTGCAGCTAGTTACCAACAGCAGGAGGAAAGTATCTATGGAAAGCAAAATACTGATAGACAGAAGGTTAAAGGACAAGAGATGTTTATATAAAGGCGAACGAACAACAACTCTGGCATTAACCAGAAGCACAAACCCAGCCCCAGCCTTCTCTCGGCCGCAGGTGCTCTCCCCTGGGTGCAGTTCCGCTCACAGCCGGCAGGGGCGCTGCGGCTCCCGGCGGGCACGGCAGGTGCGATGATTCCCCGCGGCTGCAGGGGGCGCTCCGGTGCGGCTCGGGCAGCGCGCGGTGATGGCGGCCCGGCCGAGGCGGGAAGGGACGGGAGAGAGGCTCGCCTCACAAACCCACGGGGCAGCCGAGCCCGGGGCCTGCAGGACTCTTGGGAACAGCAAACTGGGACGGCAGGAATGAGCAGCGATCCCGGGGTGGTGGACGAGGTGTATCGGAAGCCCAGCAGCGATGGCTGGAACCGCGGGGCTGATCCCGGCAGGCAGGGGGTGCGGGGCTGCCGAGAGGAGAAAACCCGGAGCAGTTCCGAAGAGGCGGCGGGGCCGGGGGACAGGGCAGCGGCAGCCCGGCTCCCAGGGGCAGAAGAAACAGCTCCGGTCTGGGCTCCGGAGGTGGCAGCGAATTCCCTTTCCCCAGGCAGCAGCTCCAACCGTCCTCCTCCNAAAAAAAAAAAAAAAGTAAAAAAAAAAAAGGAAGAAATCCAAACCCCAACTGAAGGGCAGAGCCTCGAGGAGTGGGGGCATCAGTCCAGGACCCATACTTCGGGGATTCTCCGAGTGCAGGGAACGGGAGAGTTCCCGGCTTGGAGAGCCCCCTGCACAAGGAGGCTGCTGCAGCCCAGGAGAGGCTCTCACTCAGGGCCACTGTTTATAGGGCTACAAGAGCTTTAGTCACACAACGTTTCATCCTGGCCCCACTTCGGGTCAGAAACTTTATTTGAAAATGGGAGAACGAGAATAAAATGCCATTCGGGGAAAAAAAAGTTTCCAAGGCTGTTCATTAAAAAAAAAGAAAAGAAAGAAAGAAAGAAAGAAAATCCCAAACACAACAAAAACCCCAAACAACAACAAAAACCAGCAAAAAACCAGCTGGAGCTCATTGACAGCACCAGCTCCTGGAGTAGTGTTTCTGATAAGCTCAAGAGGACCTGAACCCAAGGGCTGTTCATCAAGGCCAAGGCGTAATGAGCATTTTTCAGATCATGGCGCAGCCTGGGGGAGGGTGAAGCACCACCATACATTGGCATCCAACTGCTAAGAGTGGGACAGACTGAGGTTCCCCTCCCCCAAAGGCTTTAACTGCACTCAGTGAGGTACAGCTAGACGTTCATCCTTGGCATTACTTCTTTCTGTCATGGGGAAAAGTATCTCCACTATACATTTTTCCTCATCTTGTCCTATAAACATTTCAAATAATCATTTGTTACTAGTATGAATGAGTTTCCCTAACCTTTACTTGTAGAATTTTTATTTCAAATCTTATCAAATAAGAGGTGGCCAGAATCTTCAAGATCTGGGGCTCCCTTTTTTCAAAATAAACACAATTTCAGCTATTCAAGTTCTAAAAAAAATTAGCTCAGATCAGGCATTGAGTTTGAGAAGAATGACTCTTCAAAAGTCAAATGTCAACTCGATGACAGCGAACTTCTAACAGTGTTTGCAGAAAAGTTTATCCTTCTCTGTAACTTAATGAAAGCTCCAATTCAGCAACTTACTGACTGTCCTGCATGGTTCACCCCAAAAGGTGGATCCAAAAAGACTGACAGTAGCCAAGTTTAATTCTTATATGTAATTTTTTATCATTCTCAAAACACAAAGAACAATTCATAAACATATATTTCTAGAACATACTGGGAAAGCATGTTATCACATGTTTAATCCAGAAAATATATATGGCCCAAGGATGAAAAAGAGTACATACAACACCACTACAATGTATTTATGCATATGGTAGTTTAAAAAATATTGTGATGAAATATAAGGTGCCAGCACTACAATATTAAAACTGCTAAAGCTAGTCATTTCAAATAGAACAACCAAGGATTAGCTTTGCATTACAAACAACTAAATCTGTCCTTAGTAACAAAAAATGCACAAGCTTCTGTAACACAATCCATCTTGTGAGATTCAGCTTCGGCTTTTACTCGACACGGTTGATCCTCGAGGTAGATTCCATCCCAGACTGAAGGTGTACATATTGTCTATGGGGTATACAAAATTCAGCAGCTAACACAGCATCCATCACTCAACACAACTAATTTGAGAGTGCTTTGTTTATGCACTGAAAAAAAGGCACTTTGCCATACAGGGTTAGGTTTCTTATTGGAAAGATCACCAAAGCTAAGAAAGGAGAAATACTGACACGAATTAATCTCATCAAACCCTTTTTAACAGATATTTCCCCCAGCATGTGCAGGGAATGGATTCCCATGCGAATCTCTAGTCAGACTGCACAGTCTGTGAGACAAAGAAAACTTCGGTACCAGGTGTTCTTATCTCCAGACAAAATATACAGGCTGAGCTGGGCAGACTCTCTGCAGTGACAGAAACCAAGGGCCCACAGGCAAACCAAGTAACAGCAAAGGCCTCATGACAAGGGGAGAAAAAAAAACAAGAAAAAAAATCCCAAAAACCCAAACTGCCTTAAGACGTTGCACTGTATCTGCTCCCCCCACCACCTCTACCACTCATGCTCCCACCAAACTGGTGCTGCCACCAAAGCTGACATATTCTGCCCATCCCCTCCCCCAGTCATTCAAGTTTTCTTTCCTCACTGAGAAAAAATTGCATGGAAAAAACCCAATGGAGGAGACAGCAAAGTGCATCATGATTGTATCATAAATTCTGGAACACAGAAGAATCTTTTGGATTAACGCATACACACACACACACACACAGAAGATGCATACCCAAAAACCCAAGGAAAATGAGCCAAAACTACTCAATTTCAGAAAAAAAATTGTTCTTAACTGCACATACAACTTATCTGTGAAGGCACATAGCCACACTGAGGCATCCCTTTCCTCTACAGATCCAAGTGTTCTCCTCTCTGAGAATTTCTTGCAGTACAAGGTATTTGAGAGGCAAAACCCAGCTGATCTTGCAGGATACTCACCTCAAACAGAACAAATTGGCAACAGGTCTGTGGTGCAAACAACAGTGACTTGGGATGAGTTACACCAAGAAGCAACCTCTTGCCAGAATTCATTGGCCTGGGAGTAACACGCTGATCTAATTTTCTCATTAGAAAATACAATCCTGAATAAATTACGTTTTAGCATAAATTTCTGTGTGTCAATAGAAACACAGTGGGTGTTGGATCAGCCTGCCTTCTCCATGATAAAGACTAGTTTCAGTTTTGGCTTCTTAGATTTTGTGGTCTGAAAGGGTAGTTCTCCGGTCAAATTGCAAGTGTCAGAAAACAGAAGTGCTGTATAATTTGCTCAAGACTATACAGAAAAATGCATTTTAATCCACATCTAGTCCACGGATAGCAATGTATTCTCAGTGCTGAGTCCATTTAATGCTTTTGAGGTCAATTCCATCCTGCACCATTTCCCAGAGAGGGCTGTAAAGAAAAGGAGAAAACTGAGGGCTAGCTAAAATGCACAGGACATCATCAACAATAATTAAACAGATTTTATTAATGACACAAGGAATTAGGAGATATCTATCTGCCTGTCTTGCCCTTCTGGAGGTCAGTGAGCTTCAGGCGATCAGCCCTGAACTGTGTCCTCAACCTAAAATACAAGAGGTCAGAGGGCAGCTGCTCCACCTCATTTCCTGCTCCCACCTTCAGCATAAAACACTGGTGTCTCTGAGACTGAACCCTTGCATTTTCACTGTCCAGATGAGTCACCAGTCTTTTAGTTTCACCAGAATAAAAGGACTTATCAATACATTAACTCAGTAATACCATCTTTGGCTTAAAACCTCCTACGTACTGCCCTATGTGCCTGCCCTACTCATATTCTTTCTCTGATAAAGGCAGGATCTGGGAAAAGGTTTGGTGTCAGGTTTGTTTCCTTAGAAATTTGTCACTAATATTAAAATCAGGGTCCTACCCACTTGAGGGACACTGTTGCTGATACAGAGAAACACCACCAGATTCTTGAAGCAAACAATTACTTTCAACTAAATAAATCCAATTCTTCCCATGATTATCACACTTAAGAAGTCTTCGTGTTCAACGAGACAATGTCTCACCTCATTTCCCTCAGCCTCTTCACATGCTGTATGCACTTCTGCACTGTATAATCCACTTCTTCTTCTGTAGTGAAACGACCAATGCCAAACCTAAACCAAAAGAAAATCATTAAGGAACTGAATAACAAGCATATGGAGGAGGTGGAACAAATCTACCATTTACTTTTATCAGGAAAGAAAAATATTTGGAAGCATTAGGGCAGACCACACCGCACACCTTATAGATGAGTGAGCCAAGTCTTCATCTGTTCCGATTGCCCGCAAAACATAGGAAGGCTCCAGAGAGGCTGATGTGCAAGCACTGGGAAAGGGAAGGCAGGGAAATGTCAGACTTTTGCTTAATCTCCTCCAACAAAGAACAGGTCACTTACCTCTTTACAACAACCTGTATCGGCTTCCCCAGCCTCCTAGAAACCACAAGTGAATACAACAAGCAACTGAAGTGATATTTCTGCTACTGAAGCAGAAAGAATACAAGAGGCAGGCATTAGCAAGAAATGGGAGTAATAAATTTGGAGCATAAGGAAAGGAGAGAGAATACAGATAATAAACAAGAATGAACACAATGCCACATAGAGGCAGCAGGTATGCACATTAAGAGGTGGCTGAAGTAGAGGCCGTGAAAAAAAGACAGAGATAGAAATTATCCAGAGAAGGTAACACACCAGGAACACAAAAGGAAAAAAAAACAAACAAAACTTCACAAGCTGCTGTTTGGCAGCAGAACAAATAAATAAAAAACAGTGCACAGAGGGACCCAGAGGAAGATGACTGCAGTTGTCAACAGAGAAAGCTTCCACCTTGCAGCAGTATACAGAACTGGTTACATGCTGTGACTCAGTTTTTACAGGTAGCAACACGCAGTGCCAATTGGAGAGCAGTGAACAGCTCCCAAGTGCACAAAGCAGAGACTCAGAAGAGATCTTCACATTACAGAAGTGTTTGGCTTCAGGGACGGTCATGTGGAGACTTGTCCTTCCTGGTCATTGTGCCAACCAGTTTCTAATTAGGATATGCTGACGGCTTTGTTCTCAAAGGTGGGGGGGGCATCCTTACACTCCATTCATTTAACCACAAACATCAGGTTTGTCTTGGTAACAGAAATATTACTCGTTACTCCTGTAGTCAGGAGAGCTCCATAATAGCACATGCAACTTTCTTTCTTGCTTTTGCATTTAACACAGGAACTATGAGCTGATTTAATTCAGATACGTGCCCAGCCTCACTAATTGCAGTTAAAACCTGCCGAAGGACAGAAGCTGCTCAAATGTTCGTGGTCTTTAGAATGAAAGTGTCACCAGTACAAGTCAAGGTTACTCAAATAACCAGTTTGCAAGGTAGGTAGGAATTTCTGGGTTAGTTTTTGTGGTTTTGTGGGGGTCTTTTTTTTAGGATTTTTTTGGTTGGTTTTTGTTTGGTTTTGTTTGTTGTTTTTTTCTTCCAGGATAAGTAAATTTGACCTTCAGTTGAAATGTGTCACTTAAACACCACATTAGAAAGTAATCAATGCCAGGCTGATTCATTAACTGAGTATGCAAATATGGGGCACAGAGGAGACTACTCGTCAGCTTTTACCTTCATTAGCAGATGCTATTTTCTCTCAAAAATACACTGCTATCCTTCCCACACATTCCACATACCTTCCTGAAGACAGAGCCACATCTTTTAGAGCCATCAGAAGACTCTCCCCTTCCACATATGCAAAAGATAAATTGATGCATCCTACATACAAATAAATAAAATAGAAAAAAGAATCCATCAACTAAAATCTCAGGCAAATTGTCCCCTGCAAGGCAGGACTTGCATCATGTGCTCAAGTACATTATTCAGCCATAGCCATTAACACTAAGGAGCCAGACAGTACTAACGGGCTCAGAATTTTGCTTGAGTTACCTGGATAGCGATGCTCTCGATCTCCATTCATCACCACATCAGGAACTTCATTCATTATTTTTGTAACCAGTCGTTCTGCCAGTTGTGAGATTCGCTTATGGTCATACTAGCAGAGAAACCAGAAAAGACACAAATAATAAACAGTGTACAGTCTGACCTCACTCAAACTGCTTCATGTCACCAGCTGCAAGCAGAATTAAGTAACTGGGTTTGGCCAGACAAGGGAAAGAACACAGCTGAAACTTAAACTGTCAAACTTCGCCTGCTCTAGACACTGTTTTAAAAGAGAATAACCACTTGGCTCCTAGCTAGCTCAGTCTTCAAAAATGTTTCAAACCATTACAAAAGATCTACATACACAAGCTGCCAAACTGACTTTCATAAAAGCGCTGAGTTCTTTGGGCTTAAAGACGAGTTAGGCAATGCAGAAGATGATGCATTTTGCACCACAAGAAAGGGCACCTATTAGGGCAAGTGCCTCTTATTTCCCAGGAGCTCTCTAACTGTACCATAGGAAGACATGGACGTGCAAATTACTATGAACTCAGCTTTTACAATAAGTAACCTGCACAGTGCGAACTGCCAATGTGCAGTGTCTTGTTCTAGACTGAAGAATGAGGTCACTTATACCAAGAAAGCAGTAAGGCCTGGGATCAGCTTCAGCACACAGAACTGGCCACATGCACACATGCAATCCATGTTTGTTTACACCTGAAAAAGTTAAAAGAAAACCAGGCTAGCTCCAACACCAGTTGGTTTTAAAATGCCATAACTCTGCCAGGCAAGGAGGAGAATCCAGATCTGAGGCTTGTGCAGAATTCAGACTCTGCAGGTTCCCTAGCCTCAACTTCCATAACCACACAGCTCAGATGGTGAAATTCTGCCTGTCTCCTGGGAAGAAGCTTGATCCTTTGGGTGCAGATATCTGGCCTACGCATCTCATTGTCACTGTAATTATTTTTACAATCCAGCTGTAAGGAAGGCATCAGTGCCCACAAACCAGTGTAGCAGCATACAGAGGCTCAGACACCAGATCTAGCAAGTAAACTTTACTGTCCAAGCCAGAAAAAAAGAAAATAAATTCTTAGTTGCAAAGCTGCAGTAAACTTGAACTTATACTTCATAGGTACAATACATATAATAATGGACTGGGAAGTCTTATTTTTTCAATATCCGTTACATAAACAATCATTACATAAACAGTAATTTCGAAGATGCTGCTAATACACATGTGCATAATGGAGAAGTAAATACAAGCACATAAACCCATATTTCACTAAAACTGTAAATTGTAGCCTTGTTGTAGAAAACTACAACTCAGATCACTTCAATAACAAAGAAACTTTAGAAAGAACTTACAATTACCCAAAACCATCCCTTAAGTTCTCAAAACATTCACTTAATGCTAAAATATGAGAATCAAATTTAATTCAGTTACATGAATGCAAAAAGACCTAAGGAATCCAAGACCTAAATGGTGCTGTTATACTATTTTCTGGAACCCAGGACAAGTATCTTGTTGCACATACCTCCATCTCTTGCTGTGCCACTTCACACGCTGCCCCCAGTCCCACTGCTAGAGGCGTGGGCACAGTCCCAGACCGCAGTCCTCTCTCCTGGCCTCCCCCACTCTGCAGGGGTTCTAGCCTGACACGTGGTCGGCGGCGAACATAGAGAGCACCAACCCCTTGGAAACAAGGAAAACTGTTTTACCATATGCCCAGAGTTCTGAAATTATGAACAGGGACTCCAAGCTTTGGTAACATTCCTTATTTCCACAGCAAATACATACATGGACATTTAACTGGAGAAAAATAAAGTGAACAAGTTCAGTATTATTTTCTAGGAAATTATGTTTGTCCCCAGCATTCATGTTCAGGCTCACAGAGCTTCAGCCATGGGAGCTCAGCCTCTTCCACTCTGCTTCAGTCACCCAAGGACTCAGCGCTTCCCTTCCTTCCCACAATTCCTGTACACAGCTGAAGTTCATCCCTTTGCACTGATGTTTTTATGTGCATTCACTAATGTTCTCTTATTGGCTTCCAAAAATTCTTTCCCTGGATTACTAGGACCGGAACCAGTCCCAGGAGTCCTTTCCCTTTCTTCTCATTAGGAAGACTTATTAGTGGCAACAATTTTCAGCAGGTGGATTAGATGAGCCAGTTTTGCTAGCCAGTCAATTTAATGCTCTACTCTCCTCACCTAGAAACTAAATTTTCATGTCTTCAAGTGCCCTGGTACACTCAAGAAGTCACTGTCACCACAGGAAGAACAGTTGCTACTTCCAGGCATAACAAATGGTGAAAATTTATGTCTGTCATCTGTCCAAAGTTACTGGTTGAAAACTTAGTCTTTATCCAGAGATAATGTCTTCAGCTCTCAACAGAACTCAGAAAAAAAACATGTTGAAAAATAAGAATTTTGTCTTTTGTTTCTGAATAGCACATAGCATACAGCAAACCTGATTTCTGGCTCTCTAACACCCACTGTCACAAATTAAATGGACTGTGACAATAATAATAGCTGGACTTCTAGTATTTGTGAGTCAACCAGGAAATGCACAGCTGGATATTAAACCTCTTTCTGCAAAGAAAATGCACAAATGGAGTTGGGGGAAAGAAGCCACTGGAAGTAGAAAACAATCAAAAATCACCTATCAGTTACCTTTTGGTCTCCTTGTTGCAAGTCACACTCTGGTCTAAACTTTGGCCTATAACCAAGTGGTTCCATTTCAATCATTTCAGCATCAGTTCACTAAGCAGATGACTCCTGAAAACCCCACTGCTCTAATGCTGCCACCATTATACAACACTGTTCCTTCAGTGAAACCACCTCAACTCATCTAGCACTGAAGATGCACTAACTGCAGCTCTGTGCTGGCAGCAGTGCCTGAGCTACTCTGAAGTCTGTCGAACACCACTCAGAACAGTTTTCTACAGCTTAAGTAACTGACACTGTGACAAATGGGTTTGACTCCACACCTTGCGCAGTTACCTTAAAGTAGGTATGGAAAAAACATTCCCTATAAAGCACTTCAGTGAGTACCTTTGGGCCCATAAATTTTATGGCCACTGATGCTCATTAGGTCAATTTTCATGTTGTTGACATCCACAGGAATTTTACCAATCGCTTGTGCAGCATCCGTGTGGAAGAAAACCTTACGTGCACGGCAGATCTCACCTGTAATAAAAATACCAAACCAAAGCCACATTATCTTATCTAATTGCTATGATCCCAAAGATTCCAGCAATGGATCTAAAGCATCAGTGAATCTAAAACAACAGCAGGTTATTGAGGTATCTGAGGTGACAAAGGTAGAAATAGGGGCTGTGATGTTTCTTTTACAGTGGAGTGGCTAAAGATGTGCAGGGGCTACTGTAGCTGATGCCTTGGCACAGGTTTAGGCAGGTAAGACTACAGTGAATTTCTTCAGGTGTGAAGTTAAAAAGTCTTCTACTGTTAAGAAGTGAGTTTATTTCCAAACCCACACCTAACAAGTTTAAGAACAAATGGTTGCATGAAACATCAAAGTTTCCACACAGGAATGACTCCACAGTTAGACAAAATTGTTTTTTCTTGATTCTTTTTCTTCTCAATGTCCAGTACAAGCCAGCCTTCCTTTCAAGTTTGTATTTGCCATGTATTTTTATGTCATTTCCTCTATTTTCCAAGTTTTCTAACACTCAGCTTCAAAAAGATTCTCAGAATTGTCACACACACACTTAGTACTACCACCTGAAGTCAGTTAAGCCTGTCATCAGGCTAAAATGTATGAAGGAACAAAATAATGTGTTGTTCATGGACAGTAAATATAACTATTATTTATTTTTGTCATCAAAAAAACCACAACACATCTTCCACAGAATCTGCACAGCTGCATCCGAGACCTCTCCTCTGCACAAGAGGTTCAACATGATACCTCATAGCGTAAGTAACCCTCCTGTGGTCCAGCAAGGTCAGGCCACAGGCCACATGGTAACAGGGCCTTAGGCTCCCTCTGCAAGGCCTCAGGCCTGGCCTGTTGGACCTGTTTTCAAGGCATTACGAGAACATACTGGGGGAACTAGAGCTGGCACCAGATGTCTCTGGCATTTAAACATGGGACCAAAGTAAGGACCTTGACAACATAAGCACAGGAGGAAAATAAGAATCCTCCAGCCTATAAGCAACTCACTGATGGTCAAATGCTTGTCAACAAAGAAACAGAACCTTGAAAAACCTTGGCAAAAATGCTGCTTTGAGCCTAATGAAGAAAAAAATAAATGCAGCAGCTAAGCAAGAGGAAAACCAGGTGCACAACAAGATGCCTGCCACAGCCTAAGAAAACAATACCCTACAGAGTATGTACTCCAGAGCAGAGCCAAAGCCAAAATATTGTCTAAAAACTCAAACATCTTATGAAAGGATATCTTGAATATGAAGGTGTGCTGGTTTTGGCTGGGGTAGAGCTAACTTTCTTCACAGTGGCTAGTATAGGGCTGTTTTGGATTTACGCTGAGCACAGGGGTGATAATAGAGAGATGTTCTGATACTGCTGACCAGGGCTTGCACAGAGCCAAGGCCTCTTCTGCCCTCTTCTTGTACGGCCATGCTGGCAAGGGAGCTGAGGGTACGTGGAATGCTGAGAGGAGACACAGCCAGGACAGGTGACCCAAAATTACCAAAGGGATATTCCAGACCATATAATATACATAATACACTTTCAGTATAGAAAGCTGGGAGGAAGAAGGTGGAAGGGGGAGATGTTTGGAGTGATAGTGTTTGTCTTCCCAAGCCATCACTGCGTGGGATGGGGCCCTGCTTTCCTGGAAATGGATGAACACCTGCCTGCCCACGGGAAGCAGTATAGAATTCTTTGTTTTTCTTTGCTTTCGTGCATGGTTTTTGCTTTCCATATCAAACTGTCTTTATCTCAACCCGTGAGTTTCCCAGCTTTTACCATTCCAATTGTCTCCCCGATCTTGCTGGTGGGGGAGTGAGTGAGCAGCGGCAAGGTGCTTTGTTGCCAGCTGGGGTGAAACCAGGACAGAAGGGGTATGTGTATCTGTTTTGTTACTGTCACAGGAAATTTCATCAACAAATCACCTGGGATCCAGGGACCTGGAGGATCATCAGGGAGGCACCTGCTCACCCTGCCTGCTCCAACAACTGTGGTTCTCCAGGGTCTCCCTTCATCTGCTCTGAGGTCCCTGTCACTCTACTTGCTGGCTCAGAGCCCAGCTCACCCTCTCCCTGCCTCCTGTTCCAGAAGCGTAACTCTTCAGTGGCCTTTTGGCCTACAAAGGAATTGTTCATGACTATATACAACAATACTGGGGGAAGGATTATCCAACTGTGGTGCTCACCATCCTCTCCCACTCCAAATCCTGCACATTTCTCCTCTTAAACACTACAAGTGCTCAGTAAATCATTACAGTATATAGGCTCAATTCTGGCCAGTTATTCTGTGCAATTTTCTCATCCATCATACAATCCAATGAATTGCAGCTGATCAATCCAGAGCAATAACTGCTGCAATGCTAAACCGTAAAGGTACTGAATTTCATTCTCATTTCCCTTTTAAAAGCAGTTTTTATTTGGGACAGCAGTATTATTTATCTATATTACATTTTTTTACTTTAAAATATTTATGTTACTAGTTTTTCCTTAGCTATATTACACCTAATCTTTTGCAGTACCATTTTGGGATGAAAACATTAACTAAAATGAAGCAGAAGCAACCTTAGCTGGCATCTAGAAGCCACGGTGTACTTACCAATGTCATGAATTGGCTGCTTTACTCCTATTTCATTATTTACAGTCATTACAGAAACCAAACTTGTATCTGGCTGGAACGCTGCCTCCAGCTCCTGGTGAAAGATTCAGAGGGACGAAAGTTGTGACTAACAGAGAGCAGGATTCCTGTGTACATCTTCAATTTACCAGCAACTCAACCACCAGTCCCTCATTCGCAACAAACACCTGGAGTTCTGACAAACAGCCCTGGAGAGAACACTAACACACGTGAATATTAAATGCCTGTAGGAAGAGGAGTGAATCAATTGTGTTTCTGCATGTCCTAACCCTTCGATGCATCTGCCACCTCACTTGATTAAATCAAATCTCAACAGGCTTTGTTACATCCTGTACATTTCTCTGAACTATTTTCTTTAATGAATTAACCACCCACAGAACAGCTTAAGCCTCTTCTAGCCAAGGTGAGGCTGGCTGTAAAGGAACTGCACTTTATACAAAAGTCACATCATACCTTCAGCAACATGCTCAGAAAACATGACTCATTATTGTGCCCACAGGCTTATCCCTCGGTCCCATCACACACACCACTGCTCTCCACGGCAGGTGAGGGACTGGGAATAAAACTGTTGCTGCCTTGTGCTATAGGACATCAGTGATGAACTAAAAACATACAACTTCTACATCTCAGAGCTGCAGCCAGTACACACAGAAGGGTTGGCTCATGGGCAGCCACAGGTCATACTGTAATCACTGAAACAATGCCTCAAGTACTGGGCTCCCTATAGGGTAGTACACAACAGCTCCACCTGCACAGCAGCAGCTGAATGGTGGGATGGGAGGTGGATGCTTTGGTTGAGAAAAAGTGTAGGGCATTAGACAGAACAGAAAATCCTTCTCTAGATCTGACAGATTTGACTTATGACTCTCATTCTACTTTGTGCTATTTATCATCCTTTCCTCTTTTTCATCTAGAGGACACAAGGTTTTGAGCATCAATTTGAAGCAAAAACCTCTTTTAATTTTAGTTTCTTTCTGTCAGTAGCAACTTACCTTCAGATCTATGAGCCCATTTTTTTTAACAGGTAGATATGTGATGCGAAAACCTTCTGTTTCCAGGGAACGACAAGAATCCAATACACACTTGTGCTCTGTTTGCGTAGTAATGATATGCTTTTTTCTGGATTTATAGAACCTTGCAACACCCTGTCAGGCACAGTCCATGAAAAAGAAATTGACCACTGAAGAAAGCAGGCATTACACAATATGATTTGAAATAAGAAATTACTATTTAGATATAATTCATTTGGATCTTTCCTGTTTGACCGAAGTCGTGAATCTAAAAGGCACATAATCCACACTACATATCTCTATCAGCACCTGCTGCTTTTCAAAGCATCTCACTTCTCAAAAACTCTGTGAAAATGTTTATTGATAGAAGCTGTAGATGCCATTAACCAAAACACTTTTTTGAAAACTTCTGCAGTGGAGTCACAAACACTGAGAAGTCTGAACAACCACATACTACATACACAACCTAGTTTTCATCAGAAAAAAGTTTCTAATACGCATGTCCACTATATTTCACAATAAAGATTTTAATTCCATAAGCAGAAGGACTGTATTTGGTGTAGGCAAGATAAACATCAAATATTTTACACTGCCCTCAAAATCATGTCCTGGGCACCAAAACATTCGTCCATGTATTTCCTCCACATATGTAACAGAGCATCACAAAACGTAAATCCAGAAATGCAAATACGTGCTACCTACTCCAACATATTAACATTTAAATTGTTGAGAGATGCACACAGTTCTTAAATACATAATTTTAACATAATAAATAAGAATCGGTTTAAACCTTTTACCTTAATTGCCATATTATTAGATTCTGTTGCACCACTGGTAAATATAATTTCTCGTGAATCAGCTCCTATTAAATCTGCAACTTGCTGTTTAAAAAGAAATACAAATTTGACTTGTTAAGAAAACAATGAATTCACTACAGCAAAATACATGCAAAATGTTTTCAATAATACCCCCTTGAGCCTCAAAGGGATTACAGCTGGTACCTAACAAAGTTATGCTACAAATAGTCTAAATATCTGCATTAATATAAAATACACAAGGATTTCACAGTTATTAGGAGTGGTATTAAACATTAACCTGTTTTAAAAGAGATAAAAACTTAAGTAGACAAAACGCATTACATATTACTTAAAAAAAATTACAAACACCCATACTTAAGATTAGAAGAATGATAAAATACGGAGTTAGTCCAATGACTGCATCAACATGCTTGTGACTCCAGGAAACCAAAAATACTGAGGCACTTTTGCTTGAAGTATTGGTTTCTGCCATTTCAGTTGCTCTAATCTCACTTCTGGAGCAAGTGCCGGCTTCTGCACTTGGGACTGGACAACCCTGGGTGTCCACACACATTGGGGAAAAAGAGGCTGGAGAGCAGCACCGCAGGAAGGGACCCGAGAGCTTGGGCTGAGGGCAAGTGGAACAGGAGCCAGCAGTGCCCACGCAGCCCCAAGGGCCAGCCCTGTCCTGGGGGACATCAGGCCCAGCACTGCTGGCTGAGCACGGGGGTGACTGTCCTGCTCTGCTCTGCACTGGGGTGGCCTCACCTCAAGTCCTGGGGGCAGTTTTGGGCAAATCTATATAAGGATATGAAGTTATTAAAGAACATTCAGAGGAGGGCCATGAAACGGTGAAGGGCCTGGAGGGGGGGCTGTAAAACAAACAGCGGAGGTAACTTGGTTCTTTCAGTCTGAAGAAGAGGAGACTGAGGTCAGACCTCACTGGAGGCTACAGCTTCCTTATGAGAGGCAGCAGAGATGCAGCTCTCTGCTCTCTGTGACCAGTGACCAGGGCCTGAGGGAACAGATAGAGCTGTGTCAGGGGAAGTGTAGGCTGGATATTAGGAAAAAAGTTTTTTACTCAGAGGGTGGTCAGGCACTGGAACAGGCTCCCCAAGGAAGCGGTTACAGCCTTCAGCCTGCTATAGTTCAAGGAGTGTTTGGACAATGCTCTCAGGTACATGGTGGGATTGTTGGGGTATCCTGTGCAGGGCCAGAGTTGGACTTGATGATCCTTGTGGGTCCCTCCCAACTTGAAATATTCTATGATTCTATTTTTTCCTGCAATAAATCTACTAAAGTACAGCTAAGCAAAGAAGAAGCTGCTAAATCCAGCCCAGAGAGAACAGGGGTTTTTTTCTTCTTTTTTTTTTTTTAAGGCTCCTTTGACCCTGAATTTCCTCAGCAGCAGGAAAACCAACACGACTGTGGAGAGCCAAAGACTTACCCGCCTCGCCTTCTCCATGGCAGCCTCGCTCTCCCAGCCATAGGCATGGGTCCTGGAGTGGGGGTTGCCATAGTAGGCTGTCAGGTATGGGAGCATGCTGTCCAGGACTCTGGGATCCTGTGGAACACAAACCACCCAGCCTTAGAAAAGGAGAAGAGAAAGCATATCTATTCCCTCTGGACATGCCCCCTGCCACAGGATCAGCAGCACTTCTGTTGCAGTGTCTTGTTTTAGCTCAGGCCTGACCTTGAAAATTTGAGGCTATTACATGTTACGTGTAACACAAGCGTTCGGCAATTATGTTCCGTGTGTGTAACCCTGATCTGCACCGAAGGTCAAAGAAGAACAGCATCATTTAAGAAAACATAATTGCAGACCGGTTTGGGTTTCAAGAGACTTTAAAGCTTATCTTGTTCCACGCCCGTGCCACGGACAGGGACACCTTCAACTAGATCAGGTCGCTCCAAGCCCCATCCAATCTAGCCTTTCTTCTGAGCAGAAAAAATACAAGGTCTTAAAATTTTAAGAAAAATGTCAATTCAGTATTTTGGTTGAATGCGCTTTCTGCCTCTCCCAACTGTCCCCGCTCACACAGGGGTCGGTGCGAGCCCCTTCGCGGCTCCGCCACGCTCCCGCCCTGCGGCGCTAGGGCTGCCCGCCCAGAGGGCTGCCCGGCGTAGCTACAGTCCCTCCGGGGGATACTCGGACTGTCCTGTGGTGACAGGAACAGCCTGTGCCGCTACAGCCGGCGCCGAACACCGCCACTGTGCCCCACGCAGCTCGGGACACACGCGACCGGCCGGGCTAGAGAACCGGGAGTGTGGGGACCCCGCTCCAATTCCCATGCTCAGCGCGGCCCTTACCAGCGGGGTGGTAGCCTGGACATCCATGTAAAGCGGCCGAGGAGTGCCGCCGCCATCGTCGGTTCGCCCTGAGGGGACAAGAGGGGGAAAGCTGCTATCAGGGGCGGGCGGGAGCGGGGGAGATGTCCCTGCCCGGGCAGGGGCTCCGCCCCACCGCGGCCTTACATGGTCTCGGTCCCGGTCCCGGTCCCGGTCCCCATCCCGATCCCGATCCCGATCCCGGTCCCGGTCCCGGTCCCGGACCTGCCGCCCGGAGCCGCCGCGGGGCTCGTGCGCCCCTCAGGGCCGGCAAGCGCCGCCACAGCAGCATGGCGCGCGACGGGCAGAGCGCGGCCGTGCCCGCCTCTTCCTGTACGTCACGGCGCGCGCCGGAAGCGGGGGCCAGGGAGGCAGAGACGCGGTGCGGCCTAGCGAGGTACGGGCGGGGCGGGGGCCCGAGAACAGGGGCGTCCGGGGCGCTGGTGAGGTGGAGCGCGCTCTGAGGATCCTGTTGCGCCCCCGAGAGCTCTTGCGCCGGACGACAGGCGATGGCCGCCGTTCACGGGGTGGCCACGGCCTGAGCCCCCATCCTGGCCTCGGTCTCCGTAAGGGTGGGTTCGCTGCCCGTTCCTCTGCCTCCGAGGCCGGCGGCAGCCGGGGAGGACGGGCCGGCTGAGGAGGCTAGGTCAGGTGCCGCGTGCACTGCTCACTGGGGACTGGAGAGCACACAGGGTGAGGCCCCGAAACAGCCTCGGCAGCCACAGCGGCGCTCGCAGGAGCTTGTTGAGGGGAAACGAGGTCGTCGTTCCTTTCTTGTCCTTCCTATTTGACAGGGAAGGAAACAAGCTTGGGAGCCAGCACAGCCTCCAGCGCTGCACGCGCGAGAAGCTCTGAGATGCATGGGCCGGCCTGTCAGCCCAGTTTGGTTATAGAAGTCTGTTAGACAAAGCACTAAATCGATGTGGGTATTGTCCTTTCTTTTTTAGATGCCTGTGACCGTGGGTCCGTATGGGCAGTCGCAGCCCAGCTGCTTTGACAGAATAAAGATGGGTTTCATGATGGGCTTTGCAGTGGGCATGGCTGCAGGAGCGCTGTTCGGCACATTTTCCTGCCTCAGGTACGCCAAGGGAATGGCTTCCACAGACAGATGGTGACAGGACGACAGCCAGAGAGAAATGGTCCTGCTGTGGGGTTGGGAAGGGATTGGGTCTGGTCCTGTGCCCGTCCCATGAGTGGAACTTTGTGACTCCAACTACTGCAGTAAGCCCTGGCCTCCAGCAGGTGAATCTGGTGCTGGCAGGGCATCACCTCTGGGTCCCCTGTATGCCGAGAGGTCTCAGTTTCACAGACCTTTTCTTGCCTCTTGTAAGGGAGGTTCATAGGGAAGCTGAGGCTGTGGAGGATCAGCTCCAGGAGGAAGTGAGTGAATTGTCTGTGCAGATACATGTGCAGCCCTCTCCTGGCCCTAAAGTTTCCTGAAGTGTTCTGTAAGCTCTCGGTGTCTGCATCGTGGTCCCTTTGCGTGTCCCATGCTCTGCATAGAGGCAATTACCAAACTGACCCTGAGTCTGAATGGCAGGAGTGTGGGTAGAGCTATGGCTGGCACTGGCACAGTCCCACTGTGCAATGGAGAGGGGCAATATTCCACCTTCCCCTGGGGTTCGCCAGCATGCTGATGTGAAAACAAGCCATGCTTGCTGCTCTGTTTGCTCTGGCACTGCTGACTGGCCTTGCACATCATCTATGACAAAGAATCACTGAAGTCAGCTCTTTCATACTTTGCAGAACTCTTTCGGTTTGATGTTTTTTACCTGTGATTAAAGATGGGTGATGATTTGGTAGTGAGGTGAAGGAGGAAAAGGCACAAATGCTAATCCAGTGGGAGTTTGAAGTTTTCTGATCTCTCTCAGTTCCCAGAGGGTATTTGTAAGCAGCATGATGCTGGCAGAAGATACAGGTTTAGGGCATTTAGAAGAACCAGTGAGAGTGGTTCTGTCGTACTTGAATGACGCAGCTACAGTACTTCTGCTGTTCCATTTTTGAGGGAAATCTCATGTTTTGAGAATGAAGTACATGAAATTCCTTAGACCTTAAAGTCACTGCAGTGCTTAAAAGCCAAATATTGCAAGAGCTTCTTGAGACAGAATAATTCTTTTTGTTTTAGTTTGACGTCAGGTAAGTGAAAACTGGAGAACAGAAACACCTTTTGAAGTTTCTAGGCCTTTCAGGTGTCCCATATTAAAAAAAATAGAGTCAGTAGTAAATAGAAAGTTAATTTTAAATAGGTGATATTAAAAAGACAGCCACTGCAGCTAGAGAGGATGGCAGTACAACAGCTCAGACAACTCTTTTTGTACTCCGGCAAGTGAAATACTTGGACAGCATTTTTTTTCCCATATTAAGGGTATTTGGGAGACCAGAATGCAAAGCTGTTCCTGCTAAAGGTGTGGCAGGAAGGTTTCACTGCAGGAAAAAATACACATGGGCCACCCAAGGGCCCTTGCAGTAGTGCAGGGCCCTACAGCCAGTCTGGGGAGGCAGCAGCTATACAATTGCACAGATTTAGACTGAAGAAGTGTTCAGTTTGCAACCATGAGCTGATTGTCTTGGATGTTTTCTGCTGCATGTCTGTGACCTGTCAGGTTTCAGCTTTTATATAATCCCTGTGGTTTTTTTTTCTCAGGATTGGCATGAGAGGACGAGAGCTGATGGGTGGAGTTGGCAAAACGATGATGCAAAGCGGTGGGACATTTGGGACATTCATGGCCATTGGTATGGGAATACGCTGCTAATCTGGAGTGTGGGATTTATCCCAGAGTGCCCTCATCCAGCTATTCCTCCACTGTACAATAATAAAATCTTTAGCTACCTGGAAGTGAGAGCTCTTAATGAAACAGCACAGTCCTACCCTCTGTGCTCTGCTGATTGTAAGCATGCTTTTTACAAAATTTCTGCTCTCCTCCCATCTCTTACTCCCAAAACAATGAGAATTCATAATCATTTTTACTACATTAAAGTTCCTGTTTTACAGATTAAGTACACCAAACAAGTTTCTCCCTTTGGCACTTGGGCAGCTCACATTGCCCATGTGGATGCAGAGCTGCTCTGTTCCTTCATGCATTCCTGAGTCTAGGAAAGTTAGATGGTGGGTACTTCAGATTAATGATCAAATTTCTGTCCTCTTGCAAAAATAGGTGGGTGGAAGCTGGTCCCATTTCTGAGTTCCAGGTGTCATGGGCCAGATGCCCTCAACAGAGTAAGGGACCCCAGGATTCAGGTAGGTCCTGTAAGACCTGTGCTCCCAGAAACAGAGCCTTTTCCTACATTCTGGTTTAGCAGGCCTACAAGGTGGTCAGCACTGCTCCAGATCAGGGGCGTCCCTCCCGCTTCTCACCAGCCCCAGAAGCGCCACCTACAGCTGACCTAGGAAAGGGTTGTTGGTGTTGTAGTCTTCCATTACTTGCCTTTTGAAACAAGGTCTCTCTCTGCTCTCCTTTAGTTCTGTGTAAGGAAGACATGTAAGCAGCTGCACTACCTCAGCCAGCACCTGTACAGCCTTGACGTGGTACAAGTGCCTTTTCCCCAGTTTTTAAGGCAGAAGCACAAATTCACCACTCAAAGCCTGTTCTCAGATGAACCACAGCCTCTTCAGCTGTGTTACTATTCCCAGGATCCTGCTGTGTTCTCGGCCCTTCCCCACTTTAGCCTTTTGCTTGCTCTCAGTTCCTTGATTAAGGACAGGCCCTTGCCCCACTGCAGCTCAAGCACAGCTCCAGTTCCAGGGACTGCAGAGCAGGTCCTCTCCCCACAGAACCATGGGAACACCAGCAGCATTGCCGTCTGCCCCACCTTCACCCACCCCCAAGGAATGTTCTGTTCTCCCTACTCTCTCCACCTCGGTCTTTTCTTAGTGGTTAAAAAGGCCAGGGAGATGGGACAGGAGTAGAAAGGGCGAAGCACAGGGCACTGGAGACCAGATTAAAAGCCAATGTAACTGACTCCTCCAGCCCCAGGACTCTCAACCATTTATAAAGGATGGGAGTGGAGACGGGCAGGAGGGAGTCATCTCTGGACTGAACTTTAAGCATGCCTGAGGAGGGTAAGACTTGTGCCCAGGTCCTCAGCAACCATGGGCACACTGCACGGGAGGCTGGGAACAGCTCCTGCATGTACCCTCTGAGCACAATATCCTGTGCAGTGGTATCCCAGACACTGGGCATTGCACAGTATTTATCACTCACATCCAGGCCTAAGCACACACTACCTAAGTGACACTGGGAGACCAGACAAATACAGCTTCATGAAAGCCTTTTTAAGAGAATTTTATTTGAGTGGTTCTTACAAAGATTGTTGCAATATGAAAGTCTTTGATAGAAATATCAAGCTGTCTTGTCAAACACACTGAAGTAACCCAAAAATATATTTCAGAGCTCACAGAGCTTAAAAAGAGCAAAGATTATATGCAACCAGAACAAAACATGTTTCTGTATTTCCTACCCATTTTCAGATTTGGCTGAAATCCTTCAGCTCTGCCCCACTGTGCACATGGAAACCCATCCGGAAATGCAGAGATGTTTTGTTTGGAAACTTAGACACACCTCACAGTATTTACAAAGAAACTTTTACAGATACAATAATCAAAGGTTACCATCAAGAAATAAAACCCTTCAATCCTCCTATTCTTACCAATTATTCAGCACAAAGCAAGCTGAGTAGCTGTCTGCAGTCAGCATTCAGTAGCTTTTTGGATCTTCCATTTATACAAAAACACTAAATATGTCCCTTCATCCAGTCTCTCTCTGATACTACCCTTGAGCAGATCACCTACATTTAGTGAAATGTAAAATGTCTTTGCTGCATTAAAAGAAAGGCTCATGAAACATTAAAAATGTCATTATGTCCCATCTGCCTTTTACAGAGTACTTGTTATCTATGAGCTACTTCTCAGTTCCTACGGATCACCTTTGTCAATGTACAAGAATTACAAGGCAGAACAAGAAGTCAACAGCTTTGTATACAGTGGAAATGCTTGTTAGGGAGAATGAACACACTGCATTTCTGCTTACTTCATTTTATTTTTAAAGATAGCAGGAAGTGTACACAAAATGACATTAAATCCTTTCCTTTAGTTTTATCTAAATAAAAGATAACTCAATCTTCCTCCAAAAAATACCTATGTACAAAACTGACTAAATTAATCTTCATCGTCGAACAGGAACCAGTAGTTGGGTTGCAGTCATAGAGTCTGGGAAAAGGCTGTGGTATGTTGGAAGAGGTACATACGCTGCTGTAATCATTTTACCTAATCACAAGAGGAAAAAAAGTAAAAATCAGTGTTTAGTCATTTCTGTAATGGATGACTAAATGTAGGCATGTACATAGAACACTCACCTGCAAACCACCTCCCATGCAACGCATTGACAGCTGCGATGGCAGCAGCGATGGAGGGACATTTGACATACACATTGCCCTGCAAAACAGAATAGTGCAGCCCGTGAGGAGTTGGAGACACTTCCCCATTGCTGCTCCTCAGCCACCCCTGGACATGGCTGTGACAGAGGCACACCCGCTCCACTGGGCACCTGCTGGTACCAATCAATAACACAGAATGAGCACAAGAGAAGGAGACAGTAGGACTGGCAGGCACTACCCACAATAACAGCAGTTATTGCAGCATTCAATTTTTCTAAATAGGATTTTGCAACACAGCCCAACCATGCACTTGACCTGCAATCAACGAGCCATGGATGGCTGATCTGCTCCTGCGAGCCTTTTAGAGAAGGGATCTAAAGGCTCCCCATCACTAACACCATGTGAAAGACAAGAGCACAAGGGGTCTGGCTGCCCCCATGGCAGCCCAGCTGCCAAGGTCTATAAGCCACTAACCTCAACCACATATGCTTCACTCAACATGCAAGCTCACAGCCTTGATTCCACAAGAACCAAGTACTTCCCATTCCCCCAGATGGGAAGGACAAGCAGCACTGCAAGGGAGACTGATACCATAAAAATTCTCCTACATAAACTTCAGCAGGTCTGTCTTTACTTGAACAAGAACTGAGGCAAAGGGAAAATCCCACACCAGCAGGGCAGGTAGAGCCTGAGATGGTTCCCAAGGTGAATGAAAGACTGATCTGTGAACTTCACCAGAGACACCTGGAGTTTCCCATCTGCAAATCGGGCACTGTGCCTCCCTAATCCAGAGAACTGCAACAGTTACATCCAACAACTCTGAGACACACAGATGCCCACAGCAATGTGTGGCATTTTTCTGGCTGCCCTCTTAAAAATATACCATCAGTAATACCCAAGCAGATAAAATCTAGCTGAAACAGATTTTTCAGAAAAAAAATGTATTAAAAAACAGACTCTACCCTTCCCTTAGCAGCTTTAGTCAGCCTGTATTAACTCTTCCCACTGCAATCTAACTCATCCCCTTTTCATGGGGTGAACCTGAGTTTAGGGGCTGGAGATTAAGGCATTAAGCAATCAATTAACACACACAGCTCTACTCTCAGCCTCCCCCTGCAAAGGCACCCAAGCTGCTTAAATGCCCAAATGAGGTGCAGCAACACAAAGCTGTGGTTTTCCTTAATATCCAGCAGCACAGACAGGTGCAGTACATGAGCCATGCACTCTGCTGGGACTGCAACTGTTTCATCTGCAACAAATCACACCCCCATAAGCCAACCCCTGACAGCCCTCAGCATGGAAGTCTGTCTGGGACAGACCCCTGAAGGTGCCCAGAATCTAAGCCTGGAAACCAGAATGGTGCAATGGAAACTGTATCAGTGGGTATTTTATATCTGGGTCACTACTGTGCTATTATGACAAAACAGATTTCATTTTTTATGAAACATTAACTCATTACATAGTAGCTTGTAGTTTCTTCTTTTAAATCCACCTGCTAATGTGAAACAGAATTTTGCAGCTCCATGTGCTCAGAACCTATGTGAGACAGGAGTGTGGCTGGTGTGGTTTGGGGGGTGTGGTGTTTTTATGGGGGGTTGTGCAGTGATTTTTTGGTTTTGGTTGGGGAGGGGATTTTTTGGAGGTGGGAAGTGTTCTGGGTTGTTGGTTGTTTTGGGCTTTTTCCTGTCAAAGAACACTTCGTTTTCTCTAAATAACAAACATATTGTGGGCAGTTTCTGCCTCTCATCAGTCCAACAGTCCAAGATCACAGCTATGATCTTGAAGATTACAAGATGCCAGGTAAGGCAGCACATTTGTTTATGTGCTAGACTGCAGTTCCTATCTAACCTCTCTGTAACCCACAAGAAAGGGTTTCAGGTGACATTGGGGCAGCTGCACAAGACAGCAATGGTTGGTGAGTGCCAAGTGCATCACCAGGGCAGAACAATCCCACCTAAGCACACCAACAGGAACATGGGTTTCAGCCTTGCACCACAGCATGGACCACAAGAGGACACTTTTAGGGTGTGATGGGTAGAAATTAACCTAACTGTGAAACCATCTCAAAACTGAACTTCTGTTTGGACTGTGAATTCTTTAAAAAAAGCGTTCAAGATAGTTAATCAATTACAGACCTTCCAGGGTTTATACATTCTAAGAAATTAAATACAGAGAAGAGGTAACCAGTCTGGGGATTATGTAAACAGGGTGAAGTCAGAAGAAAAATATATTCACCAGTTTAAGATGCAGGTATGAATCTGGAATTCACTCAGCAGTAGCAGTCTTTCTCTCCCCTGTTCTAACTCCAGGTCCTCAGACTGCCCACTGCAAGGCTTTAACGTCATGAGTGACCACAATTGTTTCCAAGCATGGCATGAGGCACACATTTACATGCATATCGTAATTTTCTTGGAGCAAGGGCCCTTTCTGCTGAAGCGTGTGCCCTAGAAAGAGGAAACTGAAGTCCCTGACTTGTGGGAAAGGCACAGCTTAAAGGAAATGCCAAATGCCTGAACTGGTCACTGCTCTTCTACAGGAACTTCGGCTGGGTAAACCTGCAAAAGCAGCACCACAAAGCTGCTCATACCCACATCCAAGTTACACACAATGATTCACAATAGGAGGGAACAACCTACATTCTGCACAAACTAAGAAATTTAGGTCCAGTTTAGGAAAAACCCTGTATTTGTAATGCTCCCCCTAGACAAAACAGAGCAACAGAATTCCTAACATCTGCTCACTGTGCCCCCCCCGGAAGCAGGCATACCTGAGCTGAGTTTTTGTCAACGTAGATGTGGATAACTCCTCCATGTTTGTTACATTCCTCAATCACATCATCTTTAATTTCTGTGTCCCAGCCAGCTTCTTCTTCACTGGACAGGCAAAGGAAAAACAGGACAGAGATATCACTCAGACAAAATCCACCCCCAAAACCCATTAAACACACTCCTGCAACATTCTTTCGTAGCTAAAGTCATTGACAAATGCCAAACAGACAATGATAAATCACTTACGTTTGAGGATTAAACATGTTGGAAAGCTGGAAGCACTGTGTTGCAAGTGGTTGTACAGAAGCAGCTGCAGCCAGAACTGTTGTAATGGAAAAAAAAACCTATTAGCATATCTAAGAACCCACTATGCATGGCTCTAATTTATTCAGCATAATAGAAACAGCTCTGACTAAACAGAAATTGAAGGCAGGAAAGCAAAACTCAGAACCAGACACTATTGATAGATACACTTAAATTGATCAACACAAAAACCGGCACATTAAAAATCACAGTTGAAGCTGAAAAGTGAAAATATAATCATGTACATTGATTTTGGCAGATTTTCCATTTAAACATTAAAAGGCACGTATCTTCATTTGCATCTAAAATGTCTGCCTGAGTTGTACGTCAGCAGCACCTTTAATGTTCTGCTCCTCATGCAAGCCCAGCAGCAGCTCAGGACAGCACTACCCCAGCTGACTGCACAGCAAAGGACAGACACGTTGGGGAATTCTTAAAACCTGTTTTAAGCATGTTGAATTATGCTTCAAAAGTGTACCTGCACTTTCATCCCCTGAAAATGCAGATTGTAGGAAACATTTGACAACTGAAATTGCTCTTTCCCTATAACTGTGAAATTATTACTTGTCATTTATTGCTGCTCATCATCCCAGTACATTGTATTAAACACTGTCCCACAGGCTGCCCTTCCACAGGCTTCAGGCTTCTGCCAATGGAGCTGCAATAACAGCCTCCTTCCCCATATACTTCAGACATTAAAGGTTGTGCAGTCAGATAATGAGCAACTCAGAGACAGTAAACCCAAACTCCTGATTCTCAAATGACCCCTCCAAGGCAGGGAGAACACTCCTACCCAACCACAAATACCAGCCCACACATTTTGTTGGACAAGCACATGGCTGGGGATTGTTACCAACACTGGAAAAAATGCCACAAAGAATTTTCAGTCAAAAAAAATCAATCACAGCATGATTCCCTACAGACACTTAACTAGCAGGATACAATTTCTCAGGTATGGGCAAACCCTATACCAGAAGCATTTGCCCTACAGACACCTGAAATAAAACCTACTAATTACAAGTCATATCAAATGCTAGTTTACCTTCATTCTGCTGAGACAGTCTCGTTTGTAAATCTAAAGAAAAATACAGAGAAGTTAATTAGTATGCTTGTTAGCATCACTGCATCATCACCTGCCAGCCAAGTTGTTCAGCTTGTATTTCTGTGGTTAAGAGCTTATTCCAGTATCTCAACCCAGTCTCACTGTTCCTCTCTAGTTGTGAGTAGTTTCACTAATTTCAGCTTCTCCACTGGAATACTCTGCACTTGACGGATTCCATAGCCACAAAGCATTTTAAAGAGAAACAATACCTTAGAAGGACAGACATGACCATGTCCCTTAATTCAATGTATCACTCCCAACTTGCTTTTGCTGTGATTGAGCTCTTTACAAGACACGTTCCATTCCACGAGAAAATAGTTACAGCAATTCTGATACACATCAGAGGTTTGACATCTTTACTACCAGAAAGCAGTTAAGCACACAGCTATCCAAACCTGACATTCTTAAAGCAGTTATCAAATTTCATTTCAAGTAGAATAAGGCAATACTTCATCTGCTATCCTTTCCTATAGATGGCATAATGATACAAGTAACTTTGGTATTTTTCAAATTCAAAATGTTTTCAAGTGTTCAGAACATGTAATTTGCCTACAAAACATTATTTACTTGTTCAGCAATATCATTATTTACTTGTTTAACAACATACACGTGTCCCAATTCAAAGTGATGAGAGCAAACAAATGCAGACTTCCTAGCCATTTACAAGTACATGACTTCAATACTTGACATCTTTGAAGTAACAGAAAACTTCAGAATTCAAGAACTGTAAGCATAAGCCCCTTCAATCACGGTTCCATTTAACAGACACTAGGTGTGAGAAGACTGAAACAAACCATCACCTTAATTCACTCATTTATATAGTAACAAAGTGATGAGCACCAAGTAAGCTTCCAGGCTTACCCGGAAATACCCAAAGGCACCAGGTATCAACATACTTTTTCCCTTTCTAATAAAACCTCCTCCACAACACTGAAGAACCAACAAGAATAAATGTTTTTTCTCTAGATTTTCCTCCAGTGCCTTTCCAAGTGCCTTGCAAAGAAGAACACATACTGGGAACCATACTGAAAAGCAAGAACTGGAAGGAGAGCAAGCTCTAAAGGCTGAGTTGTAAAAAGAGCTGGCTATGTTTGGCATGTTTTCCATCCAGATCTGAACACAGAAAGTCCTCACCTCCACAGAATGAGAAATATCACAATAGCAAAGGCTGCCTTAGCCTGTCTTCTCTGCAGAAACTGCATGGTTTTGGCCAAATCTGTAACTAATTATCTAGTTAATTAATATTCAGACCCTTCTGAAAAAACAAAGGCTTTTTTAAAAAATCCACAAATATCCAAACTCTCTCAATTTAGATGAGGACAGATGCTTTTTCTGCTGCAATGCCAATCCATCACGTCCAGCTGAACTTGTCTATGTGGGTCAGCCTGGGGCTCTACAGCCAAATGCCCCAGAATTCCTGCACCTAACATGGTAAACCTGCATGTATCATCAATGCAAATTCTGTCCAGGGCCAAGTAAGATCTGTTCTAAACACAGCAAAGTCAGCTACCACTATCTTGTGCAACAGTTTCGTAAGTTAATTATCTACCACCTTTGAAACATAACCCACTGCTCACCAGATCTTTTATCAAATAACCGGATTCTCTTGTTGCTCAGGGCTGAAGAATGGTCCGCTCCCCTCACTTCTAAAATCATTCAGAATTACGGAATTCATTGTCACTCTTTACTGTCAACTCATGTTTCCCTACATGCAGTTTTAAATAGTACGCAGAAACTAAAATTAATACGTCTGTCAAATTCAGATCAAAGTAACTTTTTCAGTATGCTCTTACATATCACCTGTAAGAGCAGCAAGTTTAGCATGGCGGGAGTACATGCTCAGCATACAGAGAAAGCAGAAACACAGACTTATCTATCAAAGTATTCTGTGTCTTAAAATAAAAAATTTATTTTGAAATCCAGATGGCTTTAAATAGGCCAAAGCCTGCCAAGTATTGCCCAGTGTCCCAAGTCATTACTTAGAAGAGAACAGAGACCAAATGGGGGTCCAGGATGATAATACCTATCCTTTCCTCTTTTGCAGCACACCATCTCAATTTTTTCCATAAACAGATAGCTCCTTCCACAAGTAAGGAATGCTTAGTCCCACAAAGCATTAGAAAAATGTTCTATAGGCTGATTATTTTAAATTTCTTATGTTCAGACAGATAACAGGGAGTACACAGCTACAACTGTTCAGGTTCAAATTCTTTCTCCTGCTGGAATTTTCTACATAGGAATAATGGCCAAATTCTCAGGTGTCCCATAAAACTAAATCTATTTTACTTCTATTGACTCCCTCTTGAACATGGAGTGTTTGTGAATGTATACATTACACCTCAGATGCTCAGGCGTGCTTGCCTCTAGGAACACAGCTGATATTTTAACAATTCATCATACTGCCAGGTCATATTCTGGCACCAACAAACTGAAGTATTTAGACATTTTTCTCCTCCTTGGCCATTCTTCCACTGCTAAGCTCCCAGACTATGTGACTGGAATTCGATTCAACTGTCAAGGGGTGAACAATATACAACACCCCAAGAATTTCTTATCAACAGCACCTACACATTTATTTACCTCATTCCTATTGCTGACGATTTTAATTCATCTAAATATTACACAAGACCAGCCCAACATCTGATCTTTGGCTTTAACAACAGTCTCCAACCTTCCCAGCTTTCACCTGTAAAAAAAATCCTTTCTCTGAGCCAGCTTCTTGACACACCTTGTACTTCCCATATTATCCACTTCTCCAGTTTAATAACTTCCAAATGACAGGAGTCCAAAGACCAGCAAGGAGTTCTACTACTGCTCCTCCTCCGCCAAGGAAAAGCCATTTTATCAAAGACTGTCGGTCTTCAAAAGCAGTTTCTGACAGTATGCTATACTGTCATAATATTCTCCAGTTTACCCTTCTTTAGTACGATTTCTGAAGGAGCAAAGTCTAGTCAGTAACAGGACCAGAATCCGGCCAGACCACATTATTCTTCCTTCAAGTGTACATAATTTAGAGTTATATGTTTCAGCTATACACCGTATCACAGACTTAAAATGTTTATTGACAATACCAGAGATGAGACCTCATGTTTCATGTATGTATTCCCTCACTCATTTCATGCGAGTTTTACTCCACTGAACTGTTTACATTAGCCTCTTACTTCTACCTTTGTTTCTAGCTTGGGAATATTTTTTTTTTAACTATGTATTCCTAGTTTACCTTCCTCAAATCCCAAACTTTATGACCAGTATCCCCACTACAAACTCAGGCAACAAAATACATAAACATCTTGGGAGTAGTTTTTCATTCACCTGAGTCCCACTTCCTTTTTCTTTTCTTCAAGAGTTGATAAACCTTCATCTATTGCTTTCATAAGTCTTACAATGTCTAACTCAATCTGACTGTTGGCAGGCAATTATCAATTATCTTTTTGTCTGTTTCCTAAACTAAAAATACTGTTTTATTATCAGTCCTTTTTCCTATTCTTCATAGGCTGTGTGGTCATTCCTTATTTCTTTTGAGGTAGCTGATCACCCAAGTTTAGTGTGGAGCCCACACTAACAGGATGATTTCTTTCTGTAGAATAGAGATCCAACACAGCATTAGCAATGTGAAACAGAAGAAACTTTTCACATCCTGCCTGTTCAAACACCCAAGTTGCTCAGACCAGATGACTTAATTGCCTTGTTTCTTCAACCACCAGTTAGATCTGTTTGTTTATCCTTCCATTTAAATGTGAGCAACTCATGATCCCTCAAGTCAATGGTCATTTCTATTCTCATCCATAACATCTTCATTACTTACCAAATTGAGTTTAAAATAGCATCCCCTCTTCATGAGTCAGTGAGTGTTTGATGAAGAAATTTGTCGGATATCACATCCAGGAATATCTGGGCCCCACCATTATTACTAGCAATTCTTCTCCAATCTGTATCGGGGAAGTTAAAGTCTCCCACAATGACATAATTCCTGGTAGTAATTTTCTCTAACAAGAGTAAAGAGATCTTTAATCCATAACCAAATCTCACTTCGGGGATAGCTCATGACTCTACGGTAGCAAAAAGCTTTATCTTTTTCCAAAGTTACTTAAGTTGCACATGACTGCATTATTCCTTTTGTACAATATAAGTGGAATGAACAATGCTACCCCTACCACCTTTATTTCTGCAGTTGCTAAACATGCATCTTCTTCAAACACCTGTATTCAGCCTCATCATTTATTTCTCCACAGCCATGTTTTCTCATGCTGATTCCATGGTACCTGAACCATTCAGCTGTGTCAGACATTCTTGGCCACGTTCTTGATTTAGCGAGCTTGGATTTTTTTGACCTTAGTTTGTTTCAAATGGGGGGGAGGAAAAAGACTGGTGTTTTTTTTAAAACACTACTCTCATTTCTAACTGCCTACATGTGTTTCTACACAAGACTGCCACACCACTTTATAACCGGCATTAATCTTAATCTAACTTCAGTGGTGGTTACCTTTCCTTCTCTTTCTGGACTTAGATACACTTTTTCCTTGCAACTGTGCCCTGTTCATCCTTCTCAAATAGACTACTGACATTCTTCTGTCACTGGCCAGCTCCTTTTCCTTCCAAGGGCACATCTCTAGAACAACTCTATTATTATATTCTTTTAGCAACTGTCTACAGCTTCTCATGTATGCTCTTCTTAAAACTGCACCTGACCGTCAGTAACATGGTTCAGGCTTATCTTATTAAGTCTGAATCATTTCCATCACAAGCTCTGCTAGAAGGCAAATGAAAATGCCACCTTTTCTTTGCTACTTTCCTGACACTTCCCACATCTGGTTATTTGTGACATTCAGGTCTTTTCTACTGCTATGACAGTTTCATATCCTTGGCTCACAGTATTAACCAAAAGTAGCAAAAAAAGTAACCTTCAGGGAGGTTACTCACTGCTCTAGTTCTGAAGACCCCATGAATAGTTTATTTTTCAGGCCAGCTATGAACTAAGCAGCAGCAACCACATCCCTTAGCCTCATACCAGCATACCGACCAGCAGAACGCACATACAACTATAGCCAAATCCAAGCAACACACATATTCCCTGACATAAAATGTCTTTCCTCACCAGGACATGCGCTGTAAAAACACTGCTGCCATCTTTGTGATGTGTCCCCCCTATAAAGTCCTAATAACCTTCTTGCCCCTTGTACAGCTCTGGTTTTTCTTAAGGGGTCAATCCTCTTCCAATTCTGAGCCTGCCATTTTTAACAGTCAACACTGATACTGCAGTAGAACATACAAATCCCCACTAGCACATAGAATAGTAGAGATAAAGGTTTGGGATGAAAAACAACAGATTTGCAAAAATATACAAAGTGAATCACACTCATCCAAATTGTGGTATACTGTCACTAGTTACTTGCTTATGGATTTGCAGGGTTTTACAGTTTGCAAAACATGCTGCAATACCTGTGTTCTTATTTTAAAAGATCAAAAAACATAGTTAAGTATCTCTTGTCTCAAATTAATGAAGTAATTAAAAAAATATACGTAGGTCATCATTTCTTACCTGTCACAGCTCCAAAGGCCAAAGATCCGCTCATCTGCAGAGCCTGCTGCGCAGCTGGAGGAATCTGCAAACCAGTACCTGGAACAGAACACAGAGAGACCTTGGAGCAAGCCCTTTCACTCAGTTAGGGATGCAGTAACTGAAGTATCAGAAATCTTCCTGTTGTCAAAAGATAAAAAATACCATGCATTTAGAAGTTTCATACATTTATCCTAACAGTTCTGTGGAGCATTTTAATTCAAATTCTGCAAACTTCTTCACACACTTGTTATTCAACATTGCACACACCTTCTGCAAGTCTTGCCATCAGCTGAAGGCGACCAGTTGTTCCCAAGTCAATTCCAGTCCGTTCCAACTCATCACTGTCCAAAAATGAGCTAGCACTGGAAGCATCGGTACGCTCAGTTACATGTCCGACTTTCATTGGCCTCCCAGCCAGCTCAAATCCATTGAGTTGTTCAAGGGCCTTTTTGGCACACTCAGAGTCTGAGAACTGTAGATTGGGAAAAACACAAATTCAGTAATACTGCCTACAGGATTCAGCAATGCTTCTACTGTATGTAATATCCACAGCTACACAAATAGGAGAAACTCTTTAAGATAATAGCAACAAGGGAACGTAAATGTGCTCAGTATTTTTCATTTAAACCAAACACACACATATTTTGGTATTTACTTTCTCACAGTTAGATACTATATATTTAAACATATTGTTGAAGTTACAGCATCTCGATACTGCAATCAACAGAAGTCATGGCTGTGGTTCTCTTTCAAGAGTGACACTCACTTCCTTTGCAACCTTACAACTGCCATGGTATTTACTGGTTATTCCTAACAGATGTTCTGCTTTATGCTGCGAAACATCAAAATAAACATATAAGCATTTTATCAGTGTTAAAACCATCAAGTATGAACTACATGGCAAGTTTGGTTTCATTTGTGTCCACGTGCCAGAGGTCCCAGCTGAGACTTTTTTCACCATGACAAATTGCCAGGTCAGTCAAGAAACTCAAGTTCACAAAACTGTGTTCCTGAAGGTAAAGAGGAAAGATCTTTTCAACTGAAAGTTTCAGCCTCTAAAATTTTATTTCCCCTAAAAAGCTCAAATTCAATTATCTTCAGCTATAAAAAACACCAGTCTTTACTAGTGTCTTTGCCTGCAGAAGGCAGCATTTGCTTTTGCAGGCACTGACTATAAAGGAAACTATTCCCATCTAAATACACTCATCGCTCATTCACAACACCCAGACAACTGACAGAAACAAAGAAAAAAGCCAGTGCTGCAGCCTGCGACATGACACCTCTAAAATGATGTTTTTAGAGACATAAACTAGCAATTTAGTAGCTGCTATGCATATGTAACAAATTTAGATTATGTGTAGTTTATTATGTTTAGATTGCTACTATATAACCACAGAGATATACAGAGGAAGGTTTATACATAGAGATACTCTCCTACATGGGAAGGTTACAATCAGAAATGATCTAAGAAAGCTGGCAATTCTAGTCATACCGTAATGAACCCATATCCTTTTGAGCGTCCAGTTTCACTGTCCATCATGAGCTGAATACTTTCAATCTAAAGATAAGAATAAAGCTATTTATTATCAGACATTTTGGAACAAACCCCAAGATACCAGAACACAACATGAAAACAGCCCTGCCAAACACACATACATGAATGTGAAACTACTATTTTTTTTTTTTTAAATCAGTTTCTCATTCTTTCCTCATTTCAAAATTAGTATACAGACAGCTAAATAGGTACTTGGATAATAAGATAGAAGCAGGTAAACGTAAGGGTTTTGAGCTCAGCTACAAGTAGAGACTTGGTCCTGATGCAGCATTCTAGCAGAATGCGCATGCAGACATGATCAGATCATGACTGAAACACACTGATCACAGCACCTCATATGCTGAGAAACTCTGTTTAACAAGCTAAGAAAAGCAGTATGCATGACTGACCAGGGTCTTTAAAAAAAAACAACCTGTATATTTTAGTAACTCTTGGTATATGGGAACTCCTAGAAGTTTACAGTTACTAATTATCCATTAGCCATAAAGTAGCATTGGGAAGGACTGGTGTACATGGAATAAGAAGGAAAGATCTTCACAGGTCTCCATGTAAGCCTCCTAAACTACCTTAATCCTACTGCCAGACCTTGATGGAAAAAAAATCCCAAACCACCAGAATAACAGCACTGTGGATTAAAATTTAATAAATTATAGCAATTTTCCAGGGTTTTGCACAAGAGATTTAAAGGGATATGCATACTGAGTCTGAATAAAGCATGTGAAAAGCATTGCTACTGTATGTATGAGGCAGAATTCATATCCAAAGACAGTATGCAAAAACCTCAAACATTAACAGACTTCCTTTTACCCATTAAGAGGCATATTGAATACCTAACTTTTCCCCTATCTAAATGATATATGCCCCAGTACCGTAGCACAGTAACTCCACAGGAAACTTCAATTTTATCTGCCCACTTCCGTAATTCTCTCTACATAAACTTATTACGGTGCTGCATCCTGCTGCCCAATGCTCAGGAGTGAGAATGGGCCCAAGTCAGAGCTGTATGGGACACACTGGTAGTTCACAGTCTTAACATCAGCTAAAGCTGCAGCAAACAGTCATCAGAAATGGATGATAGATAGTACTGCTCTCAGAGACCTCAGCCCCAGTTTTGTGTTTTGAGCTTTAAACTGTGAAATGGGGCTCCCATTCACAATTCTGGAAGGGAAAGATACTACAAGTTGCCAGAGCAGGATATTATATATAGAGAGAATTTGTTCGGTTTTGGAGCTTTTTCTCCGTTCCTTAATTTCAGGTATTCATTGAATTCTGAGCTTCCTAAGACCTGCCACTCAAATTCACTGGACACCATCACAAATCCAAGTTCTCATCTGCTCTCCAACACTACCCACATACCTAAGGCCTGTGGATGCATGGGCCCAGCAGCACGAGAAAGCAACAAGTGTTTCGTGAGTATGAAGCTGAATTATTTCCAGAAGCTGCCAGTGCTCTACAACTAAGCTATGTTTTGCAAATAAACTACTCTAACACAACATGCCAAATTAAAGTTTACCCTGCCAAATGGCTCGAAGATTCCTCGAAGCATATCCTCAGTTATATTGAAGTGTAATGATCCCACATAGAGCCTCATAGGACCAGCACTGCCCTTCTGCAGATTATTTGCCATTGCTGCAGCTCTGTTTTTCTCTGCCTAAGGAGAAAATAAAAATTCACCTTCTATAAGAAATTAATAAAAACCCCTAACATAAGAAGTATGTATCTATCAGATCTAAACTAGAAGATTCACCAAACATACAGAAGCTGCTGCATGATCTGCAGTCTATTCACCAGACTTGAATTTAAGAGCTAAAAAATCCAAGACCATGACCAAGTACAGAGACAAGAGATTCCAAAAGCCTCCAAACTGAACAACTTCAGGCAGAATTCTGGCTTATACCTAGTAAATTAATCCGGAAAGCATACACAATATAGCCTTCAATTCTGTAACATTATTAAAAATTTATTTACTATTACTTACTTAAGATCTGTATTTTCCTAATGCCTTTACATAACTTTGAATCATTTTAATTTGCCTGTTATCTATGGGAAACAAAAGTCCAACTATAACTAGCTTAAATAATCACCCTTGTTAAGGTTTTCCAAACCTTCAGTGGTAATCAAATTTTCAAACATTAAGTTTCTCATCAAGATACAAGAGGTGTAACTCTGCATGAACAAAAATGAGGTTTACAATTTCTTACCTGTGATGCCTGTACTATGATAGGTACACCCAGGACTCTCTGTCCAGTCAGTCCTATTGCCAGGGGCACTGAACTAACATCAACAAATTCAACATAAGCAATTCCCTTTGAACGTCTGGAATTTCTATCTGAAATCATTCGCACGTCACGAACCTGAAAGGCAAGAATAGAGATGGAAATACTTCTAGAGATAAAGGAAGAAACCTAACACAGCCTATTTCTCAGACAGGTATTAATACTGAGAATTATTTGCCAAGCCAACAGCTTTAATTATGCTGAAAATCTACAGCAGCATACACCTTTTTTTAACAAACATATCCCAGAGGCAAGCTAGCATTAAAGCTGCTGTTTGAAGTCAAATACAGTATGTGAGAGAACTTGCAGCACTCTAATGCCTTACACCAGAACCGTACAGCTGACAGAACAAACGAAGTTTTTCCAACTTAGAAGTTACGTGAATTTTCAAATTACACTATAACTGACAGACCTATCTGAAAAAAGAAGAAAATATGAAAAATGAAGCTGTTTGCCAGAATTGTATCAACATGTTTTGCCTCACATCACATGAACAATGAACTACTGAGAAACTACATTTTTGTGTTCAAAGCCTTTAATAATTAACTCATCATTAACACTCCTTTGCACATGTGTAGGAAGCTCCAGAAAGCCACGTGCTTACAATTCTGAAAAAATGTCTATCCTGTACTCAAGTTGTACTAGAACAGCTTAAGACAGTATTCAGACTCATTTTAACTTCCCTATCAATTACCTTCCCTACTGTAGAGAAAAATTCTTCCAGGTCTCTTGGTCGAATTCTTGCAGCCAACTGCATGCAGAACACTGTTCGAGCATCCCTCTCTTCAGGGGTAAGATTATCAATAGGCTCTCTGGAAAGAGTAAAGTTCAATTAAAAAATAAACTGAATTAAGAAAACTCATCTCTGGACCACACATGAAACACTAAATCAGTACTTCTCAGTCTGATGGGAAAAAAAATATGCCTGCTGTATTTAAAAAAGGCAGACTTAAGAACTGAAGGGAATACCAAATATTAACATGGTAAGTTATAATATGACTGAATATCCTATTTCAACTGTGAGCATCAAATATGACTGAAAAATTTTATGTGCAGAAGCACAAACCAAACATTTTGCTACTGTCCAGAACTGGTATCAGGTACCACTATGGAGCTTGCACGTCCTTTTCATCAAAAAGATGAAAGGACAAGAACACAAAGGCTAAAAGGGTGAACTAGCACAGACTGGCTGTCCAAATTCTAATACAAGTAGTGTGAGCTAGGCTTTGCCAACTCACATCTTTCATCTACCCAGTCACTTTAGAGTCACTACAGCCACCGCATAAAACAAGACTGACATTTAAATAGAACTCCCAGTCCTCATTTCATAGTTTCAGCTTGTTAACCCATAAAGTACGAATAGTGAATTACTTTGATCCTTGACACATTAAGAACTAGAATAATTTTATTTCAATACTGAACTATTAGCTGAAATTAGATGCACCACTTTTAACGTATTAAAGCTTCAAATCTAAACAAATCTGACTTGTACTCATATACAAGTTACACAAGAAGTAGCACGGTGGATCCTGGATTGAGTTTCCAGCCATGTAGTACATATTTTTATTAAAATAATTACAGAGATATTAATCACTGAAAAAACACAATAAAAATTTAAACTGAATTATCTCAGTAAGAGTTTGCCAGTCATTGAAAAACAAAATGAGATTGGTTAAATTTAACTGCATTAATGTAAGAGAATAATCTCATCAGCAGCTATCTAAATCCTATTCCCTTAAATGAGAAGCCTAAGAATGGATAAGCAGCTCCTGGACTGCAGGGGCATATAGCCTCTCCACAAATAACATTAATACACACTGGACAGAGAAAAGAAGCATTTGTACTTTTCCATTCCATACTCTAGATTATTAAGTACAATTTAGCAGAAAAGCTAATTTAAATCACAATTAACGGGGAAAAGATTGAGAATAAAGAAACACAGAAAACAAAGCAAGACTCATTCTGCAAACTGACATTATTTACAACCTTTTATGACATGGGGAGAAAGCAAAGCATTATCAATGCTCTTCTCTCACTGGCTTTCTGAATGAATTCCAGCATCACTTATGAGTATAAGGTGAAGAGTAAGTAAACATGCATTATTTCACCATCACTTTTCCAACTCCAACTGGACAAAAACACCCAAACACACGTAAAGAGTCATACCTAACAGGGCTTTTGTCTTTTCTGAAAGGACTTTTACTTCTGGAGCGACGTCTGCTAAAAAGAAAGATCAACAAGATTACAAGAAAACCTTCAAATAAACCACCCCTGATACTAAATAAACAAAATGTATTAATGATGCAATGAAAAACAAAGAAAAGTCAAAAACCTTAATTTGATGCTGTGAGGCAGACCAATCTTCCCTCTGATGGCACTGTTGAATTTTGGACCAGAACTATGGCAGAAAAAAATACAAGACACCTGAGTAGCTGAATTCAAGACTTCCTGTCTGTACTCACATTACGCTACAAGTGCTCACCCACCCTTGCATCTGAACTTGTCAGCATTTCCATTAGCAGCACTCACAGCACGGATAAGATTATCAATAGGTTATCAATACATGCAGCACTTCAGACCATAAGGCACAGACTATGATTCCCTCTCACTTTCACCTACATCACAAAATCCGAGGATACGCAGGACTCTTCATGAGCCAGTCAGTCATGCATATCTGTATGTGCACATTCTTCCGAGCTACAGTTACTGTTCTAACCGTTTTCACTTGGTTTTTTGTCCACATGCAAGTTCTACATATTGATGACTGCAAAGCATAACATTCATGGTCTGGAACTCAGCCTCAGAGCTGTATACCAAGTGGTGGTGCTGGCAGGATTACTTGCTCCAGTGTAAAATTTTAAAATCGAAAGTTCCATGAAATTAAAGGTGCAAGAGCAAACCAAAGTGGCTCCCTGCAGACACCTGCAAGGGACACGTTCACTAATGCTGTCTCAGCTCTCACCACTAAAGTGCTACAAATATGTAAATGAAGCTTCCTTTAAGTTCCTAATGACCATCAAACCACAGAAACAGGGAACCCAGCAGTCAGCTGCATACAGACACGGAACCGCAAAAGGAATCCAATCTCTTGGCTGAATCTAATTTAATTCTCCAGGCGTCACAGAGTCTGTTAGAACAAATTGTAATCTGCCCTTTGCTTCCATGTTAAGGACAGTCCTCTCGCTAGTTAACGAGGCATACAGGAACAGACTGTGACATGAGCAGTAAGACTCATCCGATCGTGTTCTCCCTGAATTTGATCTGCTGGTAGAGAGTTGTTCAAAAGGCAAAGAACACCTGTTAACATTCTTCCTGTATCTCCACCAAGTGCAGAGGCACTGCTGCACAGACTGAATGCTGTGCACTGGGCTTTGGCTTTCCATCTGTACACAATTGATTCTTTCTGCTGTGGCTACAAATTGATGTGAAACACCCTGAAAGACACGGCAGACTGAAGACATTAAGTAGTCTTTCATTAAATCCATTTGGCCACGCAATTTGTCTGAAAAACATCTTCTTGCTCCTCAGTGGAGCAGTAATGCTTACAGTTAAACTCAGCATCCACCACAAGGAGGAGGATGCCCATTTTTTAAACATGTCATGACACAGCTGGAAGTAGTGGGCCAAGATCCAAAACCGTGCTGGCCAGGTTAAAGCAAGGGAAATATGGCCCTGTACAACACTGGAAAAAAAAATAAAGAAAAAATACCATTTAGAAACTACTTATTAAGAGAAGGTAATTACTTCTTAAGAGAAAGTAAGACATAAAACACAGGCACATGTTGAGATGAGATCACTATTGATCAAAACCAGACTTTTTTTTGCCTAGGATAAAATACTGCATTTCCTGCTCAAGTCCAGACAAATTATTGCTGGGAGTGTCTGTTCAGGGTCTTCAGTATCTATGGCACAGCTGCCAAAAGCTGCACCTGGAAATATTGGTACTAATTCCAGAGGCTACCTTCTTATCAGACATGGGATTACCTTGCACCTTCACATCTGATGTAGAACATGGTGCTCTCCAGACAAACCAATTACAGTGACTCCAGAACACTAACATGCAGACCAACTGAACAATAATAAATAATTAAGACCATGAGTTTTCAAGGAAATGGTGAAAGAAATACTGTAAGTATTCATCTAAACCTATGAAAAACAAAATCAAAACACAAACAACTGAGAAGTAACAGTTTTCAAATACATGCACATGATGGGGGGTGGGGGGGAGAAGAGAGGAAAAAAGGGCAGGGAAAACCCACAACCCACCACAACTCCAAAAATCTCCATTTTCACTCGCGACTAGTACTATCTTATTTACAGAACTCCATGAGAGCAGCATTAAGAAACCCCAGACCACTGGAACAGACCAAGCAGAAAGCTGCCTAGGGCAAGGTGAAAGCCCAAGTTACCTTCTCAAAATCCCTTTTCAACAGTATTCTCCCTGTGTTTTTCTAAGGAGACTTGCTTGTAAAGCTGTAGATCTCAAGAAAAGTTTCTTCTTTGTTATTACTGTCTCTACAGTTGCTGCCCAGTTCCTGCTAGCTTGTATGGAAGCACCATGTCACAAGCTATTAATCTCTATGTCTAGGAGTCACCTTCTTTGTCAGCCAAACTCCTGTGTGCAGCCAAAGCACACACCTTCACAAAACCTTTGTGATGCCACATGGCCCAACAACGGTCAGGTCAGAAGACAGCCAGCAAATTATCACCTTTTACGTGCTCATTCATATTCAAGACTCCAAAAAAACTATGTCAGCCAAGGCAAACTTTGGCTAACAAAGTCCATGAGTTCAGTCATCATTGTAATAAACCTGTTTTCCCAGTTTCCCTGGTTTCAGAATAGAAACAGGATGGTCTAAGTGACTTCTACTGTACATCAGCAGTAGCTGGGATTTGCCCAACAGATGTCTAAGCAAGACTACTCAATCAAGCTCTTTCTCCTAAGAGACCTAATGACACAGCTCTGTAACACTTAAGGGACAACATATGTGAAAGTAACACCAGAAAAAAAACCCTGTGAACATTAAGCAATGCAAGCCAGTCACCTAATTTAAAAAAAATTGAAGGATTCAACCACAATTTCAAGCCTAAAGTGACAAACTTGAAGTTTTCAGGTTCTCTGTAGCACTCTTATTTTCCTTCAGAATTACCTGTACTAAACTTTTTTCTCACTATTGCTGAGATGCCTCCTAATTGCTCCCAGCAGCAAAACCATCTCAGTTTACAGGTATCAGCTTGAAAATGAGCTTTTATAAAGCTCATGAGAAAGATCACAAGGAGGAGGAAGAGTAAAAAATAAGATAAAATACAAGCCATAAAGCATTTTGATCTGGATGCTGCAGTCAGCTACAACCCTGTCAGCAGTAACTTCAACCCAGAACTACCAGAACACCCCCACAAGGAGATATTCCAGAAATAAATTCTCCAGCCAGCAAGAGAACTCTAGCAGTCACTTTTGAAACACTGAGCTTATGGCACTGATACAGAGAAGACTTCTTCAAATGAAAGCCCAGTTTTGGTAGATCCAAAGGTGGGTGGTGATGCGGGAGGCTTCGTCTCCAAAGTTTTTGTCTCCCTGAAATTCAACATCTGTTATACAGATTTAAAGGTGGCTCTCTGCATTTCAAGAGCCCTGGACAGGAACTCTTCACAATCGCATCTTCTGAGGTCCTTCTCTTTCACACCTTTTGAGCCAAAACTAGAATTTTGGAATCAAATTATCATGTTTATCACTTTAACAGGACCATCCATCATCTATCTACAAGTGAATAACGGCAACTGCTTGCTGACTGCTAACAGTTAACACCAAAGCTTCTGGGCACATGTGCTTTTGCTCTATACCTGTCTTCCACTAAACCATCTAAACACACCAGAAATCTACTTGGTTAAATGAAATCAATTATTTGGCAATTGAAGCAGCGAACAAACTATCAAATGAATAAGCACAACTATGTATCCTCACAGCATACTACATTATCCCTGCTTCTTGTCCACTGTGTCTCAACACCAGAGAAATCACCCAGAACAGCTATGGGAGAGTGTCAGGATAGCAAAAAAAGATCTCTTGCAACCACTTACCTTTCTGCCATAACATATCTCAGTGCACTAAAACAAGCATGGGTTATTGTAGTAACATCAATACTTCCAACCTCTACTTGAGGAAATTATTTTGGAAGACCAGAACACTGGAACACCCAAATTTCTCCAGGTGAAAAACCTTCTCACCCAGTGACAACAAGATAAACAAAGAATAAAACCCTCCAACATAGCTGGGAGAACGCAGCTACAAGATGAGACAAGATGAGACAAAGGACAAGATGAGACAAAGGACATCGTCTCCACACAACACTGCACTGGAGGTGAGGAGACCAGCAGGCTCCATACACAGAAGGCTGAAGTTTTTGATCAAGGTCTTCTGTACCTTGAGCCACAACAGTGGCACAGGCATAACCCAACTAGCTACTGTAATCTTACAGGTGCCAAAGAGTTGTAGGAAAACAATTCAACTCAGCACTGCTGAAATCTTCACAGCTGAAGCCCAGAGCAGTGTACAGAGGCTCTGATACTCAAGACAAAGGAAAAGCAGGGCTGATATATTATGATCCCCATGTACACAGGACTGATGATGCACAAGATGCCACTGCACCTTAGAGGACTCAGGAATTGCAGTAGGTTTTCATTACAAAAATGCCAACATCCAGGTGACTTAGCACAAAGTGAGATCCTGAGACCTCAGGAAGTTTTGTTTGCAGTCCAAGAGTACAAAAAGCCCCAAGAAAAACATTCATGTGCATAAAATTGCACAAGCCTACAATTTATCAGAAGGTAAACACTGTCTGCTCAAACGTCTTGAGGGCTTTCACTATCATGGATGACGTTACATGTCATGATTAAAAAAATAAATCCTTTTCAAATGCCTTCTTTTTATGTGATCTTGCATTCCGAGATTTAACAACGGTTGAAATGAGACCCGGACAACAGCAGAGAGAAAGAGCAGTCTCCACTAATGAATGACAGTCAAGAATACAGCCCAATTCTCACTGCGTTTCTGCAGAAAGAGGCAATGGGAAGCAAAGGGGAGAGCCGCAGTACAAATTATCAGAAATGATACTGATGAAAAAAACACCTTTAGAGAATTGCTTCACAAATGCCTGTAACTACCTATCGCTGAAGTTCTATCAAGCTAAATATCTGAGAGGAGCAAAAGAATTCTTGTCAGCCTCTAAACAAGTCTGGGAAAAAAACAGGGCAAATATGCAACACATGGGCATTGCTAAGACAAGATGCTTCCACTTTGGATTCATAAACCTGGAATGTGTTTGTGTGAATATCCATCTATGGAGTTTAATGTTTAAGAACAGCAAGACAGTAAAAATCTTCAGTAATACAAAAAAAAAAAAAAAAGAAAGAAAGAAGGAGGTATGAGCCTGTAACAAAATTAACAGACTACTATTTATTTTTTGACAGTTAAGCCATCAAGTTCATCTACTTAAGACAGTTAGGACATGGAGAGAATTTGGTTGTTGTATTGGTTTTGTGATAAACTTTGTTTTCCAGTCAGCTGTACACATTCTTTCATTTGCCTTCCCATCTCTGTGTTTGGCTAAGAATGATAACTAGAAGAGGAGTATTACTGCTCTCCTCTTTTTCACTTTGAACTTATTGGCATTCTTCAAATTTAACCTCTCACCTTCTTTTCTATAATAACTACTGACCAATTTAGAAAGCAGAGAGTGAAACTTTAACCTTCCACATTGTAACACTGAAGCAGCACACATGCAATTCTAAATAAATAACCTACTAGGGACTTCTATAGCGGCCTCTGAATCTGCGATCTCTACTCCTAGACCGGCTGCGTCGGCGTTCTTTGCTTCTGCTCCGTTTCCTTTCCCGGCTTCTGCTCTTTTTCCGTTCCCGATCTCGGCTCCGTTTGCGTTCCTTACTTCTGCTCCTCTTTCTCTCATGGCTTCGACTTCGGCTCTTGCTCTTTTTTCTCCTGACAAAGAAAAGTGCAACTTCAGTTACACATGTAGCTCAGTGTTATTTACCCCACATTCCACAGTTCCTCCGATGTCACAGACACTGATAGGAAATGCTTCTACCTGTTGGTATTTATACTTTTTTTTGTTAAATGGCTGGCTAAGCATATCAGCAATCTTCTGTCACGAACCACATGAAGTCTGCAACAGAACATTTTTATTTTAAATGTTTTAGTTGCTAGAGAATGCTTTCAGAAGAGTAAAAGGACTAAAAAAAAAATCCATTTCCTGTGTTAGATCTAGTACATAGTAGTTGCAGTACTTCATGTGGCTTTCAAACACACTTTAAACACAGCTACACAATTCTAAGAATAAATTATATAGCAAAGTAAAACAAAACATAACAAAAATAGAAAGGAAGAGGCAAGTCTGGGGGAAAGGAAGGTTATTTCCTCTTAATACTCCCTGCCAATAGTCTTCAACATGCTGCTTCAGAGTTTTGCTTCCTACTTGCTACTCCCACTCATAAGTCACTTGCTTTTTTAAGTCTATGGCTGCTACAAATAGGTTTGGAGCAAACTGCAGATTTTTGTAACTCTACCCATTTACTTAGAAAATTGCATCTTCTAAAACCTGTATGTCAATTATACCTCATATTTGAAAAATAGTGAGCAACTGTTCCATTATTGCATTTGGGTTATTCACAAATTTTTTCCTCCATCTCAGCCTCAGACCACCAAAGCTTACAGTCTCCTAACTTCTAAAATACATCTGTATGTATACATAAAACACATGTTAAACAGATGCTCAAGCCATTACTTAAGACAGCAAAATAACCAACTTTGCTGCTAAACTTCTGAAGTTCAAAACATCCTTTGTCATTGAATTTTTCCTCTTCCTCCTTCTGGGCCTTCTGATTGCACATATCATCTTTTTTCAACATGGTCACTCATACTCTTAAAAACTCTTTTAAAAGGGCATGTGGATTACAAAAAGTTCATCCGTGTGGCTTTCTATGGCCATGTATAAACTAAGACTTCTAGTTAGTTTCAATTTCTGAAGTAAAAAAATCTCTCACCTGCCACAATTAACTGAGCCTAATCATTACTGATAGCTTTTGCTCTCCAATGTCCATCTAGGAAGACCCATTCAAACTATCTTAGAATTTATCTCTCAAGACAAACATTTTGCAATTATGTTTCAAACACTAGAATATTTCTTTTTTTTTCCTCATCTGCCATAGTCTGCCATTAGTTTCTTTAATACTTTTGTATGGACAGAGAAGCTGCTGCATCAAAACCTGATATTCAGACGCTTCACAATTTCTGATAATTCTGTATTTCTGGGTGGTGTCATCAGCATTGCATAACCACACTTCCTGCTGTAACGCAGTTTGTGATGGTTAGGCACACATCGTCCCTCTCCTCTATAATCACTTACCAACATTTCCCCAAGATAAAACCCTAAAACACTCACTATTAAAATAGCTCTGAAAAACACTCTCTGGAGCTCACTATACTGGCAAGTACCAGTAACTAGTAACTGCAGCCACTCTTCACCCATGACAGCAGCTGTTTATTCCCTATCCAACAGAGGGAATCTGATTTGCAGGCAAAGACTCCCAGCAGTCCAGATACATGCTGTCTTCAAATCATGATTGAGCTGGACCTACAGTACAGACATCTAGTAAAACTGCAGATCCTTAATTCTTCCAGTCAATAAAATGGACATTTAAGTATGATTTGACAATTACTGAAAGCTGCAAATTGGTATTTTTTTTTTTAAGTTGCTGATGTTTGCTGTGGATTTTCCTGACAGTTTGAATCTCATTTCAGTATTTGCCCAACTGAAGCAGATAAAGAATACCATCTGGACACAATTTGATTGTTTTAAAGCAAAGCAAGAAGTCTTGCAAATTCTACATACACCTTTGTCTTCAGCAACAGAGTACACTGTCACACATCACAAACAAAATAGTTCTTTAAATATTATGGGGAACAAGAACTGTATCAAAATGAACTTCTAGGGCTTAAAAATACTGATAGCAGCTGCTTTTGATGGGGTTTTAGAGGTCTCAGTATTTTAGCATGAAAACCATTTTCACAGTATTGTTTAGAACACAAGTAAAAGGTATAATCAATTCTAAATAATTTGATTCCAGCCTAAGTCTGATCTTGGAATGGGATTTATAATTTCCCAAATATTTATAGACCTGAGAACAAACTTTCTTCAGAGTCCTTCAGAATGTCATCTGTATGATTTCAGAAGGTGACAACAGCATACACGCTGACTTCAGTGCATTTCTGTAATACACAGCTAACTTGTTACTGTTTAGTCAACTATCAACTTCGTAATTTTTCTTTTTACATCAATTACCTCTTCACCAAATGATGCTTGTAAGGTAAGGAATTTGTTTTACAGACTTAAAAACCTTTTGGGTATCAGCAGGTGTTCACACCTTGGAATTATGCCTGCTGAACAAGGTGGGCTTGTGCTCTCGTTTTTTAAAAAAGTTGTATTACAAATTTAGAAGGTTTCAAAGGGCAGGGATGTGGAGAATGGAGCAAGGTGATTCAACACCCTAAACCTTTTCAAGAAAGCACTGGTGTCTTTAACTGCTTTTAACTGCTCCAAATCACAATTCTACAACAAATAATTTTTTAAATGCAAAATCCATTGCATAGGTAAAGTAACAAAAAGAATTTAAATATGCTGAACATACTAAATCTGTATTTTCATCTGACACTAAGTAAATGCTTCCACAATTTTGATTACATCAGTTGCAAAGCGTATTAACTACATTTGTAAACAAAAGAAAATTTCCAAATTGCTGCAATTGCAAATACCAAGCTTTTTCAATTTATTTCCTTAAACACTACCGACATGGATTCACAAGTCCACGAAAATCAGCAGCCTCTCCCCAAATGTAGAGAACCGAGAAAGTACTTACTTCTTGCTGCGTTCTTCGTGGCCATTGGCACTGCTCAATTTGTTCTCATCCTAAGCAGGGTTGATAGAAGAACATCGTGAGGACGAAGCGGAAATATTTCAAGTGGTCAAAGGGTAATGGGAATAGGAATAAAAAAATAAAAAACAAAAATTTTAATACTACATTACTTGTTTACAGTTTAATGTGGAAAGCTTTAGAAAATTTAGGTAGGCATGTTTAACCACTTTGCTGCTTAAATTTAAGCCATACAATTACAAAATACAAGACTTACATCATTTAAAAGCGTGTATTAAATTGTAGATACTTCCTTACATGGTTTAGAGAGCAAGTTATCCTGTAGAATTCAGCACTCAAGTGGCTAACTGTTATTTCTATAAAATTTAAGAGGAAGTCTGAGGTGTTTGCGAGCCCCTCTGATTAGTACCAAGGCTACATATCTGCCTAAGCCCCGTGGCTACACTAGCAGCCAGCCTCTATGGATTTCCTGTGACCGATGCCATTCCCGAGATCTTCACTCATTTTCGTTGAAGGGTTGTAAGAGCTTGATGTCACCTCTGTCACACATCTCGCCCTGAAGCAAACAGGGATTCACACTGCTTTAGTAACGTCGACTCCCAAGAAAGCCATCAATAATCCACCAGTCCAGCCTAAACATTCCCTATTTCCATACCTGTTTACATGGAAAATATCCATGTTAAGCCAGGACACAAGAATTTTAACACAACAGTTCACAAATTTTTCTTCAAGATGTAAACATAACTGCTAAATATTACATAAACTAAATATACCACTTAAAACTTACAAATGCTCATCCAAAATTCATGACATGGTCGTAATAAACACTGCAGAATAGACTAACAATAGCTGCTATATAACTTGTATACTGGCTTTACAGTTTAATGACATTGGTTACATCAAAAGTACAATTCCTAGGCGACTTAAACTTATATACATTTCTTTCAAAACCAGTACTAAAGCATGCAGTCTGTTAACACTCCACCACCATCTGGTGGAAAACAAAAAAAGACAGTATTCATTTGCTGCTGGTTTAAGTGAAAGACATCACTAAGCTAATTGATAAAAATTTCACACAAAAATTGACATTTCCTAATTAAACAACTAGGACAGAAGAATACAAGACCTTATTTTAGAATGACACCGCAGACTGTGATACTGTCTTTTACTTGCTAAGAACATTCTATTCAGGGATCCAAGAATTTCTGTAAATTCGTTCACTCAGCAATTGATTTTCATCTGCCCTGTTGAAAGATTAACCGCCAGCAGCCTTCTGCATTAAAAGCAAGTCCCACTCTTCTTGCACTGAGCAGATTGTTCAAACATTTACTTGCCATGGGACTGGTGAAAAGGTTATTCTTGGAACCCTGCTGTTTTCCCAAACCACTGCATTCACCTTGTTGCTATACCAAACTAGACTTTGCAATTGTAGAGGAAAGGTTTTAGGATTTTGGTTTCTGGGGGTTTTTTCAGTTTTGTTTTGGTTGGTTGGTTTTGGGGTGGGTTTTGTTTTTTTTTTTTTAACCTAGGGGACCACGGTACAGCGATACGTCACTCAATTACTACCTTATGATTGACAGTTCACACTGGAATCAAAGGTGAATTCATGGGAGTAGAGGTGAGATATCGTTAGGCAAGTCTACAAAGAGAGATAGATGGGCATTTATTCATCACGCTGAAGTGAAACTACTGCACAATATAATTACATTAACAGTATATATTAACTTGAAAGTTACATGTAATGCATGTCCAATAAGATAAATCATGAGGGCTCCAGGGATGTTAGTTTACAGTTCAGCAGTAGTTTCATGAATAATGCTAAATTAAGGTAAACAGGACCTCATCAGCATTTTTTTTCTCACCTTCTTGTAAGGAGCTTCAAGCATTGCTTCAATATCAATATCATCAGCCATTTTTCAGGACACCTGAAAGAAGAAGCAAATTCCACCTGAGTTGGAAAACACCCTTGTGCTTTATATTCTGAAAGCTTTTGTTTAAGAGGTCACTGCTGCATTGGCTTAAATTCACGAAGCAGTGCTTTGGTAGATATTCCCAACAAAAACTGGAACGAAGCTTTGCCCAGTGAGATGGTAACAAACGTGTGCAAAGTAATTACAGCTGCAAACAACAAAATGTGATTGAACACCATTAGCCAGCGGAAACTCCAGAGGTATTCCACCAATTTCTTTCTAAACAAAGAGCATGGCATACTTATGACACAGAAACATAGCTCTGGTGGCCATCTTGAGAAGTGCTAGAGCTTCACCAAAGGACAATGAACAATCAGGCAAACCTGTTCACAGCTCCTAGCCTTTGCCACCACCATTTACCAACCTCAGGATGCAGACACCATGGTGCTTTAAGAAATGCAGCCTCCTGCATAACGGAGGCCACAGGAAAACAGTTAAGATTCCAGCACTAAAAGCTACTAAAGCATACACAAAGTTCATCCAGTCTGGAACTCCAGGTCTCAAAAAAAAAAGAAGATCCACACCAGGTAACACTTGATAACACATACATTTTGGGTTAGCTGCTCCTCTTACTTTCCAATTTCAACCCTTTAATATAATTTTATGTTCACTATACTGTGAATCACTTTGACACCTGATTTCCTCTCCCTATGCAGGTATGCTATTAACCACCTCTCAAGACTCTTGGCATTAAACTTAAGATATCCAACTTCCTCAAATCTCCCTGTGAAAGTTTCTCTTCTTTTCCTTCCTTAACCTCAAGAATGGCCAGTCCTCTAGATCCAAGTCTGACAGCCCAACAGTGAAGATTTCCCCGCGTGTGCACAATAAAATGAATTTTTAATCATACAGGTTAGTTCTTGCACCTTGTCTACAGGCACTTTTGCGGGAACTGTGCTGTCCCAAGACTTGGGCAGAATAATGAAAATGCTCCAACATGTCAAGACCCTTTACACTGGTCACTTATAATGTCGTAATTGAGAATGCTTTACCAGAGCTGCAGCACATCTGACCCTGGCCCAGGAATACAATCTAAAATAAAACACAATTCTCAAGCAGGATCACAACACTGGAAGTTCACACTCAATTACTTAACTGAGGCACACTAACCTCATTTTCAAATCATTACCTGTTGGGCTATAGTGCTATCGCTTACAGATACGAGCGTCCTTCATTTAAGTGTAATGGCTCAATTTTACTTTTTACTACAGTATTTATACTCAGCTTTTCAAGCCATCTACATACATGCATGGGATTTAATTCACAGCTGTTCTACCAGTACGTAGTATAAATAGTACATCAATATGATTAAGGGCCATGAAAAAGGGAAACCCAGAATTCTACAAAAAAATTCCCACCAGTGACAGCTCCCACTCAAAATTACATCTGCAGATGTGTAATTTAGCCAACATATCCAGCTACACTTGGGAAGGAATTCTTCATCCTGAAGAGGGGTGGCCATAATAGGGGCCATCAAATCCTGAATCGCATGGAAAAAAGCGCAGAGGGAATGACAATTACTGCATTCACCCAAATAATGAGTGAATGAACTATCATCCAGTGGATTCAAAACAATGGTCCTTATTCACAAAGCATTTAGCCACTGAATTCACTGTTGAAGGACACTGTGGATCCTAACAAACAAAAAGAAGCACATGCAGCGTTCAGAAGAAAAACAAACATAAAAACCCATGAAAGTTTACAGAAAAAGGTTTTCATTAAATAAAGGCAAGCCTCACGACCCTGAACCACAACTGACAACTAAGCGCACACAGAGAGAACTGTCAATGTGTGACTGCGCTGTTCCCATTCTTTCTTTGGCATTTACTGCTGGCCACCATCACTGACAATCTCCTGGGCTGCATGGACCTTTGGCCTCACCCCAGCAATCTGTAACCTTTGTACTCTTTACAAAACACTTCCACTGGGACAATACCATGTTATCGGAGTGCCTTCTCTCTACCTAACACAGTCCTGTTACCAGCCCTGCAATGCATATAATGATCCTACACGTAACGTTAAAAGTATTTTTTTTAAAAAACCACAAATGAAAGCTCACAATAATTTCAAGTGACTAGAAAACCCTGACAGATTTTCAAGTATCTTTCATTAAACACCGACGCTCCAAATAATTTTCCTAAAAGCCTTTCAGCTTGCTGAAAAAAGCTACATATGACTAACTTGTCTGTAGAGAGGAAAAAAAAAACCAAAACCAACCAAACAAGCAAACAAAAAACACCAACAAAAAAACATCTCAACCCACCAAAACAAAAAAGGAATGAACTACACTTGACAACTGTGGATATACAGAAAACGTAAAGGGACAGGAAATTCACTGCAACTGAGCTAGTCACTATTGTGAAAGAAAACATTCTCTCTTTGTGCGGTACTACATTACATAAAAGAACTTTTAAAGGGTTCCGTTCTCAAAATTATTTGTTTCAGAAATCCAGTGAATGACAATTCGACACGTTTTGCACGTAGTGTCCTGGAAAAGCATCAGGAAACTTTAGGGAGGACTCCGATACCTCAGAAGGGGATCTCGCCTCCCAGCAGGACCCATACGCCTGCGGGCAGGTCCCCAGCCAGAATTCCGCACGCTTCTGACACGATCGGGCGGAGCGAATTCGGTTTCCCAGAAACAGTGATGACCAGCGCTGCCTGC
>VZTG01000496.1:95960-107987 GCA_013397845.1 Melanocharis versteri
CCCGCGGACCAGGCTGCCGCTCCCGCGGCGGCGGGGCCCGGGACCCACCCGCAGTTACCTGGGCCGCGGGTAGTGCGATCCTCGCTAGGGCCCCGAGGTCCGGCAGCAGCGGCTCCGGCGTCACTGCGCTGGCGGTGGGGGATGGGCCCGAGGGCTCAAGCACCCTCTCAAGGCGTCTGAACCTTAAATGGACGGCGGCGCTCAGACAGCCCCGGGGAGCGGGCAGCGAGGGGTGGCGCGGCCGTGAGTAAGTCCCGGTGCCGGTCTGGCCCCCCTCTATGGCTCCGCGGTTGCTCCCGAAATGGCGCCCGGCCGCTCGCGGCTCCGCGCACGGCACGGGGGCGCCCAGCGCACCGCGCAGGGGCTCTCGCGAGACGCACGGCCAAACAAGCCCCTGCACGCCCGGATTCGCCCCCTCTCGCGAGATATTGCGCCCGGAAGCAGTGGCTCAAATGCTCGCGAGACTTGGGTAGACAGGTGGCCTTGTCACGCGCCTTTGAGCTCTCGCGAGAGCTTGTACTCTGGCCAGGCGCCCGGCGGGAGGGGCCGAGGGGTGGGAGGGCCGAATCCGAGGCCGCTGTGGTGGGGCTGCAGGTGCGTCCCGGGCTCGGGGCCTAGCGTGACCGCCGCAGTGGTGCCGGGGTGCGGGTGCCTGCGGGCTTGTGGGGCTCGGGAGCGTTCGGAGCACTCGTTCCTTCCCTTGCTCTGGAATAGCCATGTCCCAGGTCCTTCAGGGCGTTCTGAGTCCTATGCCGAGGCCTTGTCATAGGCTCTTGCTTTCCAGCAAACTAAAGTGGATTAGGTTATGGATTGGGCAGGAGGGTGAAATTACTGTGTTCCTTCACGGAGATTGTGCTGACGTGATGATTTAATAGGGTCTGTGGTCTGATCTTCGTCCATTTGGCTGAGGGCTTGATGTCGTTCAGTCAGATTAACAATGTCCGAAGTTGTTCGACCATACCGTTCTGTCAGAAACTACACCTCCCTTAATGGGCCAGCAGTATCTTGCAGATTTTTTAGCCACTTCAATCCCAAATGAAACAATCTATCAATGACCTGCCCTTCTGGTGCGGCTTTTGGCCCAAGCCGGTGCATATTGATGAGGCCTTGAAGCTAAATGTTTAACTCAGAAGGGAAGTAGTGTTTTGTGAAACAAGCCCCTCTTGTCTCATTAACAGTGCTTTGTTTTTCTCGGACCTCGCAGAATGGCTCGTTTGTATTTAAATTTAATGATACGCAGTAAGTTTGGAGCAATTGTTCAAGGCAGTACAGATAACATTAAGTGGGTTTCCTGCTGGAATTAGCATGAAATAAATTGTTGCTGGGGAATTTTAGGGGTGTTTTGTTTGTTTGTTTGTTTTGTGTTTTTTGTTGTTTGGGGTTTTTTTGTTCTACAAATCTGAAACAATATAAAGAGAAATTCTAAACAAACTTTACCTCCTGAAATGATAATTTTTTCTCAAAATCCCAGGCTACTGTCTCATTTAATGTCATTTCTAACAAAGTTCCTGAAATGTTAATAGCAGAAAATGTTTCTGGGGCCCTTGCCCAGAGTCTCTAAGTCTTTCCAAGATGAAATGGCCAACTAGTAGAGTTTGGAATATTTAGAAAAAAATTATCTGTTTAGTATTAAAAACAAAGCATGACTATATTAGGGTTTTTTCTAACCTAATAATTTCTGTACACTTTCGTTGTAAACCAAATTACTAGTCTCCTTACAGAAAAAACGAGGTTTATTGTATTTGTTCCCATGCGCTGCTCTGGCTGCCTGTCCCTTACCCCTCGGCTTCCAGTCAGCCACCAGGTCTGGTCTAACCAGCTCCATGTTCCTTGTTCCCTCATCTTGTAATTGTGACTGAGGTATATACGTAGGCTCATGTTGGTGGACTTATATAAGGCTTTTCTCTGCCATCATTTGCCTGTGGAGCCAGGCTCTGGAAGGAGTACACAGACATGGGGTTTTTTGTCTACTCCACTAACACACCCCTTGCCCTTGGCTGGTACCCTTGCAGTGTGGGAGAAAGGATGCACCTTCACGCTTCCAGTACCCACAGACAGGGTGAAGGTGGCTAATGAGGGGTCTGGAGTAGCAAATAGCTGCACAAGCTGCGCGTCCAGCCCTGTTGCCAGACCCAGCGTATCACAGCACTGCCCTGCCTCGTCGGCTGTCGACGTTCAGCTCCGCAGGGCTGTTGGAGTGGTCACTACGCTCTTGGCTGGATTCACCTCTGGAGCTGAGGGAAAGCTCTCAGTAAAAATCTTCCTAAAAAAAGTTTTCTTGTTTGTGGGATGGCTTGATTCGGAGGAGAGACTGGCCCTGCAGTGGGGGAGCATAATGCCGACTGTCGCTGCTGTTTGTTCCTCTAAACCTGGCTGTGTACGCGCGCCAGGGCATTCCTTCGCATAAGGCGCCAGCGCTGAGGGCGGGAGTTTGTCTTACCCGCGCTGCGAGGGGTAGGAGGGGTCGCGCAGAATTAACAACCAAAAGGCAAGTAGGCGAACGAATTAAAAAATTCGGGCTTTCCCACACCGGGAGTCGAACCCGGGCCGCCTGGGTGAAAACCAGGAATCCTAACCGCTAGACCATGTGGGATTGCATGCTAGACTTGCCTGCCTGCGGCACCTGTTTCCTGTACCGCTTCATTCCTGCACTGTCTCCTGCTCGACCTGCCTTCTGTCTACACCGCCTGCCTGCGCCCGCGCTGCCAGCTCCCCACCGCTCGTTGTCCCCTTCTCGCTGACCACCGTTCACTGCTCGCTGACCTCTGCCCGCACCAGTGGTCAGGACCAGGGAGTGCGGTGAGGCGTGCAGGGCTGTTCCCTCACTTAGATAAAAGATGAGGTTGGAGGTTGACAAAACTGGAGAAATAGGAAATGACTAATGGGAAGATGAACAAATGAAGTCTGGCCTAAAAAGGCACAGCAACTTCATAACAGCCACCGATGTGCTCCTAAACAAATTTGAGCAACCACAAAAGCAGGCAGAACAACTGCACTACCCAGTTTTGACTGAGAACAACCTTATCAGACACTGGTACAAGGCAGGGAACAGGTGGCACACTGCAGTAGCTAGCTGCGGATGTGCAGGAAAAACTGACTATTGAACATGTGGAGGAGTAATGCTGGATCTTGAAGAAACCTCAGAATCAATGTGCCTGAACCATTTTAATCTTTCAAGATGTAACACTGAACCCCTATATGTGGAAAATTCACACCTAAATAGGCAAAGGAGAGAATTAGGACTATTGTAGTGAACAAACTGTAAAATCAGTGGTAGTGGCAGTGATGTATTTAGGAGATCAGAGTGGCTACCAAGGCAGAAAACATCATTATGAAAAGCCTCCAATTACTCCCACACCAAGTGAGTAAATGTCACATCAGCATATCATGTGGTTGCTACATTTAGATACCACAAAGGCTTGATTTTTGGAGCAGCTGGTTGGAGAACATAAAAGAAGCAATTGGGTTTAATGCTGAGTTGTGCGAGGGGCTGTTAGAACAGTCATGCGTAGCAGTGAGTATAATGTATTCAATCCGGTGACATTGAAAGAACAACATCAACAAAGAAATTCCTCCCTCAAGAGGTTATGAAAAATTAATAAACCGAAAGGATAACATGGTTGTAAGAAGCATGGATATTCTAAAATTATTCAGAACAGTTGTATCACCACAAAGAAAAAGCTATGGCTACAAAGCACCATAAAAAAGACTGTGGAAATATTGAAGATAAAATACCCTTCAAAATGTGAAGGTGGTGTAGATCGTGTCCATACGCCAGCAGAGAAAATCCTGAATAGGTTATAAGCTATCAAATTAATCTGACAGTAACTACACAAGGTAGATTTGAGCAGATTCTGTTTCCTCGCATGGATCCCAACTGCAGCCCACTGACCTGCATGAGGTTGCTAAAGACATGGGCAGGGACTGACTGACAGCCAGAGGACCCAGCTTTTTTGACACGCAATGATCTTAGTCCATCTCTGACATGAGGGGGCAATTTGCTCCCCAAGGACTTACATAGTGGTGGAGAGATTTGAGCTTCTTCTATGTATCAACCTGCCTGTCCTCAGCTTCTCTTCTAGTTTTAGTACTGGATGAATCTCTTTCTCCTTCCAGAAGGCCTGGTGAGATGTCAATATGAGCAGCAGTGCCAGCATCTACACCCCTGCACTTCTCCTTGCCTACGAATTGCATGTGAGTGAAGGGCAAAGGTTTTCCTTTGTCAACCATTCCTGGAGATCGGGACCTGGGAGAGGCAGAACTTTGGCTTCATTTAAAATGGCCATGCTCATGCTGTTATCTCACCTGCCTGTGAAGCTGTTCTCAGGGCCCCAAGAGCACTAACAAGCCCTTTGACCAGTCTCACTTGGGGCTTGCATCCCAGCCCTGCCCAGGAGCCCCTGTTCAGGTCAGCCCTGAATCCTCAGTCCCCATCTGAGCTGTGTTGAGGTGTGCTTGTCTCCAGTGCTCTCACCAATGTGCCCGTGCCTGTGCCCATGGCCGTGCCCAGGCCTGAGTCTCTCAGACCTTGACTTGCAGCCTGCCTGCCTGACCTAACTTCAGCTCTGCCTTGTCACTACAGACGTGTCATGGGCTGGGTCTGTCCCTGGTCACCATCACTGGCCTCATGCTGACCCCAACCTGCAGACTGACTTTCCAGGTTGACCTCAGACCTGCCTCATCCCTATGAGCTGCTCAGTCTGGGCTGCCCATGAGACAGCCCCACCATGGTGGGGCTGACCATGGCCTCCTACAGATGTGCTATTCTGGGGGACTACCTTGCGGGTTGCATGAGGTGGTCCCCTGAGACATTGTTCTGGTGTAATCCCAAGTGTTTTCTCTCTCCTCTAACAGCAGCTGTTCACAACGAGCAGCCTCAGAGGTACACGGACAGAGATGCACAAGTTCAAGCCGTCAGCACCCAGCCTGAGTGCACAGCACCTAAATTAAAACACAAGAACCTGTTTGTTGAGTTAATCTGCTTAGTAGACCTCCAAGATGTTTAAAAAACTAGCAAAAACAGCTTTCAAAGGGGTTTGCCTAAAGCTGAATACCTGCATGCTGAAAGGAACCCAGCTTGCCTGACACAGTCAGTGCAGCACAGGGGGACACTGAGCATTGCAATGCTGGCAACAACAGGTTTGGAAACTTCACTTCCCCCTGCAGTTATGTGGTAGAGCAAAGAATTTGCTGCTGTTCCCACTGAGTTCAGCAGGAACATGGCTGGTCCTCAAACCCTTGCCTGTATGAGGAAGGATAACAGATATAGAGTTATAACCCACTTCTAGTGCTCATTATAGGATTTCTGGTTTTGGTATGTATTAGTAAGCAGGTGGTGTGCAGGCAGAGCTCAAGACAATACCTGATGGTAAAAGGGTTTGAATTTTAAAAAATTAAATCTGTATTATTTTATTGAAATTATACAGTGAGAAATAACAACATGCAGAAATTTCAGTTGACACCTATAAACAACAAAACTGAACTATTTTTTTGTGTTAGTTAAGAAGAACAGGAATAATGGGATGAAGCTGGGAAAACTTATGCAAAACACCCTGGTGGGATCTCAGATAGATGTCTGAATGATCACCCCAAGAGACAACAAGGCCAGAAAGAAATACCCCCAGAAATGTCTCTGCACTGGTCAGAAATGGTGAAAGTGATCTCACAAATCCCCATCTTTCTTTATGTCTTGAGACCTGACTGTGGGACCTTCCTATCAGGTTACTCATAGAACTGGGGATTCAATTAATTTGTCAAGGCTTGTGAGAAAAACAACACCAGCCTGTAGGATTAACTCGAGGAGTTACAGGTTCTGCCTGTGGCTAAACAATAAACCCAGTTCTTGCCAAGTACCTACAATGTCACATTGTGCGGCACAAACATCAGCCACAGCAAAGCCAGATAGGCCAAGCAACACATGCAGCCCAGTGGGAGAGCAAGCAGGGAGGTACAGGGAGGTGGCACAGCTCTGTCTCTACTGCTCATGCTGCTGTTTGGGTGCACTGGCAGAACTAGCTCAGTCTTGTGTCACAAGCCCTGGTCACAGGCCTCTCAGCAATTGTCCTCTGCTCTGGGCAGCTCAAGGCTGCTGGTGGTGAAACAGTTTCATGTTTTCCACAGTAGAACATCTCCTGTGGGGCAGAGAGCAGTATCGCCCAGCTCAACCAGTAAATCCTTAGCAGATATATATTTGAGAGCAGCAGAGCTTACCAGGAACAGAGAAGTGTGGGAGGCTGTGATACAGTACAAGTCCTTTGGGAACCTGTAACCGATCTGGTGTCAGGGACATAGGTACCTTATTTTGGGGAGTTTTCATACCACAGGAATTTCGAAGTAAAGCAGGCAAACCTCTGCTGGGGACATTTTCCTGACCTTCACCGCCAGCAGCCTCAGAGTTTGGCTCATAGAAAGTTATCTGGGAGCATGGACCTCCCTTCCAGTGTCTTGTCTAGCTTTGGGACAAGGACTACCCTGGACAGCAGAGTTGATCTGGTTCACATGGGACATCCCACCTCCACCTTCCTCCCCTGTTCTTCTCCTGGCCCATCCTGGTGTATGGCTCCGCTTCTCATGCTCATCCCAGTGCTTGCCAGATCATCCATCAGGCCAATAGAGGTTCCTAACTGTCAAAACACCACTCACTTTTGTTCCATGCCAGTTTCATGAGCTGATGGGGTTCATCCAAGCCCAAAAGAACACCAGAATCAGGACTCAGAACAACAAGAGAAGCAGGACTTGTTGCATGGGGGGCCCTCAGCTCAGTTCAGCCATTTCACCCACTGCACTCTTCTCTCCCATCCAAGGGCAGGTTGACATTGTATCTAATGCCCTTCCCCTCTTGGCAGCTCTCCTCTCAAAGGACAGAGTTCTCCTCTGCTGCGGGGAGATGTTAGTCCTGCTATATAATGCCATGGCTTTGCCAGCAGCCAGGGAGCCACGGTAGCAGGGAAGATGGCAAAAACCTCTCCTGTATGTTTTTACTCACAATCTGTTTTAGAAAGCAGGAGAGGAAACAAAGAGCATTTGCTGCTCCATCTGTTTCTGTGTCCCATGCTGCACAGTTGGGTTACAGCCAGCTGCTACATTGCCAAGCAGCAACGCGATAGCACTGCTGCTTACTCTGCAAAGGAGCTAAAGATGCTAAGGCAGAAAAAATTAGGATGATTTTTAAAAAGCCCTATTGCAGAACACCTGGCTAGTTAGATAAATTTACATCATGCCTGCTATAAAAAACCCCACAACAACCTGCTGATTGGATCTTAAAAACACGTATTTTTACAAATGGTTAAATATCTCCAACTACCTTTTTCCAAAGGATTGTCCTGGGCTATTCAACATCTGTTGCAATAATGAGCGATGCAGGGACCCTAGGCAGGTGCAAAGGAGTGCTCTTTATTGCCAAAAACCCAGTCTTTCTAAACCGTTAGACGGTTATCAGTTTACATAGTTTTAAGGCACAACAAGCCCAAGTCAACCGACTACCATGCACCACGATGTGGACATAATGTGGACATGAGGCAGTCATGCAGCACGTCTCTCACTCTCTCATGTCTCTCTACCCCTATTACAGCTGAGTCACTCTTCCATAGTTCCCTTCTACTTAGCCTAAGTAACAGGCCGGAGCCATGTTACGAGGCCTTCCCCTTTATAAAGCCTTACCTATTGGTAACAAATATCATCAGTCAGCTTCACAAAACAGACAAGGTTAATGAAGAACAGGGATGTTTTTTCTTTTCCTCATACTTGCTAAGACCATTTGGCAGAGAGAACTTGCAAAGCACACAATCCAAAGAACTTCAGCCAGCAATGCCTGCACCCAGGTCAACCTGCTTCTATTCAATAAGTTCTTTGAGACACTGGATACAAGATGTCTGTGCTGAAATACTGGAGAATCCACCATATATGTCTGCCCAGCTCAAACCTCTAGCTCCCTGATACGGAGTTACAGATGTGTTGGTTGGGAGGGACCTTTGGTGGGCATTAGCTCAAACTCATGCTTGAAATGAGACCATTACCAATACCAGATCAGGTAAACCATGGCTTTGTATAGCCAAACCTTGAAAATCTCCAAGAACAGAGATCCCATCACTCATCTGAGTGAACCGTGCCCCCCAGTCAGCCCAACACTTTATCTTTGTTGCAGAAGAGAGCTCCCCATGGTGAGCCCACATGTAAACACTTCTAGGAGTATCTCGGCAGTAGTTCGACCTGTTTAACACAGGGCTTTCACAGAATGTTTTCTGGTATTGGCTCCCTCATCACAAGAGCACACTGAGCTGCTCCGGCTCCTGCCCCGCTTCCAGCCACAGGGGCTTGGGGTGCTGGAGGCAGGAGAGGAGGACAGGTGAGCTGGAGACAAGGTGACAGCACGACAGTGCTGTACTCACCATGCAAGAGGAGCAGAGAGTTTGGTGTCGGTAAGCAGGGTCAGCCAGGGTCGAGTGACTGCTGACCCAGTGAGCGGGCCTGGCACAAGCTTCAGTGGAGTATAGCTGAGGTGAAGTCAAGGCTGAGGACCTGAGCTCAAATGCAGCTCAGGAGTAGCACAGGGAGTCCCCTAGAGAAGCATCTCCCAGTTCATCCTCCCAACATTGCTGGTGCCCTGGAAGGTGGATCCAAGGCTGTAGCTGCTCTAGGGCAGTGCTGGCTGTAAGCCCAGCCACACAGACCTTGCCAAGCATTTCAGGCATCTACTCCCAGTATCACCAGTCTCTCCTGACTGGAGCTGTTACTTCTCTCCTTGCTGTACATGGAGACAGTTACTGTGGGTCTGGTGCTGGACTGGACTGGTTCCAAGCTGTGCAACCCAGTTTGTTAACAGAGCCAGAGCAAAGGCAGTGCCTGCTGGCCCAAACCTCAAGGGTAATGTGCTGGCTGCGCTCACAGCTGTAGCACATCTGCCTGGGCATTGCCACAACTCTCAGCCTGGGACATATGAGCAGGACAGCAGCACTGCAATACTAAGCTTTCTGTAGCTTTAGCATCACTGGTTCTTCCACACTCCCACATGAGGAAGACCTCTCATACCAGGACCTCCCCCTGCCATTTCCTGACACGGAGTGTGTGCCCAAGTATGAGCACCAGATGAGCAGCTTTATGAAAGGGTGTACAACTCCAAATACAGTTACTTCCACTTGGGAGCAGTATCTGAGGAACAATTCGAGCATGATCTCAGGGAGCTGCCTCATTTTGCGGTTCTGCAGCGACAGTTATACAGTAAGCCAAGAACAGGCAGCAACGAGATGATTTGGCCTGGAAACACTGATCATACGTCTCTTACCTCATCTTACAGCGGTCTGGTGTTCACAGCCTCACAATTCATGAAGGCCGTTTCTTCTTTTATTAGCAAAAGAGCCAGGACGCTGTGTTCTCAGAGACACTGAAATGTCTTTTCCATGCTCTCAGGTCACTTCACATTCACCTCCTGCTGCCACTTTTGGTGTACTGGTAACAGGCCTCATGACTGGTGGGCTTGATCTCCCAAGTATGTGTCACAGTGACCCACCTGTATCTCTGGAGGAGAACCTCCTTGTGTTATTGTGCCAGATAACACTAGCAGAAGTTTTCCTCAGCTCCTGACTGTCTCAGCTGTGAAAGTCTCTGAAGAAGTTACCACAAAAGAAGCTTTTCCTTTAGCTGCTTCATTTTTCCCCTCTGGGATTACTCTCACCCTCCCTGACTCACTAGTGTGTCACTGGCACCTTTGTGCAAGGCACAGCCTCAGAGCTGTCTGTTGTGCCTGATAATTGAACCTCCTATCACCCAGCTTTCCTCCTCCAGCAGTGGGGATCTCTGCTCCCAAGAGTGTCCTTGATGTCAGCAGGTGTGTGACCCTCCTCTAGTGGGGAGGTTCTGCCTTCAATGTGACTTCCTTGCTCTGCATTTTGATGCCCTCCTCTGTGTGACTTTGTGCAGGTCAGCACAGAGCTGCCAGCTCATGAGTTGGACTGACCTGAGATGTCATGTCAGTGTGTCCTTTGTGTCCTTGAGACCCTCCAGTTTGCCTGTTTTTACCCGAGGAGAGACGAGATCTCTTAGTGCAGAATAACATACCAAGAGTTTGAGCGGTAGCAGCCAAGCGATGATGTTTAGGTTCTTCAGTAAGGCTGCCAGAGGTGTAGGTGGAAAACAGCCTACACATTATCATCAAACCCTGAAATATGCAAAATAAAATGAGAGTGTTGCAAAAAAATGAATACTTTGTCTGGTCCCTCCTGCAGGCAACTTCCCACTTACTGTATCAGGTCACTCATTTTGGGGGGCCCCAAAGCTGGGGCTTCTGAAATCTCCCATGTCCCCAGCATCTATTTTCAGCCTGTCCAAAGGCTCTTGCTAGCACAGAAATGATGATAAAGCTGTTACAGTTCTTATACAGTAAGTCTGTGTCTACAGGAGCCCTTGAAAAGAGACTATCAGGCTGCTATAAGCATTTTCACAGCATTGCTGTTTCCCTGAGGACAGGTATAGCCTGTATTGGCAAAGGTAAGCAATATCTGCACCTCTGCAAGGAGAGATGCCAATTTAATCATGGTAGAGCTACACCAGCACATTTTTGTTTTCAGCGCAGACCTGTTTAACTCCTTTCCTTCCCTGCTAGCCTGTGCCTCAGTCCCTGAGCTTTGCAGTCCCACAGAACTCAACTTCTCCTGCCTGCTTTCCCACAGCACCTCAGGCATCTCCAGCAGCTTCACAGCCCCTCTGGGGGCCCCACTCATCACCGGCCCCCAGCTGCAGGGGCACACTCTCCTCCCTCTCCCCCCAGCGCAGCGGCCATGATCTCACTGTCTCTCTATTTGCTATTTAAAAATGCAGTGGGACTTTCTTCAGTGGGAATGTCTTCAGATTAAGTTACCCTCGAGTTCTCAATAGTGCCAAAATGCCATTTGCGAGTGCAGTGTTGCTTCTGGGTGGGACCCTGACCATTGGCTTGCCTGGGGTCATTAATAAGCTGAACAGACTCATTTCTTGCTGTAGCAGACATCTGCTACCTGGTGTGATATGTGCCACAAACCACTCTGTTAGCGGCAAAATCCACCAAGTGTCTGTCAAGTCTCGCGCCCCCAGGTCTGAGGAATCTGGGCAGCCCAACCCCCAGGATTTGCCTCCACATAGGATTGTTCCTACTCTGGAATAACAGGACCCCTTACAAGAATCCTTGGGAGCAGTGCCACATTGCAGCAATTACTGAGATAGCAGGAGCTCTTCTGTGCCACCATGCCAAATTACATACTCCAAAACAGTGGCTGACAGAAGTTGATCTAGCAGGGCTGACCTTTAGTGCATGGCTTGCTTATTCAGACTACTCATACTGGCCGAGGAGCAGGGCTCTACTTGTTCCTGAGGCCTCTGAACCTATGCTGTTTGTACGCCACTGGTGGATGTGTGCATGTGCTGGAGACACACCTGATGTTCGTTCACAGCTTTGACCAGTCTACTGTGTGCTCAGGATAGAGAAGAAGCAGAAAGTCCGCAAAATCTGCCCAGACAAAATTGCTGGGGCAAAAAAGAGAACACATCTAGGGAAACCCAGAGCATGGCAGCCTTACAGCTCAGGCTGACCCAAATGTCTGTACCCTCCCACTTGAAAGCAGGGATAGCTCAGCATCCAGCAGTGGCAAAGAAACATTCATCTCTCAATGCTCCAGGCTGGTTCAAGTGCCCCCTGCCGCTTTCCACCCGCGCTCTTGGAGGATGTCGGGAGTACCAGAGGGCAGAGCAGAGCCAATAAAGCCCCATGTGCCCAGGGCAGCGGGGGGCAGCGGGGGGGCAGCGGGAGGCAGCGTCGGGAGAACACGGTTCACCAGGGCAGCTGTGATCCAGCGGTGAGCACAGGCCGCACCTGAGGCCCGCAACAACAGCGCTGCCAAAGGGTCCCCAAGACGAGGGCAGGATGTGACCTGCCCGACCACAGTTTTCCTCACAAAACGGGTCACGAGGCTGACTTTTGCCGTTGACCTGTAGCTCAAATAAAGCTTCAGCGGCTCCAAAACAGCGGCTCCCAACTCCGCTTCCACTCTCCTTGTTTCC
>VZTG01000499.1:2399-29623 GCA_013397845.1 Melanocharis versteri
AGGGGGTCCAGAAGAAGTCTATGGGGCTTTGTGGGGGGGGACTCTAAGGGTGTTGGAGGAGGTCTGTGGAAGTCGTTGGGGGTCCAGGAAGGAGTTTGGGGGGACCGTTGGGCTTTAGGGGGTCTTTAACAGTCCGGGGGTCTGTGGGATGTTTCTGGGGGCCCAGGACAGGGCTGGGGGGCTCTGTGGGGACTAGGGAGTTTATAGGGGCGCCTGGGGGGTTATTGGGCGTGTCGGAGCGGGGAACCCCCAAACCCGTGGGGGCGGGGCTCACCTGGCTTCTTCACCTTCACGGCCAACGTGGCGCCGGGGGGTTCTGGTCTCCCCCCGCCCCTGAGGGCGCTGTGGGGGATCATGGGGGCGTCAGAAACTCCCCCGAGCCCCCAAAAATCCCTCCGGCCCTGCCACCTCCCATTGGCCGCCGCGCCCGCCCGTCCTCGCTCTGAACCAATCAGCGCCCGAGAACGGGGCGTTGGGGTCGGTGCCCTGGTTCCGCGCCAGTTTACTCACTTCCTGGACTACAACTCCCGAAATACCGCGGGGCCCCATAGAACGCCTTTAGAGCCGGAACTGCGGTTCCCATCATGCCCCGCGGCCCCGAGAGCCCCCCCGTCAGGGCCGGGACTGTAGCCTAAGTACCGTCCCAGCTGCTCCCCAAGTGCTTCCCTGAACCGTAAGTGGCCCCCAGGGCCCCCTAAGTACTCCCAATTTCCCTCTCCTGACCCTCAAGTGCCCCCCAGGATCCCTAAGTCCGCCTGCCCTCGGTCTCCTACTTGTCCCCAAAGTGCCCCCTGTGTGTCCCCTCGGACCCCCAAGTGCTCTCCAGTTGCCTCCCCGACCCCTAAGTGCCCCTCCACACCCTTTAGTGATCCCGCAAGCAGCCCCCAGCTGCTCCTCAAGCGCCCCTCAAGCGTCTCCTGGGAATTGGTGCGATGACGACGATGTAGAGAAAGACCCTGACCCTATCGCAGTATCAGCAACAGTTCAGCCTTTAATTAAAACTGAATCAAAACTGCAGTTGCCGATGTGAGGGATGGACAAGTTCCCCCACTTCTTCGTGCCGCTCCCGTGGTCCCTCTTGGAGCCAGGGGAATTGCAGGAAAAACATCATTGCATGTTGCGCACATCCAAAATTTCGTGGGAATCGGGAAGAGAGTCTGTGTGGTGAGCTTCCCTGACAGGTGGAGATTGAATCCTGTCAGGTGAAGAAAAGGCCGAGAGGACTTTGGGGACCTGGAGTATACACAGCTATAGCCCCCCGCCCCACAAACCCCCCCAAACCCCGGAGACCCTCTCCATCCCCCTACAGACTCCCCACTAGACCCCAAATACCCTTAGAGTCTCCTCAAAACACTCCATGGTGTCGTCCCCCTCCACCCCGCAAACACCCTATAAACCCTGAGGACCCTCCCAAACCTCCCTCTGAAATCTCCTGAGGCCCTCTAAAGCAACCCATAGATCTGCCCAAATCCCCAACACTCCCCCTTGCCCCCCAAAAGGGGCTACCCCAGGTGGCCGCAACTCGTCATGGACTGCCTGAGCTGTCCTGGGACTTTTTGAGCTGATATGGATGTAGGTATAAATATAATAGTGATATAAAATATAACATTAGAAAGGAGCCTCCAGGAGAGCTGCGGAGGGTCTTTGTCAGGGGACAGGATGGAGGGGGAGGGTTTTCACCTGCCAGAGGTGCCAGGGTTAGATGGGATATTGGGAAGAAATTCCTCCCTGTGAGGGTAGTGAGACCCTGGCACAGGTTGCCCAGAGAAGCTGCAGCTGCTCCATCCCTGTAAGTGTCCACGGCCAGGTTGGTCAGGGCTTGGAGCAACCTGGGATAGTGGAAGATGTCCCTGCCCGTGGCAGGGGGTGGATCAAGAAGACCTTTGCAGTCCCTTCCAACCCAAACCAGCCTGAGATCTTAAAACTGGTGCAGATTTGGGGTGGGTGACCTTGGCTGACTCCAGGTGCCCCCCCCAGGCTGCTCCATCACTCACACTTCAGGAAGAGACAGGAAGAGAAAACTTGATGAAAAAGCTCCTGGAGGAGATGGGTTGGGGGGTGTCAGTCTCTCAGGAACTGCTCCAGGTCCCTTTCCATGGGGTGAGTCTGTCAGGTGGAGGCACTTGGGGCACAGAGGCAACACCTGCCTCACTCTGTTCTTCTCCAGGGCTGCAGGGGAATCTCTGCTCTGGCACCTGCAGCATCTCCTCACCTGGGGAGCTGCTCAGGGAGGAGCAACAACAGCAGTGAAAGAGACTTGGGACCAAAGGAGGTATCAGCAGAGCAAGAAACACTTCCCAAGCTCTAGCTGGTGTCAGGTGAACTCAAATGGGAGATGAGGTCAGTTTGGTTTAAACCAGAAAGTGAATTTAAGAGTAAATTGTGGATTTACTCCTGTGTCAGGGAATTCTCTAGAACATGGATTTGCTGCTTAAAATGTTGTTTTACTTTTCCATAATTTGTCTGGGCTGTGTGATGCAAGAGGTCAGTGTTTCACCTTCTATAAAGATATGATGATGATGATACTTATTTAGGCTCCCTTGCAGCACATCTACAAGGTAGGTACTTTGCTCTCAAGACTTCAGATTGTGCAGAATTAACACTTCCCTTGCTCACAATTTTCCCTTCTCTGAGCTAATCCCAGTGACTGTCACCTGAAAAGGAGAGACTTCCTCCACCCTTAGTGTGGGGAGATTTACTTGACCCGTAGTCAATGCCCCAGGAAGGCTGAGTCCCTTGTGCCCAACCTGTCTGTCAGCATTCTGTCGCAATGACGGACACGGCCCGGGGAGGAAGGAGAGATCCGAACTCCGGAGGGACTCGATAGAAAAGCCCATCTTTATTTACATACAGAAGAGTTTTATACTCTGAGTTATAGAAAAGCCATTGGATCTTAGCTGCCCACCCACCGGGGCTATTGGCTAGATCCTGAAAACACACATTTCCTAAACAGACCTTCGGTCCTACAATAACAACGTCCAAAAACATCTCACAGGTGCAAGATAGACAAATTATTTACAAAAGCTCTCTAGCTGTTTTGCAGCTAGCTCCGTGAGAAAGTGAGAATGCTCACGGACACAGGCAGACACTGAAAAATCTCTCTGCCACCAAGCTTTCAGTGTCCACAAGCATTCCATTAGGAGAACCCTGCATTGAGCCACCCTGCTGGATCAGGGGTTGTTCGACTGAGTCAGGGAAACACCAACAGCACAAGGGAGGGCCCTCAGCAGCTCTTCCCCTTTATTGGAGTGTGTTCTCTGCTGCTGGCAACTGCCAGCACCCAGGAAGGATTCACATCGACAGTTAATGGAATAACTCTTGTTATTAATATAAAATTGTGACAAGTTCAGATTTGAAGGTTGTTGGTGATAGTGCCTGGCTGCAAAAATATACTTGAAGGAATATACCTACAAGCTTTAATCCCCAAGAAAATGTCAGCATGCACAGAGTATGATTCTTACCCAATAGGCGTCCCAATGGGGGAGAAGACAAATTCAGCCTCTTGACTGATCCCAGCAGTTATGACGGAGTCTTCCCCAACTTTCACCCCATCCTCGACTTACTCTTACACAATTCCTTCGTGTTTAGGTGGAGCTTGAGTACTCGTCAGTATATACCTGTGTTACTGATTGGTGTAAAATCCTCTCACTTTGCTTTTAAAGATACAGTCAAAAAGAACACAGAACTCGTGCCTGTGAGGGGGGAGTCGTACCTCAGCAGCAGGTACCTTTGGGATGGAGCAGTGTGTTAATATTATTATTAGGCTTTAATGAAGCAAGTTCATCTAAGGAGAGGAATTTTGTCCCAGTTGCTGGCTCTGCAGCAGGACATCTGCCCCTATCTCATCTGCCTGACAGGTGGAATGGGGTTTATCAGCTGCAAAGCACCATCAAGTTCTCGTCCCTGCAAGGATTTCCACAGAGCCTGGCCACGATGTCTCCACTCTGTCCCACCCTCCATTCCATCCTCCTCAGCACGTGTGTATTTGGATGGGGAACAATTTTGGAATAGGTTTCAAGTCCTGCCAACTGCATTCCATCCAGGGAGCAGCAGCTATGATTTACCCTATAATTTCCATACAGTTGTAACTCCTATTTAGATGCCAATATAACTCCTCAGTTTCCTCTAATTGTATCTTCAGTTACTGTTAAAGTTGCTGTCGACAGGGTTTCCAGTCATTTTCTCACATAATCCTCCCCGTGACTACAGTCACTCAAACTTTACAATATCCAGAGTTTGAACATATTTCATGCTTTGGGACTGTTTGGATGGTTTAGTACAGTTGTAGCGCATGGGTTGTTTAGTATTAGTGGGGGTAGTAAGTTAATTGTTTCACAATCATCCAAACTTTAACATACAATGCAATTATTACAACAAAAAGCTAAAGGGTTACTTCTAATAAAATGCCAACAGGGTGAAGCATTCAGCTGAAAATTCCAGTAGCTGTAGGTGACCATCCAAAAAGAGTGTCTCACCATCAGTGTTCTCCATCTTTCTTCACCTGCTCCATCACACGATGTATGTCTTCCATGTCATGACTGTCAGTAACCAAAGTCTTTTTGTCCATTCTCTTGAGCTTGTTTCAGCAAGTGTCTCAGCTCTGCACGTTGTGACAGTTCCTTTACCAGTGTGAGGTTCATAACAATTGGCGTAGGCTGTAAATCTTGAATCAGAGTGTAGTTAGATTCCAAAAACTGATAGGATATAACAGGAGCTAGATAACTAAAATCTCATCCTGTAAACAAGTACAAATATTAGAGTGATTACTTGTATCTACAGTAAGGTTATCTACAAATAAAAAATTGCAAGAGCTTGTCTTGCAAATGCATCCTTTACCAATATACACAAGTACTGTTTCCAGGTTTTCATTGGGATGAATCTCAAAATGACAGACATTTTGCTCAATGTCAAGATGAATGTCTTGGGCCTTGATGGTGTTACTTCCGCAAATCAATCCTTGTTGCTCCCTCACAGTGCATGTGTTGATATTGACAGATTGCCATTGATTTCCATCTTTTCAGGCCTATAATCTGTGCTCCAAAGGATACAGTACAGTCCCATCGTGATTTAAACCTAATGCAATGATTTGGTATATTTCATATAACAGTATTGCGTATTGTTAACATGAAAGCTGTGGCTGTGCTGCTGCTGTGATGCTGCTGTGATGCTGGGTCATAGGTAAAATTGACTGGGTACCACCAGGATTGGAATTTCCTTTCAAATTTAATCACATTGTCCCAAATTACCTTTCGAATTTCAGTGGGTAAGGTACCTTCTTTTCCTTTCCCTATGACTGCAGCTGTCATTGACTGCATCCACAGATGAGCTTGAATACAACTAAATGCCAAAGATATATTAGTTTGACTACACTAAGTGCCTCTATGATCAATTAATGGTCCTTTTCATTAATTCTCTCCCTCTGAGGTAATATATCTGTCAGAAGCTATTGATTAATTCCCAAAGCCAAAAGGGAAGATCATAGAGGGTGTCACAGTTTATTTAAGTCATTGTTAATTGTGACTAATTTGTTTATTATTACTTCAGAGTCTATGCCATTTAGAATCCTGTTCCTAGGATGCAAGTCACATCCATCCTGGTTCACCTGGATGAAGTGAGAAGTCATTTATACAACCATCCTGCATAAGAAGTTTCCAGGAATGGTGAGCAAGCTGGTTGTGGAAACATTATTCTGCATTAACAGCTTAACTCGTCTGAGAGACCATGTTGGGTTAAATAATGCTTGCTGTTGACCTGTATTTTTTATTAAGGACCAATGTTATAGATGTGAGGAGACAGTTCGATAGGACGTGGAGTTGTTGGAAGCTGAGTGGTTAAATTTGTTTCTTCAACAACAATTTAGAATTGAAGACCCAAGCTTTATCAAGAGTTGGGGTCTGTTCAGAGACACATTACAAATGTTGGATGGAGTATTCTAAAGGTGTGCCAGCACTCATGCTTAAAAGAGCAGGTATATATGTTGTTTTTCACTTTGGCATAATTTACAACACCTTTTCCTTCAACATAGTTCATAACAATGTGTAAGACTGTTGTCATGCACTTGGTGTTATTTTGAACTCGGCATCCTATCAAGATGACACCTCCTTGAATTCCCTTTAGAGATGGGAAGTGTTGATTTTCACTCTCATGTGTGATGGTCCACTCCTGCTTGTAGAAGGTGATGTTGTTGTGCAGTGCCACTGTAGATAAATTTAGGCCAGGTATAGGCATGTCAAAAAGCAGATACTTCTCTATCTATGGCCACCCTGTTGTACACAAATTCCACTATTTGGATTCTGCAATTAAAAAATCAAATGATGGTTATACACGCGGTTTACCCTGTGAACAAGATGTGAAGCGCAGGTTGTGTAAAAGTGAAATTGTACCAACAATCTGATTTGATTTATTAAAATATGGATAAGGATCTAGTATCGATATCCAACTAGGACGGACAGAGACTCTCTAACTCAGCAAGTTAGAAAGTGTATGCTTATTTCAGCGCCGGGCTTCACGTGGGATAGTTCCCTAATTCGCAGAAGCAAAGCACAATCCAATACAAAGTCCTTTTATCTACAAAAGTTCTGAATATTTAAAATACAAATACACGTTTATCACATAGATGCCACCCATGCCCCGCTTCGTATGGTAATTAGCTAAAGAAATCATTAAGCATGCGTAGTTGGTTCCTAGATTTGGGTCAGTGGTCCTGGAATTTGGGGAGGGGTCTGAAAGGATGAAGTAGAACTTGTCTTCCTCGTTCTGCAGTACGCTCTCAGTCATCCCCCAATGCTGAGCACTTTTGAGCTCTGTCTGTGCCCTACTCGTGCCCCTGAGATGCCCTGGCAGTGCCCCAGCCCTGCTGGGCTGTGCAGAGGTGCTGCTCCTGGGCAGAGCTGCCTCTCTGCAGCACTGCCCTTGCCAGGAGCTGCCTCTGTGCCAGGAGCCCGGCCCAGCTCAGCAGCACAGACACAGCACAAGGACTTTAATGACCCTCTCGGGGCTTTGGTGCTGAGTCTTTTGTCATGGGTATGACATTGGCTAAACGCCAGTGCACTCACTCATTTTCCTGTGCTATAGTTGAGCAGAGGAGGGGGAAAGAGCAATTAAAAAAAAGGGGGTTCATGAGTTGAGGTAAGGATTGGGAAGAAAACACTTTAAGGGCAAAACAGACCTAAAACTTAAAAGGTATAATGAAAAATTTATTAACAGAATTAAAAGAGGATAATGAGAACTAAAATTAACCTTTAGAACACCTTTTGCCCCCCCCAGCCCTTATTTCCTTCCCATCAACAATGCAGGGAGACAAAACATGGGGCTTTTAGTCAGTTTGTNGCAATTAAAAAAAAGGGGGTTCATGAGTTGAGGTAAGGATTGGGAAGAAAACACTTTAAGGGCAAAACAGACCTAAAACTTAAAAGGTATAATGAAAAATTTATTAACAGAATTAAAAGAGGATAATGAGAACTAAAATTAACCTTTAGAACACCTTTTGCCCCCCCCAGCCCTTATTTCCTTCCCATCAACAATGCAGGGAGACAAAACATGGGGCTTTTAGTCAGTTTGTCACTTCTAAAAAATCTTTCTTTTGTTTGCTTAAGGAGAGGAGTCTCTTTTGCTATGCTGTGGGGTCCTCTCCATGGGAGACAGTTCTCTGTGAACTTCTCCAATGTGGTTCTAATTTTCATGAGTAGCAGTCCTGCCCAAACCTGCTGCAACATGAGTCCTTCCCACGGGCAAAACAGTCTTCCCACAACTGTTTTTTCATGGGCATTTGGTTCATGCAGTGTAGTTTTTAAGGATAAGCTGCTCTAGTATAAAAGCAAAGGTCCTCTTCCTCTGTCTCTGGAAGCAAGAGTTCTCGCTGTCTCTGTTCGAGCCTCTCACTATATCACAGCTTCTCAGCATCCACATACTGCAGTGCGAGCACTTTTTTTTTCCACGGGCTGCAGGTGAATTCTGCATCCCCCCCATGCACTTCATGAATTATAGGGAAGCAATTTGTTGTATTATAGTCCTCACCATGGTTTGCAGAAGAATCTCAGCTCCAATGCCTGGAGCACCTCCTCCTCCCCTTCCCTCCTTCGCACCTACCTTAGTGTCACCATGTTGTTCTCCTCATGTGTCTTCACCTTTTCCTTTTCTCTGACTTGGGAGAGAGTTCTCTGACAAGTTCGTTTGTTCTCAAGTTCTGTCACTTAAAAAAAAAGTTTTATAGAATTCTGCAATGCTGGAAAGTTGATCCCGTCTGGGCTCCGCATCGGGGAATTGCTTGCCACGCCTCTCGCTGCTGAGAGGCCAGCATTGCGCGAGCCGTGTTGGCCGCCAGCTTCACTCAGTGCCTCTCTTCATATGGGGCGCTGGAAAGGTAAAAACTGCTGCCGCTGCATCTGCCCTTCTGTCCGCAGCATGGCTGGCTAAAAGCGTCTAAGCAAGTAAAGTTCATAGCGAGCCACACCGAGATGGCAGCGGCTGTGTGGCACCACCCGGCCACATGGGTGCTCCTGGAGCTGGCCCGGCCAGGCCGGGAAGGGGCCTCTGGTGGCCACATAGTCTTGGCCGCGTGGCTGCCCGTGGCTTTGGAATGGTCCCCCGGCAGCATGGCTCCCGGCAGCTGCGCAGGGAAGGGGCCTGGTGGCCCCCTCACCACCCCTTGGAGGCAAGGAAGAAAGAGGAATTGCACGCCTTTTTTCCATCTTAAATATGTCATCACAGAGGTGTTGCTAACTTCTCTAATTGGGCCAGCCAATATGTCAATCATCACAGCCTTTAGGGATTGGCTCTGATGGACATAGTGTAAATTTTAAGGAGCTACTCTCTCAGAAGCAGCCTCTGTGGCTTCTTCTGCCTCCACTAAAAGCCAAGTTGTGTTAACCTAACACATCCTTGAACCTTAGACCCTGAAGAAAGTTGAGGAAACCTCTCGAGAAGCCACAGTTGGATTCAAACTGTGAAGTTTCTTGTAGTGCTAATGGGTCCCACTAAGGGATACTACTGAGAAAACATCCCCAGAGCACAAAGCTGGAGGCAGTGGCAGCAGGTCACACAATCACAGAATCACTGAATCATTAAGGTTGGAAGAGACCCTCAAGATCATCTAATCCAACAGTCAACCCAACACCACCATAATCACCCCTAAACCATATCCCCAAGTGCCACATTCAGGCACCCCTTGAACTCCACCACCTCCTTGGGCAATTTTTTCCAATGGCTGAACACCCTAACAGTAAAATTGTTTTCTAATATCTGATCTGAACCTCCCCTGGCCCAACTTAAAGCCATTTCCTCTCATCCTGTCACTTGAGACAAGGCAGAAGAGACTGAAGACCACCTGACTAACACTTCTTTTTGGGCAGTTGTAGAGAGCAGTGAGGTTCCCCTTGAGCCTTCTCTTCTCCAGACTAAAGAATCCTAGTTCCCTTAGCTGCTCTTGGCAAGATGTGTTTTCTAGACCCTTCCCCAGCTCCACTGCCTTCTCTGGACTCACTCCAGCTCCTCAATGTCTCTCTTGCAGAACTTCTTGCCAGAACTGGACACAGGACTCGATGTGCCTCAGTAGTGCCCAGTGCAGAGGGACAATCACTGCCCTGATCCTGCTGGCCACGCTGTGGCTGATCCAGGCCAGGTGCCACTGGCCTTCTTGCCCACCTGTCAAAAAAATCCAGCTGGCTCAAATCCAGCTGGTTGCCAACCAGAATCCCCAAATTCCTTCCTGCTAAACAGCTCTCAAGCCACTCCTTCCCCAGCCTGGAGCGTTCCATGGGGTTGTTGTGACCCAAGGGCAGGACTCGGCACTTGGCCTTGTTGACCCTCACACCACTGTCCTCAGCCCATCGATTCAGCCTGTCCTGATCCCTTTGGAGAGCCTTCCTGCCCTCCGGCAGATCCGCACTCCCACACAAGTTGGTGTCATTGATGAACTTAGTGTGACTTCCACTTGATCCCCTCATCCAGATCATCAATAAAGAGGTTAAACAGGACTGGCCCCAACACTGACCCCTGGGGTCACCCACAAGTAATTGGCTGTTATGGATAGAGTGGGAGCTTCAGACAAGCCCTGTCTTAGGCTAAGATTTTTAGATACAGCTTGAATTAGGTGGCCTGCACCTAAACCACTATGGTTTGCAAGTTCTAAGAGTGGCAGATCAGGTCTATTATAAAATGAGTTATTTATTGAATAGACAAGAGATAACAGACAGGTCTTGAACAGTTACTTACTACACAGTATAAAACGAAAGAACTACTAGTAGATTACATAAAACAGTGCACAGCATTAAGGTACCTATATTAAAGCTAGGAAAGAAGTAGTATAGATTAGGAGTCAATGTAACTTACCACCAAACTGGCAAGAGTGTGCACAGAATCCTTTCACTCAACCCTCGAGAGAGAAACCACAAAACCAGCATCCCGACTTTGGGGGAAAAGCCCCACACATTTCCACAGAATGTGCAGAAGACTTCTGCTTTGTGAAAGTTTGGTGTAGCTTTAATAGTTTGTGAAGTAAAGTGCCTGTCAGAAATTCCAGCTTATCTTTCCACAATACTGCTTCCACAGCAAGATGTTTATTGTCAGCTAGAAGTGTCACTTCCATGGCACCCAAATAACCATGAGAGGAGTGGTCTTTAGTGAGTTATTTCACCAATTAGCAAGCTCTTGTGGCGAGGAACATGTCCTGCTACACGGGCCTCAACTGGATTTATTTCCATTCCCCACCATTCTCTGGGGTTGGGCATCAGCCAGTTTTTCACCCAGCAAACAGTTCCCTTGTCCAATCCATGAGCAGCCAGTTTCTCCAGTGTCAAAGGCTTCACTGATGTCTAGAAACATACATCCACAGCCTTTCCCTCATCTACTGAGTGAATCATTCTGTCACAAAATGCCTTTCCCAAACGTGCACTGTTTGGGCCTGATCCCCTGGTTGTCCTGCACATGCTGTAGGATAGCACTCAGGATGATCTGCTCCATGGCCTTCCCCAGTACAGAGGTTAGGCTGGCAGGTCTGGAGTTCCCTGGATCCTCCTTCCAATCCTTCTCATAGATGGGCATCACATTTGTTGATTTCCAGTCAAAAGGAACTTCTCCAGTTCACCAGAGCTGCTGGGAAATTAGTGAAATAGGCTTGGCCAGCTCTTTCTCCAGCTCCCTCAGTACCCTCAGGTGCATCTCATTTGTGCCCAGGGACTTGTGTGTGTGTCTCATTGGCAGAGCAGGTCACTGACTGTTTCCTCCTGGATTTCAGGGGCTTCACTCAGCTCCCTGTCACCAAATTCCAGCCCTGGGAGCTCAGCATCCTCAGGACAATTGGGTTTGGTATTAAAGACCGAGGAAGGTTGTCATTATTAACACCCAAAACTTCAATGATTCTGAATATGTCCAATGCTCATCGTCGTCGACACAAGCGTATGACACACCGATTCACAGCCAACTGCAAGGATGATGTAAAGTTTTGGAACCCAGAGGCAATAATAGCTGCGTCTTTTTTGTCCCCTGGGGTAGCTTCAGCTGGGGCTTTGGCACAATTGAACAGATTAGGGTGCTGGTTAGCGAAACAAACCAATGCTACGTCTAAAGCTATTTCAAACCTGTTGTTAGATGTTGACTCTGTCAGACATGCCACACTGCAAAATAGAGCAGCCATAGATTTTTTATTGTTAGCCCAAGGTCATGGTTGTGAAGAGTTTGAGGGAATGTGCTGTATGAATCTTTCTGATCATTCACGATCCATACATGCCCAACTGGCAGAGTTACAAAGACTGACGAATCAACTACAAGTATCTGATGGCTTAGGCTTAGCAGGTTGGTTGGGCAAATGGGGAATTACAGGATGGCTCAAAGATTTAGTCCAAACAGCTGTTACAGTGCTAATAGTGATTTTATGTTTTTTGCTAATTGTACCTTGCATTATTCAATGTGCTCAGCGTATGCTACACAAAGCAATTGGTCAGGTTTGGCTTGTGCAAAAGAAAAAAGAGGGAATTGTGGAAGGATGGTTAAAAATGCACGGCCATGATTCAACTGAACAACTCTGCACAAGCACAGTTTAGACAGGCCGCACGCCATGATCATGACATTGCAAATTTGCAGTAGAGCTGGTACGTGCTTTTCAGCAGGGATAAAGCTGGTACGTGTCTTTCAGCAGGGACAATAAGCCTTTGGTGGTTATGAGAAAAGGAAAAGCATTGATACAACTGTAACTTCAGCCATACAAGATAGGGAAGCGTACCTGTGAGAATAGGGAAAGCATTGCTACAAATGTAACTGCAAGGCAAACGAAGACGCAAACTGTAACCTGTGCAGCTTAGCCAATGAAATGTAATTGCTGATCATAAGCTGACGAACCGCAGCCAATGAAATAATAGCTATGGAGTATTGCTAGAGAACTAATGGTATATATTTTACAAGAAATTCTTAATAAACGGAGCTTGCTTATCAGTCATATTGGTTGCTGTGCTTGCTTCCCTCCTACCGATCGTGGATATACGCCGACACTTTTCCTCCTCCCTGACACGGCACTGTCCTCTGCACCCAGCAGAGGATGGAGACTTTCCTGAGCCCTCCATTTGCTGCCAAGGGATTTATAGAAACTTTTCTTGTTAACTTTAATCGCAGTGGCCAAATTAAGTTCCAGTTTGGCTTTGGCTCTTCTAATTTTCTTGCTATATCACCTCACTACATCCTTGTAATCTCCTAAGTTTTCTTCCTCTCCTTCCAGAGGTGACACATGCTCTTTTTTGCCCTGAGTTCCTGCCTAACCTCTCTTTAACCAGGCCAGTCATTTTCCCACAACAGCTTCTCTTGTGGCACATGGGCACAGCTTCTGGAGCTTTAAAATTTTCTTTTTAAAGCATCTCTAGCTTTCCTGGATTCCTTTTCCCTCCAGGACTGACCCCCAAGGGACTCTTGTCAATGGATCTCCTAAAAAGGACAAAGTATGCCCTCCAGCAGTCCAAGGGGGCAGTTCTGCTGCCCCCTCCTTTCTTCTGCCACAATGAAAAACTGTCATTTTGTGGTTGCTCTGCCCAAGACACTCCTGACCACCACATCACACACCACTCATGGAATCATAGAATCATAGAATGGTTTGGATTGGAAGGGACCTTAAAGAGCCTCTACTTCCAACCCTCCTGCCATGGCCAGGGACACATTCCACCCGACGAGGTTGCCGCAAGCCCTGTCCAAACTAACACTTCCAGCGATGGGGCAGCCACAGTTTCTCTGGGCAACCTGTGCCAGAGCCTCACTAGCCTCACAGGGAAGATTTTTTTCTAAAAGCTGGTCTAAGCCTGCTCTCTATCGGAGGAAGCCATTCTCCCTCATCCGGTCACTCCAGGCCCATCACCAGGACCCACGGCTGACACCAGTCCTGGAGCAGCTCCATGGAGACCCATTGCTACAAGTGGTTGGCATGAGCTGAGGCCTGTAGCAGATCCTCTGGCCATGGCAACCATTTGCAGTCTCATTCTGAGGGTCAGTTACCACAGCATCGTCAATGGACCCGCTCCTAAATTTTTTGCCGTGGCAACCAAGTCTTGGCTGAGCTGCGATCCTGGATTGCTGTGTGTCAGAGACTGAAATATTATAGTTTATGACTTAAACATCTTCATGAAGGCCTTTGCCTATTATAGTAAAACTCTATTACAAAAGCTACGGAGAAGACCACCACACCCTGAATGGAGCCCTGACTGAGGCTCTACACTGCTCATTGATGAAGATAAGATAAAGTAACAAATCAAGGCTGGGGACATTTACAGAGCACAAGCCTAACACCTTCAGAGTGGAGACCGCAGCCCCAGGGCTATCAGCTGCCAGACTCACACAGGCCCTCACACCAAAGGGTGAGGGGAGAGAGGTTTTGGGTGTATGATGAAAAAGCCTCTGGTGAGAGGCAGTTAACAACCATCCTCCGCTGTGCAGAGGAGCTCAGCTATGGAGCCCCTTCACCCTGGGAGAAGCTGCAACCACATGAAGGACAGAGGGGTGTCATGGCCCATCAAAGACCCCCCAAAAGGGTCCCCAGACCCTTCACCACAGGACTGCAGCATGATTCACAGTGTTGCAAGGGACAGTGTCAAACTGGCCCCCTGCAAGGGAAGCACCTGGGCATTCCCACCTCCAAAACATACATTAATCCACTGGACTTTATACGTCTCGGTGTGGCGTGGTGGTGTGGCATGGCCTGGCAGCACGGCAGCGGCGGGGGACCCTCACCCCCCAGAAGACCAGATGGAGGGGAGCAACGAGACATCACTGGGACCCCCAGAAGGGTGATATGTTTCTACCTAACCCCTGTCACTCTCTCCCTGTCCCCCAGTCCCCCACCCACACTTCTTTCTCCTTTTCTTTTTCTTTTTTCTTTTCTTTCTTTTCTTTCTTTCTTTTTTCTTTCTTTCTTTCCTTTTTTCTCTTTCTTTCTTTTTCTCTCTCTCTCTTTCTCTCTTTCTTTCCACTTTCTTTCCTCTTTCTTTCTCTTTGTCTCTTTTACTATGAAATAAAATATATCTATTTTTTGGCACCAACATCTAACCTTGTTTGGTTTGAATCATGTTTTTGGGTATATTTTGAACCTTTCTGGGTTTGATCCTCTTTATTCGCAGAGACTTCGTTTCCTCTGCTCTTCTGTGTTTAAACCAGATCATAAAACAGTGGAAACCTGCCCTAGGATCTGCTGCTATTGGCTTGTGCCATGGAATTCCAGATTGCTTTGCAACTGTCATGGTTTAGGAATGGTATTCCCCAATTCAGTCCCCCCACCGAGACTCTCCCAAACCAGATACCGCTTGCTCACTCCCTCCTTTGCCTTCCCCTTCCCGGTGCAGCAGGATGGAGTTGAGAATTGGAGGCACAAAAGGTGAAACTCACAGGTTGAGATGATAAATATTTAATGCAAACAGCAATGAGATAAGAAAACAAACAGTAACAGCAACAATATTAATAAGAAAAGTATACAAAAAAGGGTAACTCACATGCAAAAGTGCTCGATGTGGACCCCAAGACAATGAACAATGGCAGAAAATTCCATCGTGTTTTTCATCCAGAAGCTATGCCCTTCTTCTTAGAGGCCAGAGAGAGTCCCTTTCCCCCACCCCTGACAAAAAGGTGAGGGAGTATAGAAAACATTAAAGCCCTATCCAAAGCCAGGACAGTATCTGCTCCTCTTTACCATGTACTCATGCCCAGATCCTACACCTTCCCACTATATTTCTATATCTGTAACTATATTTAAATGTATGTGGGGGGGCTGGGGGGTTGTGTGTGTGTATATATATAAATACACACAAGCACAGGTATCATTTCCATTGTGAATGGCTGGGCCTCCAAGATGTCTGCTGAATTAATTTAGTCCATGGCTGTGGATTCTGTCCATTCTAGATATCTCCCAGGACAGGAGGGCTGCAGTGCTGTTGGCTGGTAGCAGCATCAGGAGCTCATGACTGTTGTATCTGGAGCCTGCCATCCTCATTGTCTATGGGACTTATGGCACACAGTGGCAGTGTCATTCAGCACCCAGTGTTATACAATTCAACATCACAGACTATTCTCACCCAAAGTTCAATTCTCCTGCATCACCCACAAAGTGCACCAAGGTCCTTGAGCAAAGACAATCCCATGGATGAGTTTGCCTCTGCTTAAGGTAGGACTGATCCAAACAGTTTTCCCTAACCCATTTCTCATATGCATCACGGGAACTTTATCCTCTTCTGTGGTACATGGATGTTTTGATTGGGTAGGGGCAGCTCGATTGGTAGAGCCTCAGGTATTCACTGACCAGGTGGCCTTTGCTAAATGGAGATCCTAATGTTTGGAGGACACACCACCCATTGCTTTCAAGGTAGTTTTTAACACTCCATTGTACCATTCAGCTTTCCCAGGGCTGGTGCATGAGAGGGAATATGAAACACCCACTCAATCCCTGCTCTCTGGCCCACATGTCCACGAGGCTATTTTTGAAATAAGTCCCATTGTTTAAGTAAATTCTTTCAGGGCTTGTTTTTCAAGGGTCAACATGGTGTTCCAGGCAGTGGCATAATGCACAGGGTGCATCTCCAGCCTTCTACCATTGTCAGCATGTAACTCTTGCCTTGGAGAGGTTGCGGCAGCATGATGCAATTGATCTGCCAGGCCTCCCCAGATTTATATTTCAACCATTGCCCCACACACCACAGAGACTTTACCCACTTGGCCCTGCTTGATCTCAGCACGTTTCACAGTCATGGATTACCCAGGATATAGTGTCCATGATTAAGTCCACTCCTCAGTCATGATGCATCTGTGTGTTCCATCTCTTCCCCGATGACCTTAGATGCCTAAGGGGCCCATCGAGCCAGAAATAACTCACCCTTGTGTGGCCAGTACAGACCCACCTAAGACACTTTAATCCTGGCAGCCCGCTCCCCCTTTCTGTTGTTGTGATGCTCTTCAGTAGACAACTCTTGGGTACGTGAGCATCCACATGATGGACTTTTACAGCCAACTTCTCTACCCAGGCAGCAATATCTTGCCACAATTCAACAACCCAGATGGGTTTCCCTCTGTGCTGCCAACTGGTCTTTTTCCATTGTCCAGCCACCTCCACAGAGCATTTGCTGCTATGCACGAGTCAGTGGCCATTTCTCTCATTCAGCAATATCCAGCAATATCCAAAGCCAGCTGGACTGCTTTCAGCTCTGCAACCTGACTTGATCCACCTTATCCCTCGGTAATTCCTGCAACTCATCACATAGGACTCCATAGGGCTGCTTTCCGTTTTCTGATGTATCGCTACAATATCCTCTTCTGAGGTAACCTCTGCAAAGGATACATGGGGCCACTGGGCCAGTCACAATGGGGTGTTTTTGCCCTTCGATCCCAGTCAAGATCACTTCAGCTTCCAATACAGTCAGCTGTTGGGATTCTCCTGTCATCCCAGAAATAGAGATGGATTCTACCCCAACAGATCTTGATGGCATCTGGGTACATCGGGTGCTGGTGTCAAATAAAGCCTTATACTCTTGTGGTTCTGTTGTACCAGCCATCAGATCGACATTCTCCAATAGATCTGAGGGTCCTTTTCCTCCACGTGGCTGGAGCCAGGGCCCCTTTAGTTCTGGTCACAGTACTCATTGCTCACGTCTTGTGAATATGACCTGGAGGTCCTTTCAAGAGGATCAGAAGTAACATCAGCACTTCTACTCTGTCTGAGGACTTGCCCACTGGAAGCTGGAGCAGATTTATCCTTGAAGAGTTTTCTGTGGTGGTGTTCGTCCTCTCAACTCGCCCGTGCTGCTGGGGCAGGGATGGGTTTTCCATCCCACTTCCTCATGTCCTCTCCGTGGTCACACAGTTAAAACCACACGTTACGTCGTAGTGTGTCTCTCCTCTCCTGAGCAGGATTTTGGCTGCTCCCAATAGCAGAGGCTCTGGTCCATACTGGCAGGGCATGGGACATTTCCTCTCCAGTTTGCTTGAGTCTTTCAAATCTGTCTGCAGTGTTGGACATTCTTTCCACAGCCAATGCATAGGTCGGTAGAGAGGAGAAAAGATGATCTTCATACTACCAAAGCTGGGTAATCATCTGAAGCACTGCTTGCTTTCCTTCTTTCACCGACATCACTGCCAATGATGGTATACAATGATGGCACGCTCCATACAAACTTCTGCCACGTGGATTGTGTGCCCTGGACCTCATCTGGATCTTCCTCCTGTTCTGAGGACCCTGCTCCCTCTTCATTCCTCACTAAGCAAACTGATTTGGTCTTGGATTTCTTCTGTATAGGGGCAACTGCTCCCAGCACATGTTGTTCCTGTGGTTCAGCTGCAGTTGGAGTGCCCACGGTGCCTGTCGCTTCGCTTTCTTCCTCCTCCTCCCCCTGTGGGTGCTGTCCAGTGATGAACAGTGTCTGGCATATAGTAGCCAGGGCCCACCACATTGCATAACTTTGTGCCTCTCTGGAATCACTACAGCATTTTTCTTTCATATATTTTATCACTTTACCAGGGTCCTATAGTTGTTCAGGGGTGAACTTCCAAACTAATGGAGCAGAGAAGTCCTCCAAACACTGGCCCATGTCCTCCCACATTGCATACCACTCCTGACTATCCTCTCTCAGGGAAGATCTCTGAATGGCCTTTCTGAATTTTTTTTTTTTGTAATTTTAAGCATGGTGTGGACCACACTGAGGAGACCTGGCAGACACAGCAACAAGAACATACTTTCCTTAACACCTGTACTGGGTTTGGTTCGCCAATCCGAGTCACAGCAGCAATTCAATGTAGTGAGTTGAGCGCTGGCCAAAAGCCAGTGCACCCACTAAAATTATTTACTCATTTTCTGCTGTGAGATAAGGATTAGGAGAAGAGCAAAGCAGGCTCAAAACTTAAAAGAGTATAAAGAAAACTTTATTAACAGAACTAAAAGGAGAATGACAAGAATTAAATAAACCTTTAGAACACCTTTCCTCCCCCCAACTCTTCTTCTCTTTCCCACTGACAACGTAAAGAGACAAAACTTGGGATTTTCAGTCAGTTTACCACTTTAAAATAAATCTTTTCTTCAGTTCAGTTAGGGAGAGAAGTCTCTTGCCATGCCATGGAGACTTTTCCACTTGAAACAGTTCTCTTGTGATTTTAATTTTCATGAATAGAAGCCACCCAGAAATCTACAATCGTGAAGTCCCTCCCACGTTTGGTAGTCTTCCCACAACTACCTCCATGGATCATCTCAGCTTATGGGGTACAATTTTAAGGATGAGCTGTTCTAATATAAAAGCAAAAGTTCTCTTCATCTATCTTTGGGAACAGAGGTTTTCTTCTTCTATCCCTGGGGCAAGGTTTCTCATCTTTCTCATCCCTCTCTGTTCAAGCTTCTTGTTAGATCACAGCTACTTTGACATCTACTTGCTTCAGCACGGGTGCCTCTGCTCATGGCTGTGGTTAGAATACTACATCCCCCCAATGCATTCCATGAATTATAGGGAATTAGTCTGATATATCATAGTCCATTACCATGGCTTGGCAAAAAGAATTTCAGCTCCTAGGCTTGAAGCATCTCCCCTTTCTCCTCCCTCTAGGCTTTGTCTCTTCTTTCTTCACTGAAGTTGGTGTCTCTATGTTGTTCTCTTCATGTACCTTCACCTCTCCTTTTCTCTGACTCGGGAGAAGATTGGCGCCCGCAGGTTTATCTGTTCTTAAATAGAATTCTACAGCACTGAAAGAGCTAATCTTACCCGGGCCTTGCTGATGGTCATGCGATCTCTGCTGGGCGGCGGCCGGAGCAGTGGCGGTGTAGTATTCCAGGTCGAGCTGGGGGAGGCTGTGCCAGGATCTCAGGGGGCCAGGCCGGAATGGCAGTGGCCGCTATGGCTGCAGGGCTGTTTTCCGGCCCCTGCCACGTTCAGTTCCAGCCGCAGGGCTGCTTTCTGCATGGGCTGCAGAGCCGCCTCTGGTTTCAGCCGCATGATCTCCCGCTGTCCTGGGACAGTCCCCAGCAGGATGGCTCCGTGGCCCGCAGCCAGAGCAGGGCCTGGCCTGGCCCACCGGCTGCGCCTGGAACTCGGCGGCTGCGTGCTGCGATCTCGGCCCGGGAGCGCTCCCAGGCCCACCCGGCCCTACTGGGAACCGGGCGGGGAGAGGGGCTTCCACTCTTGGCAGAAAACAGGAAGAAGACAGATGTTCACGATTTCCATCTTTAAATATGATTCACAAAGGCGTGTTCAACTTTCGTAATTGGCTTAAAAGAGTGTCAAAATTCAAAACTAGCCAGCTAATTGGTTCTGTAGGGTCCAAAGGAAGCTGTCAAGGTCCTTAAGAGGGAAAAATCACTTCCGTGGCTGGTCCAAGCTATGTTAAACCACAACAACACCCACAGGGAATTCAAAACTCTCAAAAGCTGTTGTACCAGGTCTGAAGGAGGAAAAGGGGGTGAAAGGCTGGGGAAAATCATCCTCCCCTGTTCCCTCCACAGGCTGGGTATGATTATTAATGGAGTCCCAGAGGTAGCACCCAAGGCAAGGGTGGGAGAGCAGCACTGAAGACACATCCCAAATGACCGTCACTGCCTTTGATGTTACTGTGTCATAAACTGATATCCCACTGTACAGCAACAAAGCAATCCTGATCCCTCTCCCTGCTCTGAAAAAGAACATATGGGAATACATACATGGTTAGGTACCAAACCCACATGAACAGACCAAGCAACGTTGTGACCAGTAGCTCTGCACATAATACAACAAAGGCTTAGATCACATTTGTTTTCAACCAGCTCTAGACAGGTCTGCTGTTATCTCAACCCTTTGTGCCTCACATTGGGCAGCAATGAAGGCTGTCATGTTTTAAGAATAGTATTGCATAATTTAATGATTATACTGAAACCACACTGGCTCTTGCTTCCCTGCCCCCTCCAGCTGGAAGCACAAAAGGCAAAGATCACAGTTTGACACAAGAAGAATTTACTGGAAACAGCAATGAAATAAGAAAAAAACCAGTAACAGAAACAATATTAATGACAAAAGGTATAAGACAAAGAATCTACATAGAAAGTCTGTGACAATACCGACTGCTTCACCTGCCATGTTTTCTCCTCACAGAAGGAGCCCCTTCCTCTCAGAAGCAAGGGAGAGAGTCCTTTTCCCTTACCCCTGGCAAATAAGATGGTATTGAATAACCTCCTAGAAATGCCCACAGCAACACCCCTCAGCTACTGCAAAAAAAAAATTAGCTCTATTTTAGCGACTCTGTCCTGGCTGAAACTAGGACGGCCATGCTGGTGGTGAGGCTTCAAAGGGGTGTTGGAAGGTGGATGCAAACAAGAGGGATGAGAAGGTCTAGAAGCAGAAACACCTCACAGGGAGAGACATGAGAATGGGGCTGTTAGCTTGTTCCGGGGAAGGTTCAGGGGTGACCTCCGCATCAGAGCAGTGCTGGCTTGGGAAATCCTTTTGTCTCTGCTGCATTGAAGAGGCTGAAACAGGGAGAAAAATTGCCCTAAAGGAAAGCAGGGAGGGTGATGAGCTTTGCCTCATCCCAGCCCAGCCTGGGAGTGATACTTAGCCCAGGGGCTGCTGCAGGGAGTTCCCCTTCCCTCCTCTCCCCCTCCACTCTTTTGTCTCCTGTCCTGGGGACACAGGGTGTGGAGATCCCAGGGTGCCACCTGCACAGATCCTGGCTGGCAGCAGATGTGACCCCAGGTTGTCACAGGGCCTGCAGAGCTGCAGGATGCCTCAGGCCAGTTGCCTGGGGCTGCTTGTGTTGGGGTGTCTGGGTGCCGCATCTGGGGTGCTGTTCTCTGTGCCCATTCTCTCCCATCCGACATCACCAGAGCAGATCCTGGAGATGTTGGTCAAGGGCAATAAAAACCAACAGCATCACACTAAGGCCAATGCCGCCTCCTCCCTCTCTCATGCCATCCTCCAGGTGACTGCTGCTGGCTGTGGTATTGCTCCGATCAGTGCTGGAAATGAAGCTAGGAAGCTGCTGGGATCAACATCTCAGGGCTGTCCCACTCAGCACTGAGCCAGAAATTACATACCCCAGGGCTCTGTCAAAGTGCTCCCCAGTTTCTTGGTGCAAACTTGCCAGTGGATTTCAATTCCAGCCACGTACTCCCCTGAATTCAGAGGGCTGTCACAGCTGCCTGGGCAGATGGAGGCTCTGGCTATCACTTCAGCCTGAACCTAGTGCCTCACCCATTGCTACTTGCAGGGGAGTAATCCACACATCTGGATGCTTTTCCAGGCCCTTGGAAACCTGACCAGCTGTACCATTCTCCACCACTGAGCATGGGAGTTGCTGGTTCTTTTCCGTAACTCTGTCCCTTCCTGCCAGATCCCTTCCCTGGCTTTGCTCTTTGTGTCATCTCCAGGTGTTTGGCTCATCCTCACAGCGTGCCAGGTTCCTCTCCTACTCCTGCCCCATCTTCCAGCATGATCCACTGACCCATTCCATGGGAAACACGGAGCCCTGGTCCCGCTGGTGCTGCTGCTCCAACCAGCCTCCCCAGGGGCGTGTGGAGCAATAGCCTCAGCCACCTCTGTCCTCGCAGATCTAGGCGAAGCAGCGGGAGCGACCCCACTGTTGGCTTTGCTGGGAATCTGCGTGTGGCCAAGGTGAGCCTAACTGACCCGGTGGGCTTGGAGTGAGCCTGGGTCACCAAGGACCAGGGATAGGGACTGTGGGAGGGACCAGCATCAATCGCTCACTGCTGGCCCTCGACAGCATCATCCGCCCACTGGCTGAAGGTAAGGGAGGGCCTGGCACTGCCGGGCTCTGGCTCTCCAGAGATGGGCCCAGGAGGGACATCGCCGAGCACCTCAGGGCTGAGAGCTGAGCGGAGCTTTGGTCTCTCGGGACTGAGCAGGCAGAACCACATCCCGCTCCGGGACAGCATCTGATGTGCTTGTGGAAGGACTCCCTGGGTGGCAGCTGCCACAGCCCCGTGATCGCGGCCATGAGCCTGTGGCACCAGCTGGCTCGGATACCTGCAGCACGCTCCGGTTCGCCAGCCAAGCCAGGCACATCCTGCTGCCGGTAAGGATCGGGCAGGAGCAAGGCAGGGACCTGCCCGGGGCTTAGGAGCTGTTGAGTTGGGGAGCAGGACAGCGTGTGGCGGGATGGATTGGTGAGTGCCTCCCATATGCCGCTGGAATTTCCCAGCCTTAGGGGTGCCGCTATGGGCAGAAGCAGCTGATTGAGCTATGGCAGCATGTGCCGAGGAAGAGCCAGATGTGCCAGAGCTGCAGCTCCCACGTGCTGGGAAAAGAACTGAGTGACGAAGCATTTGCTGCATCTGAACATTGAGGTCCAGCTTTCCCCCTTCTTTTCCTCCTCCTCCTTCCCCTCTTCCTCATTACCATCATCTCAACTGCACATTTCTCAGATGATAACCAGGGATTCTGGGACAAAACCCTATTTTTTTGATTGGGAATGTCCCCGGGGATCCCCATTACACCAGGGTGAGGTCGCTCTGGAGCAGCTGCTCTCTATCCCCGCAACCTTTCTCCCCCTCCCCCGCCTCCTCCTCCTCTTCCTCTTCCTCCTCCTTCTTGTTACCTTCATCCCCACTGTGCAGAGCATATTCCCAAGAGAAAAGCCAGTGATTTTGAGGAAGAAAACTGCTTTTCTGAGGGGGAACCTCCACAGGGGTCCCAGTCTTGTCAGGGCAGCATCCCTCTCTTCCCCCTCTCTTCCTCTCCTCCTTCTCTTCCTCCTTGCTGCCATCATCCCCACTCCACAGGGCACCTTCCCCAGATAAAAACCGGTGATTTTGGGGCAGAAAGTTGCTTTCCTGAGGGAGAACTTCCCTGGGGGTCCCGGATGCACCAGGGCACCCTTCCTCCCTGTCCCCCCTCTCCCTGTCCTCCTCCTCCTCATCCCCCCCACTCAGGGCACATCTGAGCTTTGCCCAGAAGAGGGGCTGTGCAGGGGGCTCGGGGGGCCAGCGCAGGTGTGTGCGCCGCAGCAGCACACGGCGCATGCGGTGGAAGGCCGAGAGCTCAGCCTCAGGGATGTCCTCGAGGAAGATGAGGACAAGGACATCGCGCAGCTCATCAAAGAGGCGATAGCTGGCCATCTGGATCTCCAGTGAGCACCACTCGCTGCGCAGGTATCCGCGGCTCACCACGCACACTGTGTGCCGGCTGTTGTACACAGCGTCCACAATGTTGTCCACTATGGCGCGGCCAGGGCGAAAATCACGGTGGTGCAGGCAGAGCCGCAGGGCTCTGCGCTCCAGCTCAGGCACCAGCTCCTCCAGCACCCACCGCTCATCCCCGGAGTTGTAGGACACGAAGGTGTCATAGGTGTAGCGCCGCTGCTCCCGCCGCCAGCGCCCACGTGCCCATGCACGCAACAGGAACAGCTGGTAGCGCAGCCGCCAGTACCCGCGGTGGTGCAGCAGCGGCAGCACCAGCAGCAGCAGCACAGCCGGTGCCGTCCCTGCAAACAGGTACCGCCCCATGTCCAGGTAGCACACACGTGTGTCAAAGCAGTGCAGGTATGCGGAGGCCCCACCCATCTCACCACAGGTGTAGTTATACAGGTAGACCACCTGCACGGGCCCACGCACCAGCCAGGCAGGCAGCCAGGCATTGGCACAGCTGCAACTCAGTGGGCACTTGCGCAGGTCCAGGTAGTGCAGAGTGGGGAGGCGTGTGGCCAGAGTCACATCCAGTGCACGCAGCTCATTCTTGGCCAGACGCAGCTCCTTCAGTCGTGTCAGGTTGCCAAAGACCTCAGGGCCAAGGCTGCGCAGTCCTGCACTCTCCAGGTTCAGGCTGCGCAGTTGGCTCAGGTTCTTAAAGATGCCGGCAGGCAGGTGGCCCATCCCACCATTGCTGTCAGCCAGCGTCAAGTACTGCAGCTGTGCCAGGTCATCAAAGGCATCGGCGGGGATGGCTGAGAGCGAATTCTGTGACAGGTAGAGTGAGCGCAAGGCACTGAGGCCCTGGAAGAAGCGTTGCGGGACCACACGCATCCCATATGGCTGCTGCGCCTGCAGTTTCAGGTCATAGAGATTATGCAGGTAGCGGAAAGGCGGCAGCTGCCGCAGGTGTCGGCTCAGGTAGCGCAGCGCATTGGCACGCAGATCCAGCACACCCAGCGTCACCTGCACCGGCTGGAATGCAGCCGCGCTCACCTCCAGCAGCCGGTTGCGGTCCAGGTAGAGCCGGCAAAGCTGCGGGAGGCCCTGGAACGCCATGGCTGCCAAGTGCCGCAGGTTGTTCCCGCCCAGGTCGAGGGTCTGCAGGTGGTCAAGCCCCTTGAAGGCGCCAGGGAAGAGCACGGCCACACGGTTGTTGCGCAGGTTGAGGTCTTCCAGCCGGTGCAGGTCAGCAAAGGAGCCGGGCAGGAGGTCAGTGAGCAGGTTGTTGTCAAGGCGCAGGTGCTGCAGGCTGCGAAGTCCACGCAGCGCTGCGCGGTCCAGCCATGCCAGCCCGTTCACATCCAGCCGCAGCTGCCGCAGCGCTGGTGCGTTGTCAAAGGCACCTGCACCAGCCACTAGGATGCGGTTGAAGCGCAGGGACACATTGTGCAGCTGGTGCAGAACCGGGGTCCCATGGCACGATGGCAGCCGCCTCAGGAGGTTGTGCTCAGCCACCAGCTCGCCCAGTGCTGCATGCTGTGCCTGGTTCAGCAGCCGCCCTATGCAGCCCAATTGCCGCAGCCGGTTGCCAGACACGTCCAGGGCACCCAGCACTGGACACTTGGCCAGAGCCCCATCAAGCATTGCTGTGAGCCCCACGCGCTGCAGCCGCAGCCTCTGCAGCCATGGCCCTGTCAGCTGCTGGCACAAGTATTCCAAGCCCCTTGTGCCCACTTGTAGCCCTGACACATCCACATGGCGCGGGGAGACTCCAGCCATGTGCAGCAGCTGCACCACGTCCAGCGGGTTCCCAGCCAGGTGCAGGTGCGTCAGGTTGTGGAGGCATAGGCGAGCGAGTGGTGCAGGGTCTGAGATGTTGTTGTAGGACAGGTCGAGCACACGCAGCCCTGGGGGCATCACCCCAGGGGCTGCCCCTGAAAGAGCTCCCAGGGAGTTGTTGCAGAGGCGCAGGACTCTCAGCGTGCGCGGAAGCCCTGGACCCAGTGACGACAGCATGTTGCCACACAGGTCGAGCAGGTCCAGGTGTGTCAGATGCCCCACGGCCATGGCCACAGGCTCCAGCGCGCTGAGCCGGCCACCCTGCAGCGAGAGCGTGCTAAGTGTGGCCAGCGGCCAGAAAGCCCTGGGGGCCACCTTCTGCAGCGGGTTGTGGTCTAGCCGCAGTGTGCTCAGATTGCCCAGCCCAGTGAACACACCTGTGGCCAGAACTGACATGTTGTTGTGGGCCAGGTCTAGGTGGGCCAGTGCTGACAGCCCCCAGAAAGCCCCTGGAGCCAGGAATTCTAACTGGTTGTGTGTCAGATCAAGGGTGAAGAGCCGTGGCAGGTGGGCAAAGGCACCAGGGGGCACCTGGTGCAAGGTGTTGACAGAGAGGTTGAGGGATGTGGCAGTGGAGGGGAGGTCGCCCACTGCAGCCCCCACGGTGCTCAGGAAGCGCTGGATGCAGCGGAACAGCCCAGGGTCCCATGGCGCCTGGATGCAGTTGCGGAAGCCATAGGGAGAGACCCCTGCAGGCACCATCACCAGTGTCACCAGTGTCACCAGCAGTGGGGTGCACATCCTGACACACCTTCGGGAGATCCTGGATGCGGTGGGGGAGAGAGTGGGATGAGGCGTGTCCTCAGTACCCCAGAGACCCCCCTCGAGGCCCAGGGACCACACTTGGGGCTCAGGAATACCCATCACCCTAGGGATCCCCCTCGCAACCCAGGGACCCCACCACCATCCCAAAGACCCCACTCAGGGCCCAGGGATCCCTCATCCACACACCAGAGACTCCCAGAACCCCAGGGTACCCACTCAGGGCCCAGGGATCCCTCATCCACACACCAGAGACTCCCAGAACCCCAGGGTACCCACTCAGGGCCCAAGGACCCCTCATCCACACACCAGAGCCCCCCACCAGAATGCTAGGATCCTCACTCAGGGTCCAAGGACCCCTCATCCACACCCCAGGCACCCGCACACACACTCCAGGGACTCCCTTCAGGGCCCAGAGACCCCCCCATGCACAACCCAGGGACCCCCATCAGGGCCTAGGGACCTCCCTCAGGGCCAAATAACCTCCACACCCCAAGGACCCCTCACCCCCAGTCCCAAGGGGTTTTGGGGACCCCCACCTCCCCATCAAGTTCCCACCGTGCCACTGCCTCCGCTCTGGGCGATTTTGGGGTTAGAAAAGGGAAGTTTGGGGTATCGCTTTTTGTCACCACTGCCCCACCCACCTCCCTGTGACGTGAGTGGAGGACGCCCCTACCTGGACGGATTTAGGGGTCCCCGGGGGACTGGCAGGGGTACGAGGCCACACAGCTGGGTCACCCCTCCGGTGCAGCCCCCCGGAGTCTGGGAGTCCCTGGGACACGCAGGCCTCTGCTCCCCCTGCCCACCTGCTGCCACGTGCCACTCTTTGTTCCTCTTCCCCTTCTGCAGACTGGTTTTGGTTCCTTCAGGGGAAATACTGGGCTATACGGGGCTATATTCTCTTATATTGGGCTATACTGCACTATATTGGTCTGAACTGGGCTCTGCTGGGTTGTACTGGCCTGTACGGGCTGCTAGTGCGCCATTCGGGGTGGTACGGGCTTGTATGGGGCTGTAACGGGACAGAGGCGCTGCCCTGAGGCGGGGCGGGGGGCGGGGCCTGGCTTGGGGGCGG
>VZTG01000500.1:0-15918 GCA_013397845.1 Melanocharis versteri
ACACCGGGGACACTGGGGACAGCAGCAGTGCCACTGCCCCGACAGGAGCTCACACAGGGCTGCTGTGCCCGGTGTGAAGGGCAAACGCAGAGCCAGCAGGCTCACGGGAGGGCCTGCCCACTGTCCTGCCCATCCCTCGGCGTGAAGGGACCCCCCCAGCTCCCCGCCAGGGTTTGATGCTCGGTTTGCTTNGCTCCACTGCCACACCAGCCCTTCCCTGACCCCTGACAGGGAATGCAGGAGGATGCAGAGTCCTCCAGAGCCCAGCCTGGAATTCCTGCAGGATTTCTGCAACCACAGCGTCCCGGAATCCCACCCAGAGCTGCAGAGCCCCGCGGGGCAGCCTCAGCCTGGCAGTGGCACCAGAGCAGCACCCCTGGGCACAGCACGGAGCTGGCACGGCTGTTCCCTGCTGGCACCCTGTGGACGTGCAGTCCTAAGAATTTTCTCCTTCTCACGAACTCTGTAGGAAAACAAAGATAAACCGAGACATTTTTACTCTCTTTCTAATCTTATGTTTTGCTAACTGGAGCTGTAAGGCTTCACCCAATCTCCCTGAAGGGTGGGATGACACTGTCCAATCACTATTATGTAGATATCTCTGTATAAAAGTTAGAATCAAAACAAAGTCTGTCACGCTTCTGCTTTCTACGGCCGGGTGTGGTTTTGCTCTCCTTACTGCCACTCACAGCGACATCACCCCATCTCTGCAGGGCACGGGGACACCGGGGATGGGGACACCGGGGACACTGGGGACAGCAGCAGTGCCACTGCCCCGACAGGAGCTCACACAGGGCTGCTGTGCCCGGTGTGAAGGGCAAACGCAGAGCCAGCAGGCTCACGGGAGGGCCTGCCCACTGTCCTGCCCATCCCTCGGCGTGAAGGGACCCCCCCAGCTCCCCGCCAGGGTTTGATGCTCGGTTTGCTTCCCCAGAGGCAGGAGGGGAGAGGAGCTTTGTGAGGCAGCAGGCTGGCACTGACAGCGCTCTCAGAGCCCTCAGCAGGGCAGAGACTCCCTGATCTGTCCAGGATAAACAGCCAGACATGTTCGGGATTGCACGGAGCCCAGCTCCCACCCCTGAGCTTTCTGCAGGCACAGCAAAGCAGCCAATTCCTCTCTGCTGCTCTGGCTCCGTGCTGGACCCCAGCTGACCCCACGTGTGTCTGTCCTGTGACAAAAGTGACTTTATTCCGTGCCCTTTCCACGAGAATGAGGCCCACTGATCTCCACAGGGCTCTAAGGCACCTTGGCTGAAGGAGTTCAGACATTCATATCCTGAAAACCCCACACAAACAAAAACCCTGAACGCCCCAGGAAGAGACCCGTGCTTTAAACACTTTAAAAATCAAACTAAGCAGCCACAGCTGATAAGACTTTAAACACAATCCCAAGTTTCTGCCCTCTCCACTTCTCAGCAAATCCATTTCCTGGTACAGATGTTCCACATTTCAAGCCTGGCCCCTGTGGCACTGCAGCAGCTTCGGATTCAGGTGAAATCGTGGAGCTGTGTCCCGGGAGATGTTCACACGCACAAAATTCACCCCACCCCGAGCACAGGGCGACGTGACTGGGCTGGAAAACTCTGGGAAAAGCTTCCAGAGCCCCGCACACCCTGACAGGGTTTCACTGCCAGCTCACCTGGATTGTGCAGGGCAGTGGCAGGAAAGCTGGCTGGGGGTGTTCGAGGAAGCCTGAAAGTCAGGGAACGAAGCACGAGGCTTTGGAAACCTTGGAAGAGCAGCAGTTCATCCCAAATTACGATTCCGGCGGCAGCCAGGGCCGCGGCATCGCCGCTGGTGCCCTGACGTTGCCAGGCTCAGTTGCTAAGCACAGGCACACAGGGAGCAGCTCCAGCGCCTCCTGACAGGGCTTGGGAGAGGGAAAGGAGAGCGAGGAACCCCCTGGGTTTATAAACACACCGAGATTTCTGCGTGTGCTGAGCCGTCGCTGACAGAGCTCGGCGGTGCCGCGCACAAACCGGCGTCCGCTGCGGCCACGGAGTCACAGATTATCTCCTTCCCTTTCTCTCCAACATTCCTGCCTCTGGATTTCAGCAGCTCCAGCTGTCTGGGGCTTTCTGCTGGAGCCCTGGGAAGGGGTGTGGAAGAAGCAGCAGGAGACACAAGGACAGAGAAGTGCTGCACCCAGCCCAGAGCGATCACTCCTCTCCACCAGCCTCAAACACCCAACTGGAACCTGAATTTGAACCTGAATTTGAGCCTGAATTTGAACTTGAATTCAGCCCAGGGCATGTAAGCAACAGAGATGAGCCTGGCAGGAGTGTTTCAAGCAAAGCCAGAGGCTGCAGGTGTGTCCAGGTGTCTCCAGGACACAGGAGCAGAGCAGCTCATCCATGTGCCTCGAATCAAGGATTTTATCCAGATGCCACAAACCACCCACCCCCAGGATGAGCAGGAGGCAACAGTGAAAAGTCAGGATAAAGCCACAGTTTGGGGCCATTTCTTTCCACAGCAACATTTTCTTTGGAGCAGTTCTCCCCGTTCTGTTTCACCTGGCCTGGATGTATTTAGAGAGGATAATTTGATCCCCTTCCTGTTTTCCAGGCCAAGTAAGCGCTGTGCTTTCACTGCTCCAGGATTCACCTCCGATCACCCTCGGAATTCCCATCCCACTCAGAATTCTTGCTGTGCCAAGGACATCAAACCACCTGAGTCATTCCTACAAAGGTTCCTCAACACCTCATGAAAAACTTCTGTCAGCTCTTCCTCATCTCTGATGGAAAACCCTTTGGAGTTGTCTACACACACGCTGAAGCTTTTGTGATCCATAATCCAGAAAATCACATGATTTTTCCAGACTGCTCTTGGATTTCACAAATTCTGTTTCAAACTCAAAGCTCTGACCTTCGCATCCCAAACAAACCCGAACAAATGGGTTTCCCAATGCTTCCCACACTTCCAGCAGCCACTCATGAACCATGTAGGGAACAGCAATTACCTGCAGGAAGTCCCCAGCTGCACAATCCCTGCTGGAACAGGAATCCTGGGCACACCAACCACCACTTGAAAACACCTGCTCAGCTCCAGGAAGTACCACAGTTATCCCAATATTCAGTCAGAACGGCCTCTTCTCCAGGGATGCAATTTCCTTCCTTCAAAACTTTCCCTTTCAGAATTGTCTCTTAATCAATTTTGACTGTTCCCTCAGCGCCGCCACTCCTCTCCACAGCCACTGTCAGCAGAATAATGAACCCAGGCACTTCTGGAACTATTTCCATCTCCAGAGCACTCCACAGGCATTAACCAATTAATGCAGATTCTGGTGTGAGGAACAGCCCCACTGGGAATTCCCAGCACTTCCCTCCGTGGCCTCCCAGCTCCTCCAGAGCCCTTGGATTCAATCACAGAATGGTCTGGCTGGGAAGGGACCTCAAAGCTCCTCTCCTCTGCACTTTTCCTGGCAAACCAAGAGTCATCCTTGAAAAAAATATGGTTTAGGACATGGGGGAGGCACTGAGATGGAAGCTGGGAGGCCGTGACTGACCCTGGAACCACGGGAAGGTGTCAGAGACCAGGTGAGCCCTTTGTGACAGCGCCACAACACCAAACCCGAGTTCACAAATCCTTTTCAAAAGGAATTCAGAGCCCCAGGTTTACAAATATTTTATAACCCGAGAACTGCAGGGAGATGCTCTGGAACATTCCCAACCCCACCTGAGCTGAGCAGCCACATTTCCCTTATAAACCCACCCTGGGCAAGTCTCCACTTATTTCAGCATCTAAATATCCTTGAAAATCTTGCTCTGGGAGTCCAAGCCTCAGTGAAAATGTTCAGGCTGATTCAAAATCTTCTGAAAATTTTACTCTTATTTTCTCTCCAAGATGAACACAGTGAAGATTTCATTTTTTCTCACCTCCACTGCAGACGTCTGGAAAAATGACACAGATCATCTCAACCCCTAACTGAAACTAAACTCAGAAAACAGAAGCTAATTTGATGAAAAACTTTTTTCCCAGTGTCTGCAAATGGACTCCCACTCATGAGCAGCATTTTTACTCAGTCTCATTTACAAGGTGCTAATTATTATCGCCAAAACAAATTTTTCAATTTGTATTTCAATTATTTTGCAGTAAAATAATATTTGCATTTAAATGGTTTATCCAGGGGCCTCAAAGGCATTTTCATCTCAGGTGTTAGGATTATCTCAAAAAAGAAAATAAAAACTGAAGAAGGTGAAGTAAGGTTCAAGGTGAAATCCATCCCAAGTCACAGTGGAGCCAAAATGAAAGAATTTCTCATGAAAACCTTTCATGATTGGTCTCCTCTTGTCACCAAACCTTGTTTCCACAGAACACTTAAAAACTGGAATTCCCTTTGCCACTGGAGCTCTGTGTCCAGCTGTAAAGTTCAACGTTCCCTCAAGGCCCAAGGGAGATCTTGGGCTCCAAATCCCATCTCCCTAATAATTTACAAACCCTTGGAATTCTCACAATATCCACAATTCCGTCCTTTCCCTGATGGAGAGCTGATGGTTTAAAGAAAGCATAGTGAGGAGAGCTCCTTTACCAATAAATCTGCACTGAGCTCTCAGGGAGTTCCAAGGGGATTTTTTCCCCTCCCCACCATGTTTTGGATTCTACCTTCGATTTTACACATCAATTCATTAACCAGGTTGTATTTTCATGCATTTTTTACTCCCTAAAAGCCCAGAAGTCACACAAGTCCCCTTTTGGTGCTTGCAGGGAGGCCACAGACCCTTTTTATCCCCCAGAGACCCAGAGAAGCTCTGCAGCAGCTGTAACAGAAGAAACCACTTCATCCACTGCCATCCCCAGCATCTTCCACCTCCAGAACTGAAATAAATTAAAAATATCACTCGGAACAAGCGGAGACTCCACTTATTAAAAGCTCTTCACTCTTGCACCACCATCCTCATCTCCCCACGCTCTGCAAAGTGAAATGTTCTGGGTGTTTACAAGTGCTCTGAGATCTTCCAACAAACCCCTCTGCCAGGCAATTGTATTACAACAGCTCACGCTTGTGTGATTGGATTTGAATTACAAAAAGAGCCCAACAGAAAGCAATTTCTCCTGGGAATTTTTGTTAGGATATAAATCCAATTTTTACTTGATTCCGTTAACAGCACTTTCATATTCACTTCCTTTAAGTATTGCAGCACTTGATATTTATTACCTAATGCCTCCTTGTCACCTTGAGCAATCAATGAAAGTCACCTGGAGTTGACAGTACAGAGGAAAGTTAATAAATAAAAGTTAATAATTCACTTCACCCAATGAGCCAAAAAAACGAGCCCGTCACATGCCCCAAACAATAATAGCTACAAAAGGCTCCTACCAGATTATCTGGAGAAAGAGTGAAACATTTCAATTATACTGAATTTTTCAGTCCATTTAGACACGAGTTTCACGTTTACAATGGCAAAAATTCAGTTATTATTTCAGGGAATCATGGAATGGTTTGGAAGGGATGTTAAAGATCAGCCGTGGGCACTGAGAGCTGGGAGCACTGTTCAACAAGGGATGTCCCTCTGTCCAAACAGAATTTGGTAACTGATGGATGCTCTGATAGCCCAAAACCAGATTTTTCTGTCCTGTTCTGACCCAATTGAGAAGAATTCCTGTGCCAGGCACTGATTTTCCATGACTGGTACAGTTTCTGCATCCTGTAACCTTTCCACCTCTGCATAACCACCAAAGAAACCCAGACCTCCCTTCTATCAACATTACATTGTATTTTATTTTTCTCCTGCCTCCTCTATCCATTTAAAACCTCATTTTCACCCACAGACATATTCCACTTCATCTTAGTTTTCAATCCCCAAAGCAGATCAATACCTTTCTTCTTCAATCTACATAGCTCTCAATCAAGGAGCTAACAGGGGGTGAATTGAATCGACTTGTACGTTCAAATTGGGGATTTTTTGTCAAAAGTCTCATTTGTTAACAGCATTTCATGGAAAAAGAGGCAAAAAACTCCCTGTAAGAACCCTCAGCGTTGGACTCCTGGGCAAAAAAGGTCATCATTCGTTCTCTAATTTAAGATTGGGAAGTGCTCCCAAGAGGAACAAATGACAGAGCCTCCCCGGAGCCGATACTTTAAATCCAGTGAAATGAACTTGCTCTTTCTAAATAGAATTAGTTAATTCAGTAGGAAGGAGCCCAGGTGTTTACCAAGAGGTGACAACAGCAGGGACCTCGCAGGGTTGGGTTTTCTACCTTAAATCTTGCCAAGGGTCAGAAGCAGCCCTGCCTGTGCCACTGGAAAATTAAAACCAGGACCATGGAATGGTTTGGGTGGGAATGACCTTAAATTTCATCCAGTTCCACACCGTCCCCTACCCAAGGGTGCTCCAAGCTGGGCTTGGACACTTCCAGGGATCCAGGAGCAGCCACAGCTCCTCTGGAATTCCATCCCAGCCCTTCCCCACCCTCCCAGGGAAGGATTTCTCCCTTTGGGATCAAGTCCCAAGAACTTCACTCGAAATCCACCCTGGGCTTTATCCCTGGGCTCTGCTGACAGCGTGGGGACAATTTCACACCTTGCTCCCTCAGCACGGGAGCTCTGACAGGGCTCTGTTTTAACAGATTTTTATTAAAGCTCCCACCAAAGTAGAGAAATTCCAATGCAGGCGGTTTAATGAGCTGCAGGATTTGCAGGACAGGACACCAGAGGCTGCAGAGAGGGAAGGGGAGCTCTCAGAGAGGGCAGATTGTCCTTCTGGGCACTCCAGCCTTCAGGGCTCTGCTAAACCCAGCACTGGGAAGAAAAGCCCAACCCTGCTGATGCCTTTTGGGGCTACCTAAAAACAGAGCCAGGCAAAATTAAGGGAGTAAAAAGCAGGTATATTTATTGAAGAGCCTTCAGGTACATTTCGGGCAGACAAAGCTCCCCAGGGCCTACACCCAAAAAAATGGACAGCGGGGTTTTCATACTTTTAAAAGTTTGGTCCGTTTGCATTTTGGGGGTTAATCTTCCAATTACAGCTTCAGGTAATGAAGTCATTTACCCCGAGTTTGCTCCTCCCTAACTCACTTTTGTTTACATTTCTCGGGGTCTGAGGCAGTGAGGTGTCCTTGATTCCCAGGCCTGGAGAGGAATTGTTGTGTCTGACCAAAATGGGAAAGCAGTAGCTGACACTGTATATGGAGTTTAGAGTTACACAGAATAATAGAGTTACACAGTTATAAGAATTGCAGGGTTACAAATATATGGAGAACAGAAAAGCTAAAATCCTAAGGCATCACTGGGAAGAAAGTCCCCACACAATGAGGGACAAACTCCCCATCCTTCAAACCCTTCATTATTCCAGCAGGTGGGCCTTATTTTAATATTAACAGCCCAAGTGGTGCTTAACTTTAATGAGAGCCCCTCGGGAACGGTGCTGACAGATGCCCAGTGTCCAGGATCCGTGCCTAACCTTTCCCTAATGGAGACAAAACAACAATAGAGGGACATAAACAATATGCTGTGGGATGCAAGGAGCATCTTTAAAAATGGCATCGCCTTTGGAAAAGCACCAGCTCCATTATCCCTCTGCAGGATGGGATGTTTTCCTCCCCTTTCCGGGAGGAAATGTATTTTTCTGGGTGTTATTATCTGGTGGATAAAGGGGAAAGGAACATTGAATTGTGCCTTTGTCACAGGAGAAATGAGCTTCAATTTTCTGTACCCCTGACTTTACCAGCTCCCCACAGCCTCTGCAAGGTGCAGAGCCTCCTCTGCCTGCAGCAGTGACAAGAGGGGAGAATCCTGCTGGGATGAATGGATTTGAAGACGTGGAAGGGGAAGAACTGGGGACAGGATGTGACCCTGTGTAAGCCACTACACCCCAACACATCACTCCCCGCTGCAAAGCTCCTCAGCAAACCTTCTGAGCCTAAATTCCCACTCCTCCTGGTTTTTCAGGGAATAAACTCCACCTCAGGCCATCCAACTCTAAAAGCAATGGCATAAATGCCACCAAAAAAACCAAATTCTTATTTCAAACTCTGCTTTCACTAAATTAACTAAACAAAATATTGATAAACTGCTGATAAATAACAGGAACCGTAACAAGGAAACAAGTTCTCCATTTGATCTCTGCCATCCTGCAGGCATTCATCTTCATAATTAATTAGATAATACTATTAGTACCGCACTATTTTTCCCCTCCATAGACAAGAAGCTGGAGCTCACATAATTTAAGCAACTGCTTCAAAGGCAGAGTCTGTGGCAGGTTAAAATCAGAAGGTCCAGACCATCATCTCTGCCAATATCCTGCTTTTCTAAAGACCAGGATCCAATTCCCTGATGCTTCTGGCAAATTCTCAGTGCACACCTCCCACCTTCCCATCTCTAGTGAGCACACTTTGCTTTTAAAATCTGCAGTCTTTGCATAAAACATGGATCTAAACATCTAAAAACTGTAAAGGCAATTCTGTACGAATTACGGGAGCTGTGCAAATCCTTCCTGCAACAGAAACTGCATTTGGTTTCATCCCTGACTTTTTTTGACAATACTACTTGAAGTTCAGTCGCAGACAGACAACTTTCACCTCAAAATGTCATTCACAATTAATCCCAAATTGTACATGAAATGGTTGAATTCACTCCACGCAATCAAGGGAGAGAACCAAGAGCACAGAGAAGTTGTGCAGTTAATCAACCTCGTGCAATTTGTACCTGCTGAAAGCTCCTCACAAACACCCCGAGACCTCTCCCTGCAGAATAAATCTGTAAATCATTTCGCAAATTCTATTTATCCCTGTTTTAGGGATGGGGAAGGGAAGCAGAGTGAGTGAGGCTCACTCCCTGCTGGATTCCCCAGTGCCCACAGCCATAGGAAGCGGCAGGAACTGGGCTCTAACAACTCCTGCAAGTCAGGGGAGTGTGCAAATAGCAGGAGAGCACTGAAGCAGCAAATCCCCAGTTGTGGTTAATTCTCTGCCTGTGATTAACTCATCTTTCTTGGCTATTCCAGCCCTTCTTGCACCTTCTAATGCAGCTGGGACTGGGATTATCAGGCTGTGACCGTGCTCTGGTCTACACTGAAGTGACAGCTGAGGAACAGGTAAAATTCTACACTGCAAGAAATGCAGGTGGATGAAACCCAAATAAAGCCATTTCACCAGGACAGAACAGACTTCACACTCCAGAGGTCAGAGGAACAAACCTTCCCTTCCTTTTGTTTTAAAGTGTTCTGGACAAAGACACCTTTATTTGATATTCACCGTTGCTTGATCTGTCTGGAAATGGGAATCGCAGACATTTTGATAAATGGACGGAGGAATTGTTCTGTTCCAGTGTAACCACTGTGAAATGCCTTTGCACAGACACAGCTCCAACCTCATCTGCAGCAGGAAGGCTTCTCAAAAACCACCTCAGGAGCTGCAGCATCGCATTCCCGTGCTGGTGCTCCGAGCGGGATGACGCAGGAGTGACATCCCGGCTGCTCCTGGCTCTGCTGGGTGACCTTGGCCAGGCCCTCCTGCTCCTGCCTCTGCCTCCCAGCACCTCCTGGGGCATCCCCTGCTCTGCCCAGGAATGAAACAGGAGCAGAAATGCCTTTTTACCAGGAGGCAAGGGGAAAACATTCACCAGCAGGAAATGGGATGCTGCAGATTTCCTGCTGGTTGGATGGAACGAGGAGCTGCCTTCCGAGGACACCCAGGATTAACAAAGGAAGAGGCTGAAATGCCAGCAAGGGTTGAGAATTGCTTTTGTGAGGACTTGGCTGCAGCTCCAGCCCTGCCCAGGTGGTGCCCATGCAAACCAAGCTGGCTCTGGTGACACTGGTGGCCTTTTTTGTGTGTTGTCCTGAGGCAATGCTTGCTTGACAAGCAGAATTTCAGCAGCACTGGAAGAAAGCCCCTCTGGGCTGCAATTTCCACCTCTTCCACAGTCCTCCAGCACTCAAGAATTACACACAATACTGGCTGATCATTTGGATTGTTCCCTCTGCCCCACGAGGGCCAGCTGCAGGTGTATCCAGGAGGAATTTCTGCATGGAAAGGGAAATCAGGCACGGGAAATGCCCAGGGAGGTGGTGGAGCCACATCCCTGGAGGTGCCCAAGGAAGGCACCTCGCTGCTCTGGGCTGGGGACAAGGTGGGGATTGGGCACAGCTTGGACTCGATGGCCTTGCAGGGTTTTTCCAGCCTCAGGAATCCCAGGATTCTGGGTGTTTACACCTCACTGGACAGGTAATGACACTGATAATCACACCACGCTGTCACACACCAACACCACGGGTGGCTCGGGTGTTTGTGCACCCTGTTCCACTTCCTTCAACCCTCTACAAACCTTTATCTCCCAAATACAGGCCACAGGTTCACTTCCCAGCAGATTTTTGCAGTCAGCAATGGGGCAGGATTTAATTTTTTAAATTACTCCCCTATCCTACACCTCCCTGGCAGCCACAGCTGCTCCAGGCCTCACAGTTACCAGATCCTCTTCCAACAGAAGCCAGAGCATCACATCTCCTTACTCCACGATTTTTCTGCCCCCCTGGGAATCACCAGCACCAGCAGGACTCTGACACAGCCCCCAGCTCTCTTTCCATCCATCAAACCCTAGTGTGCACTCAAAACCAAGGAGTTTGTTCCTACAGGTGATGCCTGTGCCTTGGAAGGACAGGAAATCACTGCAAGGAGCTGAGTCAGGGAATGCACCTGGCACTGGGAAGAAAGAAGGAACACCACACAACCCACTGTGAAGCCTCATTAAAAAAAGGAGAAAACCACCCCAAAAACTCTCTTCCACTTTCATGCAAGGGAGGTATAAAATCATTTCCATCCAAGCTCCCTGCAGTCTCCATTCTGGCTGCATCCATGGAGCCAAGACACTGAAAGAGAGTTAATTTGATTCCTTTAATCAATGGGATTGTCCCAATTACACCTTAACCACCACCAGCCCCGGCTGCCAGTGCAGAGCATGGAGGCAGCACAGAGAATTTATAGATTCCTGCACTGCATCCTGTTTACTGCAAGCAGGGAACATCCATTTCCATGAGTGCACTGTACTTCACTCCCCCAGAAACGCTGTGTAAACACAGAACTGTGCCTGCTCCTACCACTGGCTTCACCTCCACATCCCAATCCCACTGAAAGCCTTGGAAGTGCCTTCTCCTCGGGGCAGGAAACAACCTTGGAGCTGCACTGAAATCACCTCCCAGCAAGGAGTTCCTTGGTGGAGAACTGAGGAATAAACCAGGGAAAGCCAGGTCGTGGTTAAGGCTGAGCTGCCCCAAACTCCCCAAACGACCTCGTGCAAGCCACTCCATGAAGCGACCAGTTATTCCATGGAGTGCTCTGGGCTGGAAGAAACCTCTGGAGATCAGGCTGAGCCGTTTGTTGGGGATTTGTGGCTGCTCTCAGAGGTTGCAGAGACTCTGGGTGGGATCAGGGCCTCCCTGCTGGCTCCTGCCCTGCAATATCTCCAGGACAAGGATGAACTGCACACGCTGGAGCTCTCACTGAACTGACTTCAGGGAAACGTTTGGACGAGCACTGAAAATTAAAAGACTGAGCTGCGCCGTAAATCCTCAGTTCCCAGGCAGGATGGATGGCTCCCACCTCTTCCCAGGTGCAGCAAAAAGCCTCACCTGGTTTAAGCTCCCCTTAAAGCCTGATTCCCTTTCCCTTCCCGTCATTCCTCACTGGCTATTAGAGCCAATCAATGGGATCCCAGCACCTCTGACATTTCTGGCTGCTGTGTACGTCAAAGAGACAGCTCAATGCTGCACTCAACAATTCCAGCAGTACAGAATCTTTACTACTTAATCATTTCTCTTTTTTTGTAGCCCTTAAAGTCTTATCTCTCCCCTTCCATTTGAATTTGCTCTATTTTATGTTGGAAAAAAAAAGCCTAATTTAAATTTAGGCCTATTCATGGTGTTTCTGAACCTCCCAATGCCTAGAAACATGGAGGAGAGTAAAGAAGTATTATTTAAAATCCACTCAGCTAAACAGAGCTTTGTTATAATTTCACTAAAGCCTGTGAAAAATTACTCCAGCCCTGTGTCTCAGGATACTCCTGATAAAAATGGAGTTAAAAAAGACTTTTCTTGCAATGCTATGGGCTCAAAATCAGTTAAGGCTGCCTGACCTTGCCCCCAGCTAACCCTCAACATTATCATAACAATTTCCTCTGGTCAAGATCCAGGCCAAATTCTGGCAGGGGTTGGGGGGGCAGCAGCAGGAACAGAAGCACAGCTGTGAAATTTGGCATTTCCCAACCAGCTGGGCTCTCGGAAACCGGAGAAGGGCAGCGAGCACCACGCACTAATTCCATGGCTGGAAATCCCTGGAGCGCTGGTGGAAGTGGCTGAGAGCAGGAGCCATTCCCTGGGTGCAGAGCAGGGAGGAATGCTCAGTTCTGCACAGGAACACATCCCCTACAGCCCTGACATTCCCTGGGTGCAGAGCAGGGAGGAAGGCTCAGCTCTGCTCAGGAACACATCCCCTACAGCCCTGACATTCCCTGGGTGCAGAGCAGGGAGGAACACTCAGTTCTGCACAGGAACACAGCCCCAACATTCCCTGGGTGCAGAGCAGGAAGGAACGCTCAGCTCTGCTCAGGAACACATCCCCTGCAGCCCTGACATTCCCTGGGTGCAGACCAGAGAGGAATGCTCAGTTCTGCTCAGGAACACATCCCCTGCAGCCCTGACATTCCCTGGGTGCAGACCAGAGAGGAATGCTCAGTTCTGCTCAGGAACACATCCCCTGCAGCCCTGACATTCCCTGGGTGCAGACCAGAGAGGAATGCTCAGTTCTGCTCAGGAACACATCCCCTACAGCCCTGACATCCCCAGGCTGCAGAGCAGGGAGGAATCCTGAGCTCTGCTCAGGAACACATCCCCTACAGCCCTGACATCCCCTGACCAACAGCTCGGCCACACCTGGAGCACAAATCCATCCATGGATCCCCCTCCCCACGGCCATCCTGGAGTCTGACAGGAGCTCCTGACAGGAGGAGGCAGCAGCAGAGGAGCAAACACCCAGCTCTGCTCCCTGCAGCTGGGAGCAGCAGGATCCAGCATTTCCCTGGGAGGCACCTGAGGGATGGGCACAGCTCAGTGGGGAGGAGAGCTGGGGCTGAGATGTTCTTCAGCTGCACTCAGCAGCCACAGCAAAAAAAAAACCCAGAGTGACAGGCAAGGAACAACTTCCAGCACAGGGAAGTCTCTGCCCCAAACGATGGGATGGGTACAAGGAATGGGGAGGCAGAAGGTGGGATGGGCAATGCTGGGTTGAGAATGGATTCTGTGACCTTAAAGGTCTTTTCCAATGGGAGTGGTTCTGTGATTCCCTGAATCGTGGTCCCAACATCCCAAAGCTTGCAGCAGAGTCCTGGCTCCAGCTCAGCAAGGGCTCCTCTTCCCCCCCTCATTATGGGCACCCACTTCCATGGGGAAACGTGCTGGATGTGGATGTTCCTCACTGGGAACTCGCAAGCGGGGATTTAAGACAAGAGAACAAAACCAAGGGATGATTTGCAGCATAAATGCACACTGTGGTGGTGCAGCCCCCTCCCCTGGGCTCACTCAGGGCTCAGGAAAGCTCGTTAGGCCTCGGTGCTGATTAATGGGAGCTGGGCTGGCAGCTCCCCTGCAGCTCAGCAGAGACCCCTCTGCTCCCAGAACTCCTGGAATCTCACAAGCTCCTCTTTCCTCCCCCACAGCCGCGAGACTTTGTCTGTCTGAAGAGCAGAAGGAGTGGAATCATATTTCAGTTTGTGGACTTTCTGAGGAGAATTCCCCAAACCACCTCGGATGGATGCACAGGTGCTCTCTAAGCTACATTTACCCACAGCAGGACCCAGCATCACCTTCCACAAGCAAGGATGGCTCATGGACGGATCCAAAACATCCTTAACAGGAACTAAAGAGGAAAGAACGAAATCCTTTCCACAGGATGCTGAAATCAGAAGCACGGTTTACACACGGCTGTAGGCTATGCTCTTTAAAGCAGGAATCTGGTTGGTTTTTCCTATATCCCACTCTGTGTTCTCAGGGAGCCTCTGCACAGAACAAGCCTCCAGCTCAAGTCTTTAATGTAAGTTTGATCCAGAACCTCTGGATTTACTGACTCCACCTCCTACTGAACCTTCTCCTCACATTTCTAACTCTGGTCCACACCTAATTAAAAACGTGGGACAGCAGGGAATGTTCTTTAACCCCTCGTGGTCCCTCAGGGGAGTGGAATTTTCAGTGCAGGTCTCTGCAATGAAACCTCCTCTGCCCTCCGTTCCTGCCCACATCTTAAATCCATAAACAAAATTCACCAACGGCTTCCTGCTCCCCCACTCTTCAGAAGAAAAGTCTGGCAAAAAGTATTTTCCATTGAGAAAAAAGAAATTTACAGGGGTTTAAATTGATGAGATGGTGTTTCAAGCTGGTGCATCTTCCCTTAACCCAAGGTGCTGACTAATAAAGCACAGTGTGTAAATAATGGTGTCAAGACCCTTTTAGAATAGGCCATTAAAATGTATTTTATCTGTATTTATCCACACACACAGGGCCTACACATGCCCCTAATGCACCTTCCAGTGCTGGAGCACAGCTGATTCCCCAGAAAGCACCAGAAAGGAGTGAGCAGCACTGCTGTGCCCACCTGATTGACAATCAATACACAGAATTCCAGAACCATCACCCTGGAGAGGCCAGGCAGGGCTCACCATCAACCCGCAGCCAAAGGCAAAGCCAGTGCCCTCTGCCCATCTCCTCCCTGTGAAACCATCACTGAGCCCTTAAAAACAAACGGGGGAACCTCACAAACCACTTCCTCTCCCCCTTTCACACCCACAATAAACTTCCCATCACCAGGCAGCACCTTCCCTCCCGTTCCAGCCCCGTCCTTTCCCCAGGGAAGCTCCGTTATCCTGCCCTGGGACACGGCAGCACCCAGAGGCACCACACACCCCGTGCTGGCTTTTAGAAGGCCATTTCTGGGCAGCAGGACTGCAGGCACGGCCCAGCTGATGAGATGGGAGCAGGGTTTCTCCCCCTTTTTCTGTCTAACTCCTCGCTGGCAGCTCCACACACACGGCTCTGCTGCCACACTATGGGAACTGCTGGCTACTGCTCCCTCCACAGCCCCGGAACGGGAGAGCTGGGAGCTCTTGGAACTTTGTTCCACAGGGGTTCAGGATTCACTGATTTCCTGGGAATACACCCCAAACCCACCGTGGAGCCTGCAAAGGGCGGGTACCTCCCTTCCTTCCATGTGCAGCCCTGCGTATCCAGCCCCAGACACTGATGCCAAAGTTGGCACCCTGCTTTCACAAAAACATCATTGCTGGGGTTTCAGGATCTAAAGAGAGGACTTATTGATCAATGCCTCTGGCTCTGATGCAGATAAGAAAAAATCTGAGGTCTAAAAAGCTTTCGCGGGTCCTCTGCTCACAAAGCAAAACAACCCAGAGCATCAACCCCTGGCTGAAGGATCCAGAACAGAGAGCTCAAAATGCAGACAGGAGGGACCAGGGGCCTGAGAAGACAGGATTAAATGCTCAGCGAGGTACAGAGTGAAGCCTGGAAGATCCAGTATGAATAAGCCACAGACAGCTCAGAAGGACAAAAAAAGCTGTAAGCCCCTGATGGAGTAAATCTGCGATTTAGGTATCTCTCCATCAGTCTGCTCGCATGAGGAAAGCTCAACAGAAGCTGCTGGAATGGTTTTCCTCTGTGCACAGGCTGAATGTTCACGCTGAAGAGATGAAAAAGAGCCACCAAAATAAACGTTCAGCCTTTATTAGGACCTGTAGGTTGTTTGGGTGGGTTTACAGCCTTTCCTACCAGATCCTCCCAGTCAGCAAAACTGTTCAGCTCCACTGCAAGAGTGCTCAGGAGCAGCAGTTAATCCTCATCCCTGAGCCCCTGGAAGGAAACCTGCCTTACATAATAAAATCAGTGTTGCATTCCAGATAAAGTTCCCCCCCCCCCCCAAAAAAAA
>VZTG01000500.1:19536-53356 GCA_013397845.1 Melanocharis versteri
CCTGGAGAAAAGAAAGCTCTGAGGTGACTTAATTGTGACTTCCAGGACCTGAAGGAGCCAGCAAGAAACATGGAGAGAGACAATTGACAAAGGGCCTGGAGTGACAGGACAAGGGGGGAAGGCTTCCCACTCCAGAGAGTGCTTTAGGTGGGATATTGGGAAGGAATTGTTCCCCGTGAGGGTGGGGAGGCCCTGGCACAGGGAATCTGTGCCTGCCCCATCCCTGGAAATGTCCAAGGCCGGGTTGGACGGGGCTTGGAGCAACCTGGGATAGGGAAAGGTGGCCCTGCCCATGGCATGAGATGAGCTAATTTAAGATCATTTCCCATCCAAACCATTCCACGATCCTACACCTTTCCCAAGGTGTCACCTGTTGAAACAAAGCCTGAGGCACGGGGCACATCCTCCCCCTCATGAGGCGAATTATTCCCGCTTTTTTTCCACCACAACCAGTTTTCTTTGGCAAAAGTGTGTCCCACAAAACCCGACTACTTCAAATTCTGAAGCACCCTAAGCAGCTGCTGCATTCGCTTCCCCACACCATTTAAAGGAAAACAACCACAGACACATCAAAATATTTACAGGAAGAAGCGAAAGCGGCATTCAAAGGAGCAAAATTGAAAATTAAAGTGTTATAGGGAAGCTACTGTAAACAGCTGATCTTCACAAAGAAAAGCTGAATTTAGCACAGAAAAATTTATGCCAAATCATGTTTCGCAGGACAAATAATGGGGAGAGAGGGAAGGATGCTCTTCGCATTAATTGGATAATATTTACTGTGTGCTCCCGAAATAGAAAAAGTAAAATTGACAAATCCAGCTCACAATCAACAAGAATTAACATGTGTCCAGTTCTAAAAGTCCCAACAAAACATCCTGCAAACCTGGCCCACCCTGCTTGGGACATGGAAGTGTTAACTGATATTTCGTCTTCCAAAAAATAACTTCACAGATGAGGAAATAGAGAATTTTCCAGATGAAGCCGTGGAGGAACAGAAGGGGAAGGCTGCAGCCTGTGAAGCCACCAGACAGGAATCCCTTTGAGAAAATGGGGCAGAAAGTTGTTTCTGTGCTCAGAAATAGTCTAACAATGTTCTATTTTCATACCCACGGTACAAATCTGTTGAGGTTTTTATTACGGAGAATATCTCTGTTCTTTAAAAATAGAGGGGAACCAGCATCCCACTAATTACAGTGAGCCTATGATTAGAGATAATTAGATACATTTACAATTTCGAATTTCCTAACTTTAGCTGTTTATGAACCATAGATGTGCCCATAGTGTGTGCACAGAGCATCAGTCATTCCCTCCAGCTAAGAAGAGTAAATTGATAACACATTAAATTATTGAACATGGCAGGAGCAAACTGGAATTTAAATGGGTGTTTGGAGGAGGGAAGCACGAGAATTGGGATTTGGAGCAGGTGACCATTACAGGCACGTGGATGTGCTTGAACACAGAAGTGTTCAATCCCACTGGAAGGTCCCAGAGGAACCTGGGGGGTTTGGAGGGGCATCACTGCAATATCTGGATGCCCAGTCCTGCACTGGAAACTGCTGGAATGACCTTTTCCACTCAGGAATTATCGTGTTCCATGCCAGGGGCTGCTGTCCCACTTCTCTCCAACACCCAACCCAGGGTCTTCCTCCTGCTGAAATGGAGCAGACACGGGAAGCTCATGGCTGTGGAGAACTGGGATTGTCCAGGCTGGAGAGGAGAAGCCCTGGGGTGACCTAACTGTGGCCTTCCAGGACCTGAGGGGCACGACAGGAAAGCTGGAGAGGGAGTGTGTACCAGGGATGGAGTGACAGGACACTGGGAATGGCTTCAAACTGGAAAAGGGGAGATTTGGGCAGGATATTGGGAAGGAATCCCTCCCTGTGAAGGCGGGAAGGGGCTGGGATGGAATTCCCAGAGGAGCTGTGGCTGCCCCTGCATCCCTGGCAGTGTCCCAGGCCAGGCTGGACAGGACCTGGAGCCACCTGGGACAGTGGGAGGTGTCCCTGCCCATGGCAGGGGTGGCACTAGATGGGATTTAAGGTCCCTTCCACCCCAAACCAGTCTGGGGTTCTGTGACTGACACATCCCTTGGAGCACCTCAGGATGGACAAAATCCTGGAGTGTGTCCAGACCTCCTGTCCAGGTTTCTGGACTGAATTCATCATTCTGGAGGTGTAAGACACAACCAACTGATTCTCCTTGGCAGTATCCTCACTCATCTCAGAGAGTTCTGAGCCTTGGTCAAAGGGTTTGGTTCTATTCCTCCAATCTAATTTGGTCTCACGACTCAGGAAATTCCAGGTCAGAGTTTCACGGCCCTCCAAGGGGATTTCACTGCTAATTCCCAAGTTTTGGGGGCTGTGTTGCACAACCACAGCCTGGAAAAGTAACTTATCTGAAACAGACTTTGCTTACAAAGCACGTCCTCCTAGTTGCAAATATCCCAGAGATTAATGAAGAAATTGCATGTTTATTAATAACTTTAACCTTGTTTTGTTTTACAGGAGCTCCTGCCACACTGGATAAAAATAATTAAATAGAATTCAAGTACTTCAGATTTTCTACTACATTTATTCACAGCAGTGGCCAAGGCTGAGTTTCCCTCCCTCCATTTTCCAGTTTTCCCAACCATTCCAACTTTCCACTCTTTCAGGGAACAAAACAGATGTGAATTTTGTGAGGAGAGAGCAGAACATCCCACAGACCTAAGCACAATACTGGGAGCTGCTTTCTGATTTCTACAATACCAAATTGAGGAAGCAGATCGTTGTCCTACAAGTTATGGATGAGTGGCTTGTGGGATAGAGAGGAAAAGCTCATCCTTCCCTCTGGATCACCTTCCCAGAAAATTAAATGTAAAAAAAAAACGACCCAGAAAAGGATAAAGGCCCCTAAGAGCTCCATTACGAGGAAGAGAAAGAAGCAATTTGGAAGTTTGAGGTAATCCCCTGAAGCTTGACTGAATTCCTGGGTTAAATTCCTGGAGAAGCTGCAGGGACAAACCTCGACTCCTCTGCCAGTGAGAGCCACGCAAAATTTTAAGGGAATTCAGTTTTCCTGTCCTGGTATTGTGAGGAAAACCTGCTATTTATCAAAGTCCCAGAATCCTATAAGGACTTCATGTTTTCCCCAAAGTGAACATTTCCATCTCGAATAATCCCCTCTGATTTATAGGGTGAGAAACAGCTGGATGACAATTCATCTGAAATAAATTTTTTAAGGATGACAGAAGAAGAAGAGGGCTTTTTTTTCTTTTTTTGGTATGGGAAGATGGAGACAAATAATAAAAATGTTTTATTTATGAAAAATGCCCGAGCTGCTCAGAATTGAGTGCTGGTGCAATAAAGATGGTTGATAGAAGAGAGACTTGGCTGCGAATTTCAGAGATAGGGACTTTATTTGTGTGTTCAGAGGGAGATTACCACGAAACACTCAATGCCTGGGTGGTGCACTCGCTCCTGCCTCATTCCCTCAAACTCCTGTTAATCCTGAGTTTAAAACCTGAGTTTTAATAGTAAAGACCAAGCCGTAAAGCTTGGATGTGGAATCCTGCTTAATTATATCCCCTTGGGTGTTTCACTTGGGAATTTCAAGGCTCTAAGTCTGACACCAACCCCTGCAGAGCAGCTTTGCTTCCTCCTACCGAGGCTGGGGCTGCTCTGTTTCAGCCACTTGGCTGGGTCAGAGGTTCCAGACTGATTAAATGAGATTTTACAGCCTCTGGGAGCCCCGTCACAACAAATCACCACCAAACCCTCACCCAGCCTCACCACCAGTGACTCAGGGCAGTGACAAACATCTGAGCCTGTGTTCCACCCAGCACCACTGAGTCAGCCCGCTCCAAAATCCACATTTAGGCCTGGCTTAGGAGGATATTGCACCTGTATAGATCAAAATGGGAATTAACTCTCCAAAGATCTGAGCCGGCGTTCCACCCAGCACCACTGAGTCAGCCCACTCCAAAATCCACATTTAGGCTTGGCTTAGGAGGATATTGCACCTGTGTAGGTCTAAGTGAGAATTAACTCTCCAAAGATCTGAGTGTTCCACCCAGCACCACTGAGTCAGCCCGCTCCAAAATCCGCATTTAGGCCTGGCTTAAGAGGATATTGCACCTGTATAGGTCTAAGTGAGAATTAACTCTACAAAGATCTGAGCCGGTGTTCCACCCAGCACCACTGAGTCAGCCCGCTCCAAAATCCACATTTAGGCCTGGCTTAGGAGGATATTGCACCTGTATAGGTCTAAGTGAGAATTAACTCTATCTGAGTGTGTGTTCCACCCAGCACCACTGAGTCAGCCCACTCCAAAATTCGCATTTAGGCCTGGATTAAGAGGATATTGCACCTGTATAGGTCGAAGTGGGAATTAACTCTACACAGCTGGAAAAGCCTGGGTGTTTCGCAAGTAGTTACAAGTCCCACAAAAGGTGGAGAACCTTCATTTCTGGAGGAGCTGGAGGAGCAAATGTGCTTCACCTCTGCACACAAAGTGTTTCCTAAGGGGACAGGCTTCAATGTGGGCAATAATTCAGGCAAAAGCTGGAGCATCCTCCTGGTGGGATGGGGTTTGGAGCAGCCTGGGACAGTGGGAGCTGTCCCTGCCCACGGCAGGGGGTGGAATGGGATGAGCTTTAAGGTCCCTAATGACCCAATCACTTTGATTCACTGAGCTTTAGATTTAGTCCCTGATGCACCAGCACCGGATTTGTTCTCTGCTCCTGTGTTCAAAAAAATCAGCTCTTCCTTCCCTTTTAATTCCATTTATGTAAATAGAACGACGTTGTGGTGTAGCCTGAGCTGGAGCCTGTATAAAATTCAGAGTCTGTTTACTCTGGTGAGGTTGATAAACAGTCTTACAGAGATCCTCCAGGTGACATTCTGCACATTAGAACTACTTCAGCCCTCACTGTTCCCCTTTCCACACTGCATCAACATCTATTTTGGGTTACCCAGATGGCTGAGGTGCTCTAGGACAATTTATAAGGAGGAATTCATGCCTTGGCAAGATGTGCCCACTGGCCCTTTTCTTCCTCCACGCGCGGCTGCGAGCCAAAATTTCAACTCAGATAAATTAGACAAGCAATTAGGAACCTCCAGCGTTGCCACAACATCCCTCACTCTCCTCGCCTTGCGGGGAAGGGGACAGGGGGTGACATCAACCAGACTGAAAGGCTGTGGAAGGAACACCAAGGCAGCTGGGAGAAATCCCAGCCAGAGCCCATCCATCGCTTCCAAACTGCCACCAGCACCAGCACCAACGACCTCCGAGCCCCAGAGCACCTCAAATGTGGGAAGATGAGAGGGGGGACAGCCCAGCTGTCACACCCCATCCCTGGCAGTGTCCCAGGCCAGGCTGGACAGGGCTTGGAGCAAGCTGGGACAGTGGAAGGTGTCCCTGCCCACGGCAGGGGTGGCACTGGATGGGGTTTAAGGTCCCTTCCCACCCAAACCATTCCATGATTTCGTCAACATTTGATCTCTTAGGGACAAGCAAGCTGAACTGGATCTATCCTTGGGATATGTTCAGCTGGAAATCAGGGATATGAGGATGAGCCAAGCTCCCTCCAGGCCCTGTAAGGAATGAGGCTGGAGCATCGTGAAGGCACAGGGAGTCCAAACCACAGCTCCACCTCAGCCAGGAACACTGGCACACCAAGGCAGGGTTACATGGAATTTATACCCGGAATTCCAGCCTTGTTTCACCAGGATTACATGGGTTCTCTCCTCAGAATTCCTGCCTTGTTTCACCAGGATTACATGGGTTCTTTCCTCAGAATTCCTGCCTTGTTTCACNTCCTCTACCTTGACCAATTCCCAAACTCCCTCCCAGTGCATTCCATCACATGCAGCTCCCATGGCAAATCCTGATTTCTTTCCTAACTCATTGCTGAATTTTCCCCAAGATTCTCTTGCAGGATCCGTTCCTTCCATTGTGGCTGCTACAGGGTTGCTTTGAAAAATAATTTTACACAGCAACGTAATGATTTACTTACAGTTTTCCAACCCACAACTTGGATCAGAATTTCCTTTGGCTCAAGCCAGGTCTGTTCTGCCCCAGTAAATTCCCATTTTCTTTAAGTGGAGTAGAAGCTCGGACTTTTCTCCTGTTCAATGCCCTGCCTGTTTTCCTCCAATATTCCTAACACAATTAGCATAACAAGATAAAGGAATCATCAAGTCCTTTCCCATTTTTCTTCCTTTGTAAAAGNAAGGATTACATGGTTTATCTTCCCGGAATTCCTGCCTTACTTTGGCAGGATTACATGGTTTCTCTACCCACAATTCCTGCCCTGTCTCCAGCACTGGATTAAAGACACCAAATGAAGATCCTCATCAATTTTTTCCTCCTTCCCCATTATCCACCTCATGGCTGTGCTCCCACATGGACCTACAGGAGTATTCCAGTTCTCAGGAGCTTTTTGCTCACACCTGGAAATCCGTAGTTCCAGCCTTTCCCAACACATTTCTCCCAAACCTCTGTAAGAGACAGGAAAGAGAAATCACGCCCATTTTACAAATAAAAAGCTGAATTCTGGGAAGTCAGAAGTCAAAGACTTCATCCATCCATTTCAAGGGCACAAACCACAGGAAAATAAATTCTCAGGGACACAAACCAGGATCTGGAGGGCACAAAAGTCACAAAACTTTACCTTGACCAATTCCCAAACTGCCTTCCAGTGCATTCCATCACATGCAGCTTCCATGGCAAATCCTGATTTCTTTCCTAACTCATTGCTGAATTTTCCCCAAGATTCTCTCGCAGGATCCGTTCCTTCCATTGTGGCTGCTACAGGGTTGCTTTGAAAAATAATTTTACACAGCAACGTAATGATTTACTTATGGTTTTCCAACCCAAAACTTTGGCTCAAGCCACGTCTGTTCTGCCCCAGTAAATTCCCATTTTCTTTAAGTGGAGTAGAAGCTCGGACTTTTCTCCTGTTCAATGCCCTGCCTGTTTTCCTCCAATATTCCTAACACAATTAGCATAACAAGATAAAGGAATCATCAAGTCCTTTCCCATTTTTCTTCCTTTGTAAAAGGACCGATGACAAACTGGGAATCAAGATCTGTATTGAATTACATTTGCCACAAAAGAGTTCATTAAGTAATAGTACATAATAAAAATCATCTGTCAGCTTGAGGGATTGACCAAATCCACTTAAGGGAACAGCTGGTTATTTTCTGGAGCACTCCAGAGCCAACAGTCAATATGTGCAAGGAGAAAGAGTGGGACACAAGGAAACAAGGAATAGGTTGGATATTGGAATGCCAGGAAAGTTTCTGGGATTTCCTGCCCAGTTGGTCAGGACTGGAGGTGGGGCTTTGCCCGTGGCAGCCCAATTTCTCCCTGATTTTAGAGCTGGCAGCAGCTCCTTTCACCAGGAAAAGGATCACGGGGCTCAGGGCGTGACAGACCTGGGGATGCTTCAACAAATCATGGAATTTCATCATCATCAAATCATGGAGTATCATCAAATCACGGGACAGAATCCCAGGATCACTGAGGTTGGAAAAGAGCTCCAATGTCACCGAGTCCAGCCTGTGCCCAATCCCCACCTTGTCCCCAGCCCAGAGCACTGAGTGCCACGTCCAGGGATGTGACTCCACCACCACCCAGGGCAGTCCTTCCAAAGCCTGACCACCCTTTCCATGAAGGAATTTTCCCCAAAACCCAGTTTAAACCTCTCCTGGGACACCTTGGGGCCACCTCCTGGTCACCAGCAGGGGACCTGAGTTTGTGTCTCACTCCAACACACCGAGGGGTCCATGACAACGACGGCAGCAGGTCCCACTTCTTGTCCCCAACATCCGTGTCCCTGAAGCTGCACATCCCAACAAAACCATCACTGCCCCAGCCTCCCCTCAGGAAACCCGAATGGGAAAGTGCTTCTGACTGCAGAGCGTGTGCAGCAAACCTGGGAAGGGAACGCAGAGGAACTGATGTTCCAAACCCAGCTGGACACGTTTCATGTGTCACCTGCTGCAGGTGTCCCTGCCTTGCTCTCCAGAGGTCCGTTCCAACCCCAGCTATCCTGGGATTCTGTGATCCGTGCCTCTCCTGACAGAAAATCCACCTCCCCTCCCACCTCCAGCTCACTCAGTGATTACATGGTGTCCACCTGCACTGCCGGGGCTCCAGGGATTTGTTCCAGGCTCCTGGAAGTCCCCTGACAAGGCCCTGACAGCGAGGACACCGCAGGTGACACAGAGGCAGCTTGCAGGGAATGAGGGTCACCCGTGACATGGTGTCACCGTGAACCTGCCGTGCCCTCCTGGCCGGAAAAAACTCCCAGCAGGGCAGCCCTTCTCCAGAAGGGTCAGCTTCATTTCCATCCTGTTGCCTCCTCCCCACTCCCGGATCCCTCACCAGTCCCAGCCTTAGTGGAGCTCTTCTCCCACAGAAGTTTGAGGCAGCAGCTTCACTCAAATCTCCGAAGGGAAAAGTCGTGCGAGGCCGCAGCGGCTGCACAGCAGATCCTCCTCAGGCACCCAGCCGACCAAAACTAAACCCCAAACCAGCTGTGAATGTTAAAAATCATCTGTTAGGCTGGCTCTGAGTCTCACCCTGCAGCATGGGCAGGATGGGAACTCCAGGATGGAAACCACTGCAGTTTCTGCCTTTAAACACCAGTTTTTCCCTTTCCAACCGCCCTTGCCCTGCGCTGCTGATAGATCTGCAAAACTCCCATCAGTTTTGGGGAAAGTCTCCCCTCTCTCAGGTAAAAATCCAACCCTTGGTGCCCCAGCAAAGCCAGAATAAGCTGGAGGATGCAGCAGCCATTTGTAGGAGGTGTAGCCACCCAGAGCTGCAATATTTTGGAGACAGAAACACCTTCCCCCACAGGCATTTAACAGCATTTCTCCCCCTTTCCTCTCAAAATCTCCCCCAGCTGGTGTTGCCATCACTGCAGTTTTCCCAAAGTTGTTTAGTCCAGCTCCCCAACCCAAACTTTTCCAGAATTAGCTCGGCTCCCATTAAACTGGAGATAACTTGGGGAGGGGGATTGATTGAGCAGCTATTAATCAAAGGATGGGGTTTATTCTGGTGATGTCATGAACTGCAAAAGTAGAACTCAAACAGTTTATTAAATTACAGGAATGCCAAGAAAAACAGATAGCTTTAATAATCCATTTTTGCCTATCTGTTATATTTTATATGTAGCTTGCAGAAGAGAATTAAAAGGTTTTCTACCATGTAAAATTGCCACTTAAAGGAGGGGGGGAAAAAACCCAAATAGATTCTGTCACTGATAGAGAATACAATTATTCCAGGCTAAAAAGTTTATTCTTTTGCTAACGTGTGAGATTACTGCAGCTCAGAGCCCACAGGAGAGGAGGGGGGATGGTTCCAAGATGAAAAATGGGCCCTGAGCTTTAAAGCACAAGTGCTCCAAAGCTGAGGAGGAACAGCAAACACACCAGGTCTGGCTTTGAGGGGGAAAGCTCTGAGGATGCTCCAGCACCATCCCCAGGGGCTGGAACCATTGTGGCACCCAAGTCTGGAGGATGCTACGACAGCATCGGATTTTGGGCTGCCCAGGGAGCAAGGCACAGTCAGCAGAGGGGGACCTGGCCAAAAACCTGCTCTCCACCAAGATCCAGCTCATGTGAGAGCAGGAGATGTGTTTGGGACTACAGGGATCAGCTCTGAACTGACAGAGAGTTTGGATGAGGTAGAGGAAGGAATTCTTCCCTGGGAGGGTGGGGAGGCCCTGGCACAGGGTGCCCAGGGAAGCTGGGGCTGCCCCATCCCTGGAAAGGGCCAAGGGCAGCTTGGGCAGGGTTTGGACACCCTGGGATAGTGGGAAGTGTCCCTGCCCATGGCAGGGGGTGAAATGGGATGATCTTTATGTCCCTTCCACCTCAAACCATTCCCTGATTCTACAAATGATCCCTCCCTACAGCCCCAGCCCCACTCAAACCCAACTCGCTCATTTTTTATTATTTTCACACCCTCCTCCTTCCTCTCTATCTCCAAGGCTGTTCTGTGATTCAGAGGCTCACCCATCCCAGCTCCTGCTGCCTGCAAACTGAGTCACATCATCTGCACGGAAGCCTTTCAGAGAAACCACCCAAACAGTGCTGATGAACTGGATTCCTCTCCTCTGGGAACCAGACTCCCAGGAACGCTACCAGGGGACGCTGAGCTGCGATTCACGATGTGCTGTGTCTGGCATAGCAAACAAACACGGAATGGTGAACCCAGAGCCTTCAGGATTGACACTTCGAGCAGCCAGGCTCACATGCTGGAGATGGCTCATTTATGTTGATGAGCCTGGAGCCAGTTCCTGCATCTTAAACTCCTGCAGCCTCTCAGCTGTGCTTTAAATATCGCCCTCCCCGCAGCGGCGTGCAGGGACAGACACGGATAAGTACCTTGTACTACCAGGATCTCGTGCAGGGAGCAGCCTCCATGGAGCCTGGGTTTATCAATCCAGCTGCAGATGCAGCTGCTGAACAGGGAAATCCATCTGACAGAAGCAGGGGCAGGAGCAGCAGCACGCTCAGAACACATCCAAGGTTCGGGAATTTTATCGGGCTGGCTCGGGAATTTTATCTCCTCTTCTGGAACTTGCCCCTGCTCATCTTTCACAGATGTTGCTGCAAAAGCAGGGCTGGGCAGAGATGTCTTCCAGAACACACACTCCCCCAGGGCAGGGAGCATCTCCTGGGACGAGGGAAGCATCCAGCTGAGGGATGAGCAGGAGGAAGCATCCAAATGCATCCCAACCCTTCCCCCCCATGCTCTCCTGGTGCTCCTGGCAGGATTTGTGCAGCACTCAGGCACGCTCAGAGTGCAGGGAGGGAGGGCAGGGAGCTCCAAAGGTCTTTTTTTAAATTCCCCAGCCCAAGGCAGATCCAGGAACATCTGCCCAGCTGACACACGGCTGGCAGAGGTGGAGCTGAGCCCGCCCTGGGCAAAGCCTCCCTGGATGCTTGAGTGCACGTTCAGTGATTCCTGGGAACACGGCACGGCTGAGCAAAACGGAGATCCAGGCATCTCCTTCCAAATGTTCACTGCCAGCAAATCCTGTCCCTGCACAGGGATCCTTAAACCCAGCTTAAACCCAACTCCTGCCTTATTTGTGCATTGTCCCCGCAGCTCCTGTTCATGGAACAGTCCCTAAACCAGACATTATCCCACAAAAGCATCTACCAAAAATCCCAATTAATCGGCCAACACTGCCTCGGTATGGTTGGTTTGGGTGTCGTGGTTGTTTTGTTTGTTGGTTTGGTTTTTTTTTAAATTTAAACAGGATTGTATTTTCTTCCAGACAAATCAGCCAGGCATTAAGAGTTCAGTGGTTTGCCCACCTACCACTGCTCCTGGAGTTCTAATTCAAACCCCATTTTCACGCAGAATTTGGTGCTATCAGAGCAAATTCTTATTTTCTCCAGCTCATTTGCTCACGCTGAAGCAGATGAACATTAGTTAAAAGCTCACTCCCAGCTCCAATTCCAACCTCCTGGCTCATAGCACAGGATTTTGAGAGCAGCTTCTTGCATCCATGAGGAACTGCTCCAAGCTGGCTGCCAGTGGCTCTGAAGGATTTGACAGGGATTCCAAAGAAGAGGGCAAGGAGTACTTTTAATCCTGGCCATTGCACGTCTTCAGGCACTGGCAGAGCTCAGGGACAGGGAGATTTCCTGCCATTTTCCCAATTTTTTTCCCTGGCAGAGTTTAGCACACCCCGAGCAGGAGGCTGAAGGGCTCATCCCACCATCCTGCTCAGTACAGAATCCACACCTGCGAAGAATTCCCTAAAAGAGCCTGGAAACAGATCCACCCCTCTTACCACCTGATTCTAAACATTCTGCACAACCTGGCATCCATTCATTTTTCTCCAATGGACTCAAAATTGGAGCTGTGGGGTGTGGCTGTAATTATTCCCCCCTGTTAATGAGGTATCTTGCACGTTGCAAGTCCCTGACAAATGCCCTCGTGCTGCTGGGGCTCTCATTCCTCATTTGTGCACTCCTGAATTAATCTTGTTAGGAAGCCCAACATTCCGAGCATTTATTCCTCACTTCCTTTCATTTGTATAAATATGTTGCTCTGCCATGTTCTCTAATTGCTTAACATCTGCTGGAAGGAAGAGAAAATAAACACATTATGGCAGGAACAAACTGTGATACCCTTTACAAATCAGAGTGGACTGAGAATTCCAGGAGCACCACAAAGAGGAAGTCATCCCCCCATGGAGTGAGAGGGTTTGGGATCAAGATTCCTGCACCGATTTTGGTTCAAGTGTGGAGCTGGACTTTGATGATCTGCGTGGATCCCTTCCCAGCCAAGATTTTCCATGATTCCAACATCCTGACAGTGCTGTTTGCCCAAACCCTGGGACAAGTGAGCACAGCAAAGCCTGACAGAGCCATTTTCTCCTCAGCACTTACTCAGCTCTTTCAGCAGCAGCTCCTCAGCTGCCTGTGCCAGCGCCCATTTATTAAATGAACATTTCAGGGGGCAGGGGATGACACTGGATGCATGGCTGAAGCCCCTCCAGCTCATGGGAGGCATTTACATAATCCCACAAAAACTGGGGGCAAACAGGACCTACAAACCCCTGAGCTTTTCCTACAGTGGGAGAACATATCTGAACCCCATGTCTGAGGCAGCTTTGGTGGAGTTTCCTGAAAATACTGACACAGACACGGCTTAGACCAGTACAAAACACCGTAAAACTGGGCTAGAACCTTCTGCTGGAGCAACAGAATAGTTGAAGAGTCTTAATTTCATTTCCCCAGCTCAAGAAATCCTGCTCCTCTCTCTCCTCTGCTCCAGCCTGCATTTCATCTCCTGTTTAAAAGGAGAAAACAAAGCCTAATTTTAGCTAAAATATGAAGTCACGGGGTGTAACGTGAAGCTGCTGTACATTACCTGCACAGCTCAATGTCACTGTGACAGAGCTGACAGTGCACTCGGATTTTATTGTGTGATTTCATGAATGACTATTAACCACTGCACTGAGCCCTGTAAATAGCAGCTCATTTCTGAGAGCTTTTCTTTTTAAATGACTCCTTGCTGCTGCTGCCATTCCTTGTCTTGCTCTCTGAAGATGCCACTTATCAACTTGGGATTAAATTGTGTGCAAATGAAGAGTTTATTGACTTTAGTATTTTCCCCTCCATATTTTGTAAGCTGAAGCCAAACCATTCACCCAGAAAGAAGCATCTTGTAAAAAGGGGGGAGGAAAGATATCAATTGCAAAAGATATTTTATCCAAAATACAGCTCATGGAGCCTGATACTCCTGGACAAAGCCAGGAGGACAACAGGGAAAAAAACGGAGGTGTTCTAATGTAAATCAACTCATGTGGTGGCAATTTTGGACTCTGCACCTGCCTATATATTCATGAAGCCCATTTTGTCCCCTTCAGAGGATTCTCCTTCTCACAGACCCCTCTGACAGGGCCAGCAAACAGCAGCAAAATTCAATACAGACGGAATTATTTTATCCATAAATAAGGCTCCAACCACCAGGAACACGAGTAGATAACACCAAACACAGAAACACGAGCAGATAATGGTGCAGATGCCAAGATAGGAGCATCCTTAATTGTCTGGATCTGGCAGGGAGAGCAAACTCCTGTGCAGTTGGGTTTTCCTCCAGTTAATGCTTTGTGTCTGTGCTGGGCAGCCCAGCTGAGGGGGGGGGAGGCAGCTTTGCTATCAAATGCTTGGTTTTAATGAGCAAAAATTATTCTGCCTCTGCTCTGCAGGCACAGCTCCAGGGTAAAAGCCAGCCCTGCCTGGCTGGGAAATGGCTTTTTGTCAGGACAAGTGAATCCTGTCCAAGGAATCCACGTTATCTCGGCACCTTCGGGGAGCTCATCCTTGGGATGCTCAAAAAGGGAACTCAGACTCTGGAGCACGAGGGCAGGGGTAGAGCTGAGTTACCCTGACCCAGCCCAGCTCCTCCTGCAGCATTTCCAGGCTAAAAATGAATGGTTTCACTGGAAAACTCCCAGGAACTGGGATTCTGGGGACAGCACTGCCCCAGCTCCCATTGCCCAGTGCTGGCAGCACTGCCCAGATCTGGAGCACTGCACAAAGTGGGGGTAAAACCGAGTTACCCTGACCCAGTCCAGCTCCTCCTGCAGCATTTCCAGGCTGGGAATGTAAAAATGAATGGTTTCATTGGAAAACTCCCAGGAACTGGGATCCTGGGACAGCACTGCCCCAGCTCCCATTGCCCAGTGCTGGGAGCCCTGCCCAGATCTGGAGCACTGCACAAAGTGGGGGTAAAACCGAGTTACCCTGACCCAGTCCAGCTCCTCCTGCAGCATTTCCAGGCTGAAAATCGAATGGTTTCTCTGGAAAAGCCCCGGGAACTGAGATCCTGGGGCCAGCACTGCCCCAGCTCCCATTGCCCAGTGCTGGCAGCACTGCCCAGATCTGGAGCACTGCACAAAGTGGGGGTAAAACAGTTACCCTGACCCAGCTCAGCTCCATCAGCTCCTCCTGCAGCATTTCCAGGCTGAAAATCGAATGGTTTCTCTGGAAAAGCCCCGGGAANTCCTGGGCCAGCACTGTCCCAGCTCCCACAGCCCAGGCTGGAATTTGGCAGCCCTGCCCAGATCTGGGCAGCCTCTTCCTTGCCAACGGCCAGTCCAATCCACACACGTAGTTATGGATGCAATCATCCCCCTTTCGGAGCCCATTTCCATCTGTGATTGTGTGCTCACAAGGATCACCTATTCCCTAAATAACATCATTGATATGAACAAGGAATCCATGCACAAAGAACTCCAACAGCCCCTTTTTCCCCCTCTTACTCTCCTGGCTTGGTCCAGGAGCATTGGGCACCATGGGTTGTATTTTGGATAAAATATCTTCTGGAATTTTTATATTTCCCTCTCCCCTTTTTACTTCTATCTCAGCGAATGACTCAACTTCAGCTTCCAAAATATACAGGGGAAAATCCTGAATCAATAAACTCCTCATCTGCACACAATTCAATCCCCTCCCTCTACATTTTCTTTTTAAAATTGGAGGCACCACTTCAGTTTAACTTTAGGGAGTGTTTGAGATCCAGCTTGCTTTGTAACAGATCTCTGAGGGAGGGGAGTGGAGTAAAGGCTGGAACACGAGATTTAAATCCATAATGGATGGGAAACACTCATCAGAACATGTGAAAAGTGAAAACAGTTTACACATTAAAACCTGGCTGCTTTAAAACACTTCCCTAACATGAAAGTCCCTTTTTTATTAGTTAAATATTGATGATTATTGTAGGATCCTACTTAGAGTCAGCTGGAAAGGTGCGTGGGGCCTCAGCAGCTGCTACTGAGAGAAAAATGCAAACATTTATGCAAAAACCAGGCAGATTTTCGAACTGAGAGTGGGTTTTAATTGGATATTGGGAAAGAATTCTTCCCTGTGAGGGTGGGGAGGGGCTGGGATGGAATTCCCAGAGAAGCTGTGGCTGCCCCTGCATCCCTGGAAGTGTCCCAGGCCAGGCTGGATGGCACTTGGAGCAGCCTGGGACAGGGGAAGTGTCCCTGCCCATGGAACTGGATGAGCTATAAGGTCCTTCCCACCCAAAGCATCCCAGGATTCACACATTCCCAGAAAACACCTGCAGAGCCACCGTCAGGGTTGGCATCAGCCAGGACAGTCACCTCCAACTCCAGGACAGCCAAGATGCTCCTTTCCTTTCCCCAGCAGGGCTGGGCAGGATCCTCTCCCTGGGGGAAAATCCCTCCACTAAAACATCCACGCAGGGATCCTGGACAGGGACAGGGACACGGGTCCTGGATGGGGACAGGGACACGGGTCCTGGACGGGGACAGGGGTCCTGGATGGGGACAGGGACACGGGTCCTGGATGGGGACACAGGTGCTGGACGGGGACAGGGACACAGGTCCTGGATAGGGACGGGGACACGGGTCCTGGATGGGGACACAGGTCCTGGACAGGGACAGGGACACGGGTCCTGGATGGGGACACGGGTCCTGGACGGGGACACGGGTCCTGGATGAGGATGGGGACACAGGTCCTGGATGGGGACAAGGACACAGGTCCTGGACGGGGACAAGGACACAGGCACAGCAGGAAGTGCCACAACCAGAGTGGTAAAAGCCACACAAAAACATCACCCCCACATCCAGGAGGGGAAAGATGCCCAGCTCCTCCTCAGTGTCCGTGCTCTCTGCAAGCCTGGCAGGAACACATCGTGCCATTCACCTTCCGTTTACAAATGGCCTCACGATGGGGAGGAAAAAAAATAATGAAGCATGAAACGCAAAGCCTGCATCGGAAGCGAACCATGAAACAGCAACGGCAGCACAGCTGCAGCCAGGGAAGAGATCGCACCCAGAGCCACAGCCCAGCAACACAACTGGGGCAAACTGGGGCCAGAGCACCTCCACCCCGAAACATCCCTTCAGAAAGGGAAGAGGAGGTGGGGGGATAAATCCCACTGGCCAAGTTCTCTGTTCTGACAGCAAAAGCTGAAGGCACAAGGTGCCTCCACCCCGAAACATCCCTTCAGAAAGGGAAGAGGAGGTGGGGGGATAAATCCCACTGGCCAAGTTCTCTGTTCTGACAGCAAAAGCTGAAGGCACAAGGTGCCTCCACCCCGAAACATCCCTTCAGAAAGGGAAGAGGAGGTGGGGGGATAAATCCCACTGGCCAAGTTCTCTGTTCTGACAGCAAAAGCTGAAGGCACAAGGTGCCTCCACCCCGAAACATCCCTTCAGAAAGGGAAGAGGAGGTGGGGGGATAAATCCCACTGGCCAAGTTCTCTGTTCTGACAGCAAAAGCTGAAGGCACAAGGTGCCTCCACCCCGAAACATCCCTTCAGAAAGGGAAGAGGAGGTGGGGGGATAAATCCCACTGGCCAAGTTCTCTGTTCTGACAGCAAAAGCTGAAGGCACAAGGTGGGAAGCACCTGAACCGTTACAAACTGCAGCAGATCCGAAGTTAACTCCTGGCAGCAGCCGAGGAGCAATTCCAGGCATGTGGAGCCAGATCAGCTCTCGTTTGTTCCTGCAGAAATACAGCAAGTTCAGGGGAATTACCGGGGTAATGCTGGGGAAAAACACGGCCAGGGCTCTGCCAGCCCAGCCCAGGGACACACAGAGCCTCAGCCTCCATTCCTGCTCTTTCACAGGGATTTGCTGCCTGGCACTGGCTCCAGGAACCTCCAAAACTGCCCTGAAGAGCTGCACCTTGGCTGTCCCTCGTGCCCCTGTGACAAACAGCAGCGAGAGCCTTTCCAGTCACAGACTGGACTGGAGTGGGAGGGAATTTAAGGATGATCCCATCCCACCCTCTGCCATGGGCAGGGACACCTTCCACGATCCCAGGCTGCTTCAACCTTGGACACTTCCAGGGATCACAGGGCAGCCACAGCTTCTCTGGGAAATCCATGCCAGCCTCTCCCTATCCTCACAGGGAAGATTTCTTCCCAATATCCCATGGAACCCTGCCCTGCTTCAGCCACAGGCCATTCCCCCCTCCTGTCACTCCATGCCCTCATTCCAGGCAAACAAACAGCTTCTGCCTGGATTTGCTGTTCAAGTCCAGAGGACAGATTAGACCTGAACCCAAAACACTCCCAGGTGCTGCACAGAAGCTGGGAAAGGATCAGAAGTCCTGGGATAACTCTGTTGTGGCCAGGGAGTGTTACCTGTGCAACCACAGCTTCAGGGAGGCTTTGCTGTATTGGCAAAAAGAGAAATCACGGACACAACCCACGGGCTGGGGACAGCAGTGGTTTGCACAGATTTTGGGGTGCATTTCATGGGTGTCAAACTTTGGGGGTGCCCTTTGTGGGCAAAATCATTCCCAAAAAACCCTCACTTGGCTTAGGAGTCCTTTCGTGCCTTTGTGGAAACACAGCAGCTCCGGGCACCAAAATCTCACACAATGCCACCCACGTCCCCCATTCCTGTGCCCAGGAGCACATCTGGCCATGAGCCATCCCGCTGGGAAAAGCAATCCCAAAACAATCCTGGAGAGCTCCTGAGCCACCTTCCAGGACTGCGGATGCTCTAGCGGGGTGTAACGACCCCAGGAACGAGGTGCATGTTTTTGTAAGAGCACACTGCTCACCTGAACTGCATCCAGAACCCTTCCACCACTTTATGTTTAAGAATGCAGCTCCCCAGCCCTGCAGCAAACACATCCCTGCCTTCCCTGCCTCTCCGTACTGCCTGTTCTGGAAGGAGATCTGCTATCAGCTATCAATTGCAGTAGCAAGCATCTAATTTGACTTTGGCAGCAAGATGACAGTGTCTTGAATGCTAAATTACATCTGCAAAAAGGTCAAACCCCATGGATACCTGAGCATTTACATAATTCAAACAGCTCATCATCAGTTGCCTCCTTTTTTTTTTTTTCTTTTTTTTTTTAAAGCTACTCCAAGGCAATGAATTTGCCATGACTTTCGGGAAAGTGACTTTTAGTGGGTAATGTTCTTGGGTTTGACCTTGTTTCTACGGTGTTAATTACTGCCATTATCAACTGCTTGCATCTTCAGGAAAAAAAAAAGGCAATTAGTTGTAGGAATCAGCCCTCCCCTACACTGGTGGTAATAAACCCGAAACCCCTGCCCTGGGAGGAACAGCTTTGTGCAGCCTCCCATCACCTCCAGACCCTCCTCCCTTCATAAAACCACCCGGAGCTGCTCAGCAGGCTGGAGGCAGAGTCATTTCTCAGCAGTGCCACCGATTTCCTGGGCAACTTCCACAAATTCTGATGCAGAAAACACTCAGCGTGATGAAAACGCATTTCTGTCCGCTGCTCACGGCGAGGAGCAGAGTCAGGGCTTTCAGATCCCACTCCCATCTGATTTTCTGGAGAACAAACACCGGCGATTTTCCATCTCGGTGCCTCAGTTTCCCTCCTTCTTCCCGGGAAGCTCAGCACAGCCCGAATTCCATGGATGCACAGCCTGAGGGCACCTCACCGCTGCCGAGCTCCTCAAACTTCTCTCACTGTTCATATTTGCCGACGAATTACGGCTTTGTAATTAATCTCCCCTTTTTTTTCCCTAACTCTGCATGTTAATCACCGTGATTATTTCTGGTAATTCCAGTTTATAAACGCTCCTGGAAGCGCGGAGCGGCGGCTGCACTATCTGAAATGAAATCTCTGCTCAGGAAAAAGGCGGCGAGCGCAGGGCAGAGGCTTCAGAACGGAGATGGAATCGCAGTGAGTGCCCGGCGCTCGGTTCTTCGGGATCACCGAGGCTGGAAAAGCCCTCCGAGGTCACCGACTCCAAGCTGGGCCCCATCCCAATCACTCCAAATTTCCCCTCCCAAGGCTTGACCACCCTTTCCATGCAGAAATTTTCCCTAAATTCCAACCCCAACTGCCCTGGCCCAGCCTGAGGCCGTTCCCTCTCCTCCTGTCCCTGTCCCCTCCTGTCAGGGATCTGTGCAGAGTCACAAGGTCCCCCCTGAGCCTCGTTTTCTCCAGGCTGAGCCCCCTCAGCTCCATCAGGAGTTTTCCAGACCCTTCCCATCCCTGGACACGCTCCAGCCCCTCAGGGTTTCTCTGGCCATGAGAGGCCAGAGCTGTCCCCAGGACTGGAGGTGTCCTGCCCTGTCCTGCTGTCACACCAGTGCTGATGCTCCTCCTGCCTCACTCCCATCACTCAGAGCAGGAGCATTTTGAGCAGGAATCTCTCCCTGAGAGACTCTTCCCTCCCCCTCACATCCCTGGGGAGAAAAAAAAAAAGAAAAAAAAAAAAAAAAAGGACCAAGTTCGCTCTGAGCTTCTCCAATCACTGCTCAATCAGGAACAAAAGTTCAAACACCTCCCCAAATTCTAAACGCCCTGAACACCTGTGCCATCAAAGCCACCAGCCAGCCCCTCCCTGCTCCAGCATTCCTGCCTGTCACCTCACACAGCACCTGTCCCAGTGCCACCACCCAGCTCCAGGGGTCCCATCTGAGGTCCCACTAACCAGCCTGCTGCTTCCCTCCAAGCCCATTCCAACACCTGAATTCTGCCTCTCTCTCAATTTGGAAAAAAAAATCAATTTTGTTCCTTGTTCAAGACCTGAAAACACGCTGGGAAGACATGGTTAGGGTTAATAAGTATCTCTATCAATAGAATATTCAATCAGTATGAATAACCATCAGATCTCTCCCCACCCTTCTGACTGATGATAGCTAAATTACTTCTAAATATAGCCCTTAAAATCTGCATTAATCCTGTCTGCTCAAACACGCTGGCTTTATTGACAGCATGAAGATATAAGCCAAGCACCTGCATGGAGCACGAGCTTATAAAACAGGAAATAAGAGCAATCCAGATGAAATGCAACTTCCATTAACCTTGGCTTTTTGTTTTCACTTCTCTGAACGCTCGCAGTGCCACCAAGTAATCATTGCATTGCAGGCAGCTCTGGACTGCAGCCCTACGAGAGAACTGCACGGCAGAAGCACTTCCAGCCACATTCCATTACTCTCCAGCCTGGAGGAAGATAACGAGAGGGAGAAGTTCCTCTCAGGAAACCAAGAGGTCAAGAACAGCAGTGACTGGATGGACTCGCAGTGTCTGTTTCCCATTAGAAGCTGTGTCAGTGCTTCCCGTGCGTCCAACACCGGAGCCATCAGGAGCAATTCACTTCCCAGAGAAAACATTCCCACTTACAAGCTCTGAGGAGCTCCTGGAGAGCGGGAAGGCAAAAGGAATCCATTTTTAATGACCACATCTGGCTGTGTTTGCGCTCACCAAGGAAGGCAGCCCCCAGATGAAGCTGCGGTCTCACCGTTCTTTCCATGAGTAAAGAATCACAAAACCATGGAATGGGTTGGGATGGAAGTTAAAGCCCATCCCATTCCACCCCCTGCCATGGGCAGGGACACCTTCCACCATCCCAGGTTGTTCCATCCTGGCCTTGGACACTTCCAGGGACGGAGCAGCCACAACTTCTCTGGGAAGAGCCACAGAAACTCCTCCCTGCATGACCTAGGGCAGCAAATCCCAAGGAATCTTCCAAGGGGAACTTTTCTGGAGCCAGACCTCCAGCTGGATAACTTCAGGAGCAGGTCAGGCTGGATCCCTCAGCACCTTCAGCTGACACAAGGTCCACACAAAGCCCATGGACACTTCTGGGGTCAGTCCCCATCTGGAGTCAGTCCCCTTTCGCCCTGGTGTGAATTACAAATACTTCCATTAACTCCTGGAGTTCCATCAGAGCCGGAGGTGAATCAGGCCCTGCTCGTGCTCCCTCTGAGGGCAGCCTGTCCATCACACTCTGGGTTAAAGCCCAGAGCTGGGAGCTCTGGGCTCCTCGCCATCAGGAGTAATTGGATTGCAAGAAAAGCACAGATCTGCCTCCAGATGACATTTTTATCAATATCTGTCTGTTTACAGGTGTCTGTCATAACCTTCAAACACACTTAAATAACTCATTCATCCAAGCATTGAGCATATGCTGGGGAGAAGATTCATCAAGCAAATGCAAAACTACTGCTCAAGTTTGTGCCTTTTGAGAAAATGTTCATCAAAGAACCTCTCCTTGCCTGGAAAGGCCCTGGAGATCCTTCCCTGGAGCAACAGCGTGGGTTGAGTGGCCAAGGTTTCCCAACAGAGGATGGGGGGCCAATGGAACAAAGATTCAGCCCAGAAATAGTTCAGTGTTTCTTTACGAACCAGTTTATTTGAGATTCACTGCCGCCCTGGGAACATCTCAGCTCAGTTCCATCATTCTCACTGCAGTTTAAGGCTGAAGAATGATCCTGCTCAATGGAAAAGCCCAAGGTTTCATCTGGATTCTGATACGCAAAGACAAACCTACCAAAATGCAGAATTAAATCCTTCAGCCCCTCCCAAGCCAGACAGAATCAAACCTTCTGGTCCCAGCATGTTTCAAGCTCCAGCAAACCCAAATCACTGCATCTGAGCTTCTACTCCAGAATTTAAGTCAAAACACCCCTCAGGCCAGCCCAACCTGTACAGCAAGAGCTAATCTTGTAACTGAAGCCTGAAGTGATTTGTTTGCAATTCCTCAGAACTGTTCTGGCTGCAGGAATGCTGATGCTCCCTCCCAACACAGAGCACCCCTGGTTATTTTTGGTCCATTATCCACGGCAGGTGGGATGGCAGGAATCAAATCCAGCAGCGCCAGGCTTTAGCAGCATCAGCACCTTCCCAAACAATAACAACACTCAGAGCGGTTTATCCCAGAGTTAAATGTTATGGAATGGTTCAGGTTGAAAGGGGCCTTGAAGATCATCACATATTTTTATGCATGTGTAAAAAAAAAAAAAAGAAAAAAAAAAGATAAACCTTCTTGTGTCTATTTAAGCCTTCCAGAAACGAAACCATTTGAATCCTACAGCTCATGGTACCCACTAAACTGCCCAGAACATGCAGTTTTTCCAGGAATTCAGGGAATCACGGCAGGATCTGAGTTCCTCCACTCCCCCGAGCCCCCCTCCCTGCACTGGAAGAGCAATACTTGGAATTAACACCCTGGCAGTATTAATCTGCATTTTTTTGAGAGAAAAAAAACAACTTCGAGCCTCCTCCTATCAGGAAGGCTCAGTGAGCACATGGTTAAAATGATTTCTTGAAGAGCCACCCAATATCCAGACAAAGCCCCTTGGATGACTCCAGCCTGAAGGGAGCTGCTGATTCCCACATTCCTGGAAAACAGAGCAATTCCAACCCCGCTTGCTGTGCAACCCCTTCTCCTTTCTGAGACACCTCGGTGCCAATTTCAAAGGTCTTTTTGCAGAGTTTGTGACCCAGTGACCACCAGAGCAACAGGAGAAATCCACCTTCTCTCTCCACAGCTCTCTGGCAGCTCCAGTCCCTGGAAATCCCCAATTCCTGCTTCCATTGAGCAACACGAGACAGATAAACCCTCACAGGGGGAGGCTCAAAAAACCACAACTCCAATTCCAATATACCTTAAGAAAGTGTCCTGATGGGGGGAGGAAAGAGAGAGAGGGGAAGGAAAGAGAGAGAGGGGAAGGAAAGAGAGAGAGGGGAAGGAAAGAGAGAGAGGGGAAGGAAAGAGAGAGAGGGGAAGGAAAGAGAGAGAGGGGAAGGAAAGAGAGAGGGGAAGGAAAGAGAGAGGGGAAGGAAAGAGAGAGGGGAAGGAAAGAGAGAGAGGGGATCCCACCCCTGGATTGGCACCACAAACCCCTGGAGCACACACGGATCCAACAGCCCCGTCTGGCACAGCTCTGGGCGATGCTCAGAGCCAGGTTTGGACAAGCCAAGGCTGCCAAGCCCGCCCAGCCCAGCACGTGCTCACCCAAAATCCCACTCCCCCACTCTCAAAACGCTGACTCGCCACCCCTGGAGCCTCCACACGTTCCCTTCGATTTCTTCTGCCTTGCTAATGACCTAACAAATTAGGAGGAGGCTTATGTGTGTCAGATGAAAGCTCTGTGATAATGTCTTTAATGTTTTACTTTAATATTAAATTTAATTAGGACAGCGAGGAGGTGGGGGGGGTGGAAGAGGGAAAGGACTGAAACCTGGGAAGTGTCACCAGCAGCTCCTTCCCCACATCTGAAGTGGAATGGCTCCCAGCCAGACGAGCAATTACTCCAGGAGCAGACAGGGCCAAGCCAAGCATGCGAGGCCCATATGCTGCTGCCGGGCCCCAGCGAGGGTCTCTGAGGAGCTCTGCCACTTCCCACTGCTCTCCGAGCCACTCCAGAGGCACCTCAGAGCACCAGGATCTCAGGGAAACAGAGAACAGGAGCACAGAGAACACCCCGGAGTGTCTCTGTCCCTGTGCCTCTCGCAGTCCCCGCCAGCTGCCCGGTGTCACGGGATGCTGCGGGTCCCTGCGGTCTCTCCGTGCTCTGCCTCAGCAGGAGGATTCACAGGGAAGCACGAGATGCGGAAGGGACGCTGCTCTCAGAGCCAGGAAGGACAGGACAGCCAGGCCACCACGCTGGGGGACAGGGACGTGGCTTAATCCCCACCAGGGGACAGGGACAAGCCTCTGTGACAGCAGCACGGGGCTCCTGGCAGCAGCACAGATGGTCCTGTCCATGGTGTGACAGGTCCCAAGCCTTGTGCTGGTTCCAGCAGCACTGCCACACTCGTCCTGGTGACCCAAGTCACCGGCATGGGGACAAAGGCAGCCCCTCAGCCAGGTCACAGCAGCCACATCCTTCACCTGAGCTCAACACAGGGCACAGAGCTCTGAGTGTCCGTGACGTCCCCGCCGTGCTGGGCACTGCAGGCTCCTGTCCTGCGGGCACTGCCAGCCACACAAGGGCTCCTACAGCTCTGTCACTGTCACCAGGACAGCGGGTGACAAAGCTGGGAGAGGACACTCAGAGACGAGGTGATGCTTGATCAGCTGAGTTTGACTGTGCAGGTGCTGCCCCGGGCAGTAAAGCTGATGCTGGGGACAGGGACATGGGGCTGTGTCCCTGCAGACACCAAAACTGCTTTGGATACAGACACACACCAACAGCTGGGGGAGCCTGCTCACCCCAGGCAGCCCAAAGGAGTCCCAGAAGCCCAAATCTCAAACACACCCCAGAGCACAGAGACCTTCAGGCCTTCTGCTTGACCACATCACGAGCCAAGCTCTCCTTTCTAAAGGATCATGGAATGATTTGGGTTGGAAGGGACCCTAAAGCTCATCCAGTGTCACCCCCTGCCACGGCAGGGACACCTCCCACTATCCCAGGTTGGCCAACCTGGCCTGGTCACCTCAGTTATTCTTTTTTAAAGGCGCCTCATGTCCCCCACCCATCTGAAACCAGAGCAGCTTGCAGTAATAGCTGTTGCATATTACATTTACAGAGCCCTTTGTCCAAGGATTACAGACTTTCCAAAACTTAATTAATTAATCTGTAACCCCCCTGCCCTCCATAAGGTGCACTAAATTCTCTGTCAGCATTTCCAGACTAAAGCACTATTTTACAGCAGTTATTAATTGGCTGTAGGTTTCAAGTTCCTCACCCAGGGAAAGATTCAGTTCCTGCCTTCTAAGCACAAAGCTCAAGTCAGGATTCTCGGGGCTTCTGGGTTTAGGTTCTGACGTTGTTTTGCTTGCCTGACATCAGACACAGCCAAACAAACAGGTCAAAACCTCCTCATTTCACAGCACTCTGAGCTCCCATCAGAAGAGGACAGAGAAATGCAGGTCATTAGAGCTGCAGCCATTTCACCCCGCACAGAAAATCCCATATATTGTGCACAGCTGTGCCCAGAGCCTCACTTTCCAGCTGAATCCAAAGGGGTTTGCACAGCTGAGAGAGCTCCCACACCTCAATACCAACAATCTATCGATTACACTGAATAATCTTGCAAAATATTCCCAGACCCAGAGGTCTGACAGGGTTGTGTCTGTGGGATCTGTGTGACAGAAGCATTCCTCGTCCTCTGGAGACAGCAGTGGGATTTTTAGAGGGTACGGAAAACGGGCAACCTCTAGTTTTGTATTTATTGCAAGCAGATCACTTCATTTTCAGGCCTGGCTGGGAGCTGAAGTGGAATGCACAGATCCATGTCTGCTAAAATGATCACAGAAGAGAGCTGAGACCACAGGGAGCACTTCTGTTGGGAGCTGGACAAAGCTGGACTGGGAGGCAGCTGGGAAGGGATTGGGTGGAAGGGAAGAAAAACACCCAAGTGAGATAAAGCAGAAGAACCCTCCCTCACCCTTAACCCACGCTGGCACCACTGGGAGGGTGGGTCCAGGTCAGGGGGTCCCTGCCCTGCTCTGCCCCAGCCAAATCCCCCCATTCCTTCACAACCTCAGCCCCAGTCACTCCCTGCCACGATGGAGATGCTCCATCACCAGGGAGGAGAGGGTTATGGGGACAGGGTTTAAAAATAAATCAACTTCTGCATTGTTTTGGAAGCAATCTATGAAAGAGATTTGGTTGTAAAAGCTGTTTTATAAATGGAGGCACAATTATTGTTTGACAATAAAAAGCCCAAACAGTTTTCTTATATTTGCTCGGAATAAAACCATTTTGCAGATGTCTTCAGACAGGCTTTTCAACTGCTTTCCGCATCTTAATTTTCCCTTTTAGGTTTTTATTACATTTAAATTAAACTGATGCCTGTAAGCAGTCAAGGGCAACTTTTAACAAGTCCATCACTGCTGAACTTTTCACTGCTCAGATCTCTCACCTTTGCTCAGGAGCCTGTAAACAAAGCTCACCCCTTCTCCAATCCCCCTCCTCTTCCCTGCTGAGGCAGGAATGCTTTTCCAACCCTTTGTGCTTCCTAAAAACCTCGTGTTTTTTCACTGTCATTCACTGCTCTAATTACTCATCCCAACACAGGAGCCAAAAGCCCTTCTGCATCTTTGTTTTTCAGGAAACAAACCCCATCCCATGAGCTGGAACGTGAGGAATAACATGCAGCAGAGAAATAAAGGGAATTTTTTTACTGACCAGCTTAGACATGGACAGAAAAACCAAAGCTAAAAAAACCCTCGTCTTCCCAGGGCAAAATTTTAGCTTGAATGGAGCTTGGAACAAGAAAAGGTCCCTTAAAATACCTTAACAGAGAATCTTAAAGTAAGTGAAGTGTGTTAATCAGGTTTCAACAGGAATTTGGCCAGGAGTTGTGGTTGCCACCAGGAGAAGAGATCATCCCCACTCCCTCACCTGCATTTTTCCCTTCCAGCACCACTGCTCCTGCTGCCCTCCCCAGCAGCACCAAGGATTCCAGCACTTTCTACTTCACATTTTCTGAACACCAAACCAGGGGCTGCAGCACTGGGAAACACCCTCAAGAGAGGCAACAAATGGCCCTAAAGAGAGGGGATGGCTGGGCTGAGGTTTCCTAAGCTCAGTTTGCTCAGACACTCCAAACAGGGACTAAAAATCCTGCTGTATCCCCCAGGACCAGCAGCCTGAACATCCCCTCCCCACCCTCCTCCAGGACAGAGAAAAGCACATTTCTATCCCGAGCACTGCTTTGAAGTAGCCTGAAACCGCTTTGCAACCCCTTTTTAAAATGAAAACTGCATCTAAATAACCAAACCCACAGAGAATTTCCAATGGGCAACCCCTTCCTGCTCGTGCCCCTCTGTGTTCCCGAGGTTTCCAGCTCTGGCAGGGCAGCTGTGGCTGCTGCAGGCCGGATTAATGTGGCGTGGCAGAGAGGAGCCCAGCACACCTGCTCTAAATAAAGATTTCACTTCTGTTGCTCTATTTATTCTTGTTTCACTCCGTCTAAAGTAAATTCTACACAGGCTCCAAGCTGCTCTTTGCTTATGGGGAAACAGTGAGAGCCCCCAGGTACAGCCAAAGCTCAGAATTAGGTAAATAATTAAGTTACCTCAGATACTCTCAGTTAATTCCCATGGTTGGATTTAGCTCCTATTTTCTGGGTTGAATATGTCTTGTTGCATTAGCTGGAATTATTCCATTAAAGGAATCTTCAGACTGTTTGGGGGTTCTGTGGACTAATGAAGCTTCCTGCCATGGATTCTCACAGGAAGAAGGGAGGGTTTTGTGTATTTAGCACTTTTGTTGGCTACAGATGCTCTGCCAGCTCTGTGGAGCCACCAATATCTCAGTCTCGAGGACAGGCTCCACCTCACTAAAGGTTCCAACAGTAAAGGAAGCACATTTTGCTCAGCACCTGGAAATTTAGGAGAGGTGCTTCCCAATTCGTGTCAGAGAGACCCCAATCTGAAGCACAAACAGCATTTTCTGCCAGCAGTGGGGGCATTTTCAGGCTCACCTGCACAGGGCAGCCAAAAAATCTCCTTCCCAGCTGTTCTGTGCCCACCCAGAGCTGATCCCACACCCACAGTGGGGAGCCCCTTGCTCTGCAATATCTGCAGTAATCTGCTTTCCTACCCTGACAAATCCTGACACGCATAAAGCGACAGCAGAGAGGCTCAAAGTTTATCAGCAGCACATGCAAAATTTCCTTTTCCTGTCCTGAAGACAGGCAAGGACAAGCTCCTCCTGCCAGGGACCACTCCACAATTCCTCACAGCCACCAGAGTTGTGTCAGGAGCCACTTCAGGATGAGCCTTGTCCTTCATCCCTCTCCTTAAATCCCACTGTTTTTTCCTAAAGTGCCTCTGCCATGCTCAGGAATCCCTGGGCTTCCCCAACACCCAATTTCTGTTCACAAATGAATTAAACATTCCAGCTTCCCATGGAGATGCCGCAAAGGATTTCATGGGAATGTGTTTCTACATCACACCTCCTCTTCTGAATTTTTTTAATGCATATTCCTGAAACTGTACCCAGCACATCACAGGCACTGCTGGAATAAAAACAGCAGCACAACCCTGCACACCCAGAGCAGCAGGATTTCCAAAAGCACTGAAAACACAATGCTGGTACCTGTGGTTTGAGCCATCCCAGGTACCCAGCAGATGTTGAGGTGCAGCTTGAACACAGTCAAATTCTCCATATGACTCTAAAAACCACTTTATTTGCATGTTTCTATGCAAGCTGCAAGGCTCATCAGGGATTTTTCCAGGTGCTCACACCTTTTCTTCCCCCAAGTCTCCAGCAGCAGAATCAGCCAAACTGCACTACTTTATTTCCTAATAAAAGTGGGGAAAACTTTGCTTCTCTTCCAACTCTCCAGCCTAAACCAGAGCTCAGACGAGCAACACCTGAGCACAGAGAATTAGAGGCAGACTCAGCACGAGGCAGGTGCTGCAAAGCCAATCTCCATTTTACTAACAGAATAAAAGAATCAAATGAGGTTATTAAGCAAGTTGGTAAAAATAACATTAAATTAATAAGGAAAATAAATAAGAGGAAGAAAATACCAACTCTCCAAGGCTGTGCACCTGTGGAACAGGTGCCTGCTCAGCACACCCAGCTCCTCAGGAGCTGATTCTGCTCCAAAGTCACTCCTGCACACCTGAAGTTTTGGGATCTGACTGCAAACCTTGCGGTGACATGGACAACCTCCATGGGAAAACTGACACACACATCCCTCACTCCCAAAAATCCCCTGACGTGGAGCCAAGGGGGAAGAACAGACTTTCCCCAAAGTAAGAATAGGACCAGACTTACCTTGGAGATCCCAGGGAGCTGAGAGCCGAAGCTGCTGAGCTTCCAGGAGTGTCTGGAATGTTCTGGAATCCCCTGCCATGAAAGGCAGGCAGGTTCCTCCCCTTCCTTTCCCTTCCCCTTCCTGTCCCACACCCATCTCCCTGGAACCCAGTAATACTGAAAATGTTATAACTTCCTTCACTAATTTCTAACGAGTTTGGTGTTTTTTTAATTAACGGTGACCATTTGCAGCTGGTGCCAGTTGAGTTTCCTCACAGGCTCTTGTAATTTGGATGATTAAATCAGCTTAAGTTTGCTGAAACCAGCCCTGACCAGCTCCAACAAACTGAGCCAAAGGGACTTGGAGGTTGAATCTGGAAACTTAAATTTATGGCACGTGGAGGATGTTGGAGTAACCAGGAGACACGGAGGAGATCAAAGCCTGGAAATCTGGAAAGTCCCAGCTGATAAAAGGGCTAAAGGATGTGGTCCAGGTAAGCAGGAGGAGCAAGAAATCAGTAATCAATAGAAGGCTAATTGATGATGAGGATTGTGTGGCTTGGAGCCAGTGAACCTTAATTTGTTTGCTAAAAATGCATAAATAAGTGGAAAAGTTTAGGATTGTGGTCTGTGTGGAGGGCAGAGCTTTGTCAGACACACACCCAAACCCTGGCCAAGAATACAACAATGCCTGGCTCACTGACACCACAAGGCATGGTTGGGGAATCTGGTTTATCCTGAGGATTTTGGAGGGTTTTTGGAACAATAACACAGCTCAGGTGGTCTCTGGCAACGGGGACCCTGAGGGAGCTCTGCCAGTTTTTTGCTGGTACTATTGCCCAATCTCTAATCTATTTCTTTTTCCTTAAAGAGAAAACTTTCTATTTAATTATTTCTTTATTGATTCCCTAATCCCATCCCGTTGTGGGTCCAGGGGTCTCAGCTCTCCCCCTATAGCAACTGAACTTCCCCAGGAAGGAGGTGGAGGTTGGGATGAGTCTGTGCGGTTCTTTTTGGGGTTCAGGTGTTGGTTGTAAAGTCGTGGTTTTGGTGTAAAAGCCGTCCCAGAGTAGACCTTGCACGTACTGTAGTTTGCAAAAATATTCATTCATAACCAGTTGGTTCTCAGCCCACGGATGGGAAGTTGTGAATCATGGATTAATTCCCAGTGCAGAGCTGAATGGAGAGCACAAGTGAGGTTTGCTTCCCTGCTTTTTCCTTGGGTTTTTTTTTTTTTCTGTGTGCAGTGTTCAGGTATTTCAGGAGGCTTGTTTAATTCCTGGTTTTTTGCTGGGCTGCCTAGGTAGGAGCAGTTTTCTGGTGTCCCACAGCAGCTGGGGGGAGGATTTTCCTTGGTGTTGATGGGGCCAGGACTGTCCTGAGGAGCAGGGACAGCACAGACAGCTCCACACCACTGATGTGGAAAGGATGGAGGGATGCTCTGAAAAATAGAAATGTTTGTGGGGTTTGTGCCCTGTTGCTGGTGGTGCTGAGGGGCTGAGCTGGGCTGTGGTGGCCGTGTGGGTGCCCAGCAAGCCCTGGGGGTCTCGGGGCTGGGCAGGGAGAGGGGCTCAGCCCCAGCTGGAGCAGTTTGTGGTGCTGTCCCTGCGGGTTCTGGTTCAGACTGAGACCAGCTGGAGGGAATTAAAGTTTAGGCGGGGTTGTGAGGGGTGTGATATGGAATTATCACCCCCTGTCCATGAGCAGAAATGGTGACCTGGAGCAGAAATGCAACAGAAGCGAGTCTTTACCAATTTCCAGCCACTTCCACTGGCTCTGCCATTTCTTGTCATGTTCCCAGGCTGGTCTGACCCTTCCAGGCCCCGTTCCCACCTCTTCCCTTGACCAGGCTCTGGCTTTACAAACCCAGTAAACTCAGTGCCCTGACCCACGTGGGACACTCTGCCCTGAGTTTCCCCCCTCAGGCAGAATTTCTGGGACTTCTTTCCCCGAGTTCAACATGAATGAAAACGGGATTGGTGAATTGCTGTGCTGCTGCACGGTGTGATTTTAGCACTCTGCAGCAGGGATTAGCTGCACAACTCCTGTTGCCATAGCTCTCGTCCCTGCGAGACTTCAATGTGTCACATAAACTGAATGAGGAACACGACCAAACCAGAGGGGGGGAAAGGTGGGCAACAAAGGAGGGAGCTGCAAACAAAGCAGGAATCCTTCCCTTCGATTCCAGCCTCATGATTCAACATTTACGATGACAATAATTCTGAGCTGTAAACAGAGAGTGAACAAAAGCCCCGTGTGGGAGGGGGGAAGGCTGAGCTCGACATGACTGGCATTGCTTGAGATCACTCCTCAGGCCTCCTTTAAAGCCCTGCGTGTTCATCAGAGCACTGACAGCTCTCCCAAAGGAAATTCCACCTCCAGAAGAGACCAGCAGTCCCGTTTAGTCCCTTGTGCAGTGGCCAGTGCCTGAGTCTGGGTGGCAAAAGCAGGAAATCATTCCCAGTTCCTGGAGCTCCTCACGGCAGCACACTGCTGGAGCAAGGTGCAGTAAATGGGAAGCTGCCTGCAGGAGTTGGTTGGGTTTGTTTTCCTCCTTAATGGGAAGGGGGAAAAGTCACATTTCAGCCACAAAAGCTTCCCTGGGAGCCTTTCAGCTGAGTAACAAATAGTTCTGTGTGCCTGGGTTTAAGAGGTGCCAGTGCACACTTGGGCTCTTTGGTGAACAAGCAGCTGCTCAGTGCTGCTGTCCTGGGGGCTTTGGTTTGCCTGGAACAAGGAGCCAACCACGGGAAAAGGCAGAAAACAAAGTGGGATGGGACCTGGAGGAGAAATCCCAGTGATTCTGGATAGCTGTGACAACAGAAAAGGGCAGAATTTATTTGTCACCTGCTGCTTTTGTCGATCTTTAAATTTAAAAATCTGAAGTCTTTCAGTTGCATTTTGGAGATCAGTGCAAGGTGAAGCTCTGCTGTTGAAGGTTGTACCTGCCCTGCTGCAGCAGTTTGTCCAGCCAGGCAGGGTTCTGGGGAGCAGGGATGCATCCAGGGTGTTGGATTGGAAGCTGAATTGTGGGATTTAGCATGGAAAAAGCCCATGCGGTGAGCAGCAAGGACAGCAGGAGCAAGGCTCTGGGTCAGTGTGTGGGTTACAAATGGAGGAAGGCAGGGGATGGATGCAGACTGGTGGGAGCACATTCCCAGTGTGCTGGAATTCCCTCTGGAGCTGTTTATCACGGATCCTGCCTCTCCACCTGTCCCTTCTGCCTTCTGCAGTTTATGGACCTTTCCCTGAGGTCTCGTGCTGTGAGAAAACCTGTCAGAAAACCTGTCTGAAAGCCCAAGGGTCAGAGGAGTTAAAAATCAGGAATGTCTTTGGGGAAAAGAGAATAATGAAAGTGATGAGGCTCAATTGCCTTCAATCCATTTGGCTTTTAATTCCACGATAATGGGCACCAATTAGCTTAAGGAAACACTCATCTTTCAAATATTCATTGGGATGCTGGAAAATTGGCTTCATCTTCCTGGGAAGGAATCTGAGGAAAGGGTTGTGTTGGGGTTTTTAATTTCAAAGAAAAGGAGAGGCGGATTTTAGTGCCATGTTTCCACTGTTCCAAATATATTTCTCCCGAAATCAGTGTCATCCTTTGTAAATGCTGCTTCCCTTCCGGAATGGCTCCATCCCAAGGCAAAGTATCCCAGTTTATTGGCAGCGTGGGCGTGGAGTTGGGTGCTTTATTTATCTGCTTTGATGCAGGACCCCAGAACGTGGAGCAGAGGAGGACGAACTGTTATGGCTGAGTTTTAAAAGCCTCATTTCCAGCACTCCCAGGTGAGCTGCCTTTGGAAAGTGATGTCCAGTGCTTGTGTTGGGCAGGTAGCAGAGAGCTTCTGGTCTAGTCCATTTTTCCTTTCCAAAATTAAAGTCTGCTGGGAAAATACTCTTAAAAAAAAAAAAAATTCAGCTTTCAGCTGCTGGGCTCGTGTGACTTCTCACCTTGGTGCTGCAGACAACGTGGACATTCAACAGCAGTTGCCTGAGTTCGGTTCTCAGCTCTGTGACAGTGTCAGACAAACCTGGGAGGGTCCATCTGGGGCAGGATTTGTTCCTCCCCTTCATCAAAAGCCGTGGCTGGCCAGCAGAAAATGTCACTGGCAGAGGGTCTTTCCCTGAGAACCTGAGTTCGGTTCTCAGCTCTGTGACAGTGTCAGACAAACCTGGGAGGGTCCATCTGGGGCAGGATTTGTTCCTCCCCTTCATCAAAAGCCGTGGCTGGCCAGCAGAAAATGTCACTGGCAGAGGGTCTTTCCCTGAGAACCGACTGCCTCATTCCTGAATAGCAGAGCTGCCCAGAGGAGCAGCCAGCACCATTCCTGTGAACCTCACCTGAGTGAATCTGATACATTTTATTTGTGTTTGCCACGCAATTTTCTAATTTGGCTCTCTGCAGCCCTGGGCTGCTCTCCCTATTACAGTATTTAATTGAAATGAAGGATGTGCGACACCTGTTCTGGTTGGACTCTCACCTGGGGGGTCTCCGTGCAATAGAAATAATAACAATAACTTCAGATTGTGGTTTGGAGTGCCTTGCTTTGCATTTCTGCAGCGCTGCGCAGTTGAGCAGGGCTGGGAGGGGTTGTTCAGCTGGGATGAGGAGAGCTGGCTGCACAAAGTAATTCTGGTTTTAGGAAGATGGTGCAGCTGCACGAGGGAAATGTCAGTGTTCACCCACAGGTCCTTCTGTGTCTTGGGCAAAGGGCTTTAATTTGCTGTTGTGGCTCAGAGTCAGGTTCTGGCCTGGGAGATCTGGGGAGAATGTCAGACCCCTGTGCTGTGCTGGGGCTTTGTGTTCCCATCTCTTGAGAGTGTCATGGCAGGCGTTTGGTGCAGCTGTGGGAAATGCTGGGATGTTAAAAACGAGGTCCA
>VZTG01000501.1:1360-15217 GCA_013397845.1 Melanocharis versteri
TCTGGTTTTCCCCTCTCCCGGCGGCTTTCGCTTTGGATTCGTGTGTTTCGCGAAGTGGGTCGGGGTGTTTAATCTTTTATTTCGCCGTATTTCTGGTGGCAGTTCTGGCCGGGTGTGTGTGTGTGAGAGAGCGCTGTGTGTGCCTGAAATAGTACAGGGACTCTCTCTGCTGATGAACCCGGTGGGGAAGTTCAGCCTTTGATCATCAGTGGTGAAAATTGCAACAGGAAATAAAATGAAACGTTCTGACTGTTAGAAGACAATCCACGTTTTCAAATCAAATCCTTCCTTTGTTTCGTAGCCGAGTTTATATATTTGCACATGCCAAGTGGTTTTGCAATTTATTATTTTTTTTTTTTAACAGAAGAAAATAGTTTGCAACTTTGGAAGTGTTTTGTTTGTCGTTGTAGGGTGTTCTTTTTCTTTTGGGGGCCAAGAAAAAGAAGCAGACGAGTGGGTCTGTATAGTAAATCTTTTCAAAGAGTTTTCTTTCAGGCTCCTTAATTGCTTTTTATTTTTTTTTTAATAGTGTGGTGGGGTTTTGTTTCTGGGAAGCGCAATATGGAAGTTCATTTTTCTTCTGCCAGACCCACCCACTGAAAAATCAGCTTTCCAGTTGATTGCCAGCTTTGATTTGACATTTGATTGATCACCTGTCATCTTGCTGCCTTTGATCTATTCATTCTTGATATATGTCAATAAATCACTCACCATGGTAACCCAAGTGCCAATGACGTAAGGCTTGCCCTCTAGATTCTCTTAGCCAGACATGCACAATTATTATCTTGTTTGGCTTTTAATGTAGGCGGGTTTTTTCCCTTCTTTTTTCCCCTTGTGTCCTTCCTTGGATTAGTCCTTTAAAGAAAACTCATATTTGACGTCTCTACTTTAAAAATTTCCCCTCGCCCTTGTGAATATTTCCTGGGTGCAGCACAGCAAATGTGGGACAAAATGTATGGGCAAGTTTAGAGGCACACTTGAATAAACTTTGCGAAGTAGTGCTGGGGATCCAGGCAGGGGGAAATGTCATCCCAGAGAAACTGGGACGCGCGGAACTTTTATCAACTCACAGCTTCGGCTGCGTTTCTGTGGGTGCAGGACAATGGGCTGCAGGCAGCAGCTTTTGGGACGTGCCCAGTGAATGTACCTATGCAGGCAGTGATTCCTGGCAGGCAGAGATCCCAAATTTATGGTTATCGCCATAAATAACAGTTCCGCTCGAAATACACGTATTTATATAAATATATGCATCTATTCGGGAGAACTCTGCTCTCAAGAGTCGCTGTTATTATTTTCTTCACCAAGAGGTTTGATCTGAGTAAGGCATTCAGGTTTTCAACTTGCAGGATAAATAAATAGCTGTTTTTTCGTGGATGCTGATCGGCACAGTGACAGCGCTAGAGCTGCTCCGTTTTTTCTCTCTGTCAGGAATATGAGGCTTCATTTTATTTGGGTTTCAAAGTAGAATTTTCACTTGGAATGTGTGTAGTATCTTTTCGTGGCAGGGGCACCGTGTTCTTTTTTAGAAACATAGGCTACAGTAAGTAAATTTTTGCGAGCAAGCCCATGCTGTTGTTTCCCGGGATTTCCCTGCTGAGATACAGTAAGAGATGTTTTTATCCAGGATCCTACAGCATTTTTAAGACCTTAATGACGAGAGAGAAGCTCGTATGACCACAATTAGGTCTCTCTTTTCTCATTCTCATTATAAAATGTGCATTGCTCTTCAGCGGTGCATTTCTTTGATTAGATTTCTCCTCAGATCAGTGTTGTTTCAGGTGAGCAAAACCCTGCAAATGCAGTCCAGTTTCAGCCAGCAGAAGTATTTGAAGTAGGTTTATACATTTGCAATAGTTCTCCTGCTTTGAAGTTGTATTTGTGTGTTTGTGGGGGGTAGGGGGGAGTTTCAAAGAGCAGACGTGCCTGTTGTGTATAGTTCTTAAAACTGACTTTCATTTTCAGGGATGGTACTGAGGTTCTGTTTTGTATGGTGAAAAATACCTCAAAGTGACAGGAGACAGACTGTGCAGTAAGAAATGAATCTCTCATCAAGGCTGAGAGCAAAGCTCCTTAGTCCTTTTATTTAAAGGAGTTAATACATTATATATTACTTAATTTTCACTTTTATTTATTTTTAGTTGTACAAGTTCAAAGGTATCAGTTGCACTGCATTTTGTCTTGATGGCAGCAGAGATATTGAAGAGAAGTTTGCAACTTTTAGTTTCTTCAGATAGTTCACCTCCAAGGGAAGAAAAATGATAAGCCTTATGATTCTGGACATGCCTGCTTTTGTCATTGCTAAAAATTAAATACGATGCACAACTGTAAATAATTACTGCCATGCACTGACTTTGAAAGCAGGTTTCGAGTTTGATTAATGAATAATGTAAAGGTTAGAGAGAACCAGCGAGTGAATCAGAAGTGAAGTCCTGCTGTTAGATGAAAATCTATCTGGAGAAATATACATGGCAATTTTGTCCTTTTCTATTATTAATTTTAAGCCTTGTATTCCTAAGAAATATATTCCAGACCATTGTAATGAAACAAGGGAGCGTAATTGGATAAATGGGGCACTATTTATGTGTGATGATGGGGATTTCTGCTCTCCGATTACACTTTTAGAGCCACTTTATTTCACGTCAACACCGAGAGGATGGCAAACGCGTTTTGATCTTTGCAGGGCCGAATCTTTTCTGAATCATCCTTGCTTTTCGAGAGCGTCGTTTCCAAGTCGATAGTTCTTGAGGCAGAGAGTTGCAGCTCTTTAGGATGGGACCTGTGTTTACAATAAACAAATAAACAACCCGTCTGGGCTGGAGCGTTCACCCAAACGCATCACAAAGGGCTTTCCAGACGGGGCCTGATTCTTCTCCCGCTCAGGTGCAAATCAAACATCAAATCAAACATCGCTTCCCCCGCAGCATCACTGGGTTCTGGCTGCTCCTGGGAGCAACAAGGGGCTCAGGCCCACAAAGTCCTTCGCCCTTCAGCAAAACGCAGCCACGTCTGGGGCAAAAGTCTCCTAACGATTCCATAACAAATGGTAATATATTAACAGGAGGGTGGAAAAAGGGTGGGAGCAAAGCAGAATTGCTATTCAGATTTTATTCCTAAGGGTATGAAATAGCTTTCAAACACAATTTCACTGGATTAAACTCTCCTTTCCCCTGCAGCTTGTTTTAATGTGCATATTTTATTTTGTGATCATGAATTGGTAGTTTGCTTTTCCAAAGCCTGCAAAGAGGAATCTGGACATAACGCCCTTTGCGGGTGAAATTTTCTATTTCTTCTTTTCTTTCTCAGCCCCAACAGACTAGCTAAGAACCAAAGCTGGGGTAAAGTACAGCAGAAGCAGGTCTCAGGCACATTTATTCTGTTTATTGGAGCTGTAGAATAACACGGGGTTGTTTTTGGAAGAGTCCTCATAGAGCAGCAAGCAGGAGATGGTGAGCAGGGAGTTCTTTAAAGCTGCAGCTTGCACCTTAGTAGGAAAGGTTATTTAAACCAGAATCATGTTTAGAAAGCGTAATTCTGCTCGTGCAGAGAGCAGAGCAAATGACCAGCAAGGCTTGCTCTGTGTGTTTCTGTGGTAAAAGGCAGCGAGATATATCTATAAAGGTAACCAGGAGCACTGTGGCTGTTCCAGGGTTATTTGTATCCTTTCTATCAGGGGCAATGGCAGCGGATTCCCAGGCAGCAGTGCTGCATGGAACTGGAGAAGTGGCAGCACTGTTTTGTTTCAACATCCTCCAGAAAAGCAACTGCACATCAAAACCACCTAAACAGTTCATGCCTCAGGACCCTTCACTTACAGTGCACATCACGATGCTGACAGACGACAAAAAAGCCAAGGTGTTCACAAGCAAGAGGAGCCTTTAAATCCTGGTTAATTAAATATATTCCAAAATAGGTACTTTGGCAACTAAAGAGGCACCAAAATTAGTCGCCATCTGCGTTAAATTCTGCAGTCGGCTCCTAAGCCCAAAGCTGCTTGGAATTTTTTTTTCCCATGTCAGAACTCAGGCCTGAACGGGACAATTTGAAATCATGTTGATTTTAGTGCCTGTTTCCCTATTTCGATTTTCCTCTCATTTATCCGAGCCCAGTATATCCCCACTATCTGAAGAGCGGGGCACACACGGAGTTCAGCCCCTGTGACTGGGAAACAAAAGACATTTCCATCAGCAAATGACACAATTTTACAGCACTTTTAAAAACATGTCCACTGTCAGAAATTCTAGTGCATAAATGCTCTCCCTTTTTGGTGCTCTCTGAGGAGCCCGTTTTCTCCAAACCGGCAGGATTTTGGAAATCTCCTCCCGGAGCTTTCTCCTGCTGGTTTTTGCTCTCATTAGCAGCACCCACCTCAAGGAGCTGTTTCCCCTGGCAGAGGTCCCTGGAGTCCCTCGGTAGCACAGGGCCAGGGTGAGCTTTCCTGCCGTCATTTCCCTTCCCATCCTGATGAGGACATCACTCCCAGAGAGCAACTCCAGACTCGCTGAGAAAAAAAAGCTGTCAGTTGCTGTGGCTGCAATTCCCAACTTAGCAGCAGCAGAGGGAATGGAACTGTACTCTATCAATTACAGTTGGAACCAGAGGCTAAACACTTATTGTGTTAAGCTATTGTGCAGATCTTAAGAGCTCAAATGTAAAAAAAATATCATGTCAGCTGGTGGAGGGGAGAATAAGGCCTGGTTCTTCCACTGGATGACGTATTATTAGCAAAGGCAAAGTAAAATTATTCAAATTCTGTTTAATGCCTCTCGGGTTGAGATGTGTGTGCCACGTTCTGCCTTAAAAAGGGGGGATCCTACAGACTTTGCTGCTAAAATAAGCCTTTGTTTTTCCCTCTTCTCTGCAATATGAAAATATTTGTGAAGTTTTACCTCCAAAGCGTGCTCACACAAACAGAGACATTTTCATTTGTCTCCAAATCGGATACAGGAGCCAACTGGAACCACATTACACTCCGAGTTGAAATCTTCCATTTCATTCATGCAAGAGCAGGGATTTTTCATTACCTGTTTAATTACAATCATTTACATGAGAGTGGGCCCAGTTCAGCAGCTTTTACTCAGCACTTTGCTTCAGTGGGTCACTGCCCTATGGAAGGACTGTCTGTGTCAGACTGGGCTGCTCAGCTACAAAATTCAATCTGTATGTTCCTGGAGAAGCATTCTGCCTCTGAAGAGGGACCAGATTCTTCCATTAGGCTTTAAATCCAGAGAAAGTTCTGTTTGGAACTTCTGTTCCTAATGCTTGTGAGCAATTCTTTCCTGAAATCTGCAGGACTGAGATATTCTGCTTGCTCGGCCACCTTCCCTGCTCAGTCACGTTTCCACGCTCGGTGTTAATTCCTGAGTGCAGGTTCTGGGATCTGGGAGATGAGGTGGGCTTTGGAAGAAGCCTTTTTTAAGGCACGGTGTTCGTGTCATGCACAGGGGCGGCAGCTCTCGAGAAAATGCCTGAAAATGGGGTTGCAAATCCAAAGCCTGAAAGTTCCGTGTGCTTTTAGGGGCTAAAAGCAGTAATTTCTCATTAAGGTGGCTTCTCACTTGAGGCTGTTGGCACCGAGTAATTTTTACCGTGTTATAATAACGGCTTCTGCAACTCAGAAGTACCTTGACAACAAACTGTGTATTTTTTAAGGTTTCAAGGAGAAAAGCATCACAGAAGCACAGTGTTTCCCATTAGATTTACACATCCCTCTTTAACTCTTGCTGGCTTTTCATCCGTTACCTTGTGAGCTTTCTCAGGCAAAAAAAAAAAGAAGTGGAAAAACTGGTCTTCTGATCTAAGTGTTGCATTAAGCGTTTCATTTAGAAAAATGAAGAGAATCTTTGTTTCCCTAAAAGAAATGTTTCCCCCCTTTGCCCTAGGAGAAAGAAAGGCACAACAATAGCTTCAAAATGACAGGATCTGATTGTGAAAAATACAGAGTTTCTAACGTGCAGCGCCTGATGGTCCCAAGTATTGGTAAAATTCCACAGTTAAATAGAACAAACAGTTCTAAATGTCTGGGAAACGGATCCTTTTCAGGCATGCACACATCCATACCTGCGAGGAGGAGAGAGAAGTGCCTGGCTGGGAGAGGGATGCACCTGAGAGCTCGGGTGCTCAGAGCAGTTTGTGATTATTGCACCGATCTCTGCCCAAATGTTAGAACTGTGCTGTTACGAGTGGTGTCCCCTGAAAGTCCTTTGTTGGGGTTTATTTTCTTTAAACCTCCAGCTCCTGGAGTCTGATGGTGATTATGCAAGTGTCCAATATGCATTTTAAAAGGAAATTTATTTCAAACTGCTTGCTCTGGAGAGGAACTTGAAAACAAGCAGGCTAGAAGTTCTTATGCAGAAGAAAACTGCCTTGATTCTCAAAGTGACTGTTTTTAACTTCCCATCGTTTTCATTTTTTGAGGTTGTGCTTCATTCTTTTTGTGTAAACAAGGTTGGCAATATTGCTTTTGCCTGATTCTGGTGATGAACTGGTGTGTGTGTCTGGGTGTATAATTAGATATGTACACACACATAATATCAGTAAACAAAATACTGAACATAATGATGGAGTGGAGCTGTGTGAATTGGAGCTCTGGCTTTGTATTGCCATAAACAAAGCAGTTCTGAGAGCTCAGACCATCGGTTCTTGAGGAGTGACTTTCAATTGAAGTTTCCTGGAGATTGTTTTTAGTGGCAATTAAATCTAGAAAGTTAATAGGCAGTAACTGCTCTTTAAAGGATAAATACTACGAGGAATGCACAGCCTACCTTTTTCCCAGATATAATCAGGCTGAACTTTATTGAAAAAAAATTTACAACTGGCAACATTAATGCTGTATTTTTATTGTATTAATGCAAATGAGATGCTGACTTCGTTCTTTCATCTCCATGGCTTGTATCTATTAGAGCTGGATCTTATTCCTTTCTGTGTCTTTTCTCCCTGTGTTCTGTAAACTGCTTTCCTCTAATGATACTGAGGCTCATTAAAGTTACTCCCAATGCTAAAGAGACTCTGGGAAACATCCTGAGCTCTGGATGGCTGTGGAAAAGCACAGTTACTGAGTATATGGGGAAAACTAATCCGGATCCAGCCTTGCATTCCCGTTTCGGGAAACCTTTAAAATTGGTTGGTCAAAGAGGAAGCAAAAACTTGCAGGAAGGGCTGTGTGCTGCAAAGAACAGGTCATTTTTAACTCACAGCCCTACCTGACAAAGATAAAAAGCTGTAAAGTTTTAAGGAGCTCGCTGGCTCTTCCTGCATCTCTCTCAAAAGACTCATTTAATTGAAAAGCCTGTTGTGCTTGTTTTTATGCATGTAAAACAGAAAAGGGGCAATTTTGCACAGGGCCTAATATTCCAGCACAATATAATTGGAACTCCTCCTGCCTGCTTTTTAAGTCTCTCTGTTCATATAAAATTAAGACCCACTTATCTTAAATTGTAGTAAATCTCATTCAATATTGCTTTCATAACTTAAAAAAGGCTGTTACATATTCCCAAAGCAACTTTGCTGAAGCGATATTGGGTCTGTTTATGTGGAATCGGTGCAGAATTTCTGTTGAAAAAAGAAGCAGCTCACAGTTCTTGTTTTTAATGAAAATAATTAAATTCTCTGGAATACCTTGATAGCTCAGGTATTTTTTTTTCCTAGTGAAACTCTGCTCTGAGGAGATCGGAATGAAAATCTGCACCTTGGTGCAGTTTGGCGTGTGCAGACAACAACCTTATTTCTATCACTCGCCCTGCACTTGGACAGAAATCATTTCTATTTTTCATAGAAAGATTTTACTCTGAATTTTCCATATATAAATAGGGTTTTTTTGTGCGAATTGCACGGCAAATCACCAGCACGATTTATAAGGTCTGCAATTTTCTTTGTACATATAGGAAGAGCTCATTTGCTTCCCGCAGGGTGAGTGGACTTCACAGGAAAGCGCCGGGTCTTTTATGATTTTATGTTTTGTGTCGAAGAAACATAACCTTGTGCCAGCTGCTGTATTGGGCTACCAAAATTATTTTTTTATGTGTTTTTCAGCTGTGCCATAACATACATAAGCATGTTACAAGTAGCATTAAATTAACACGTGAAAGGAGAAAGAAGCTAAGTAGTTATATTGATCATCTGTAGCATTAAATGCTAAAAAAATTAAAAGCTTTCCAGTGCTTTTGATTAGCTGCATGGATCCTGCTCGTGTTTGTGTCCTTTGTTAGGCACTGGAGCAATATTTCTTCCCACTTAGCGCCTTTCTTCCGTGGTTTTCTTGCTGATACTCCTCAGAATAACGCCAGTGATGTGCAATGTTTCCCCTCGGTTTTACAGGAAGGTGAATTGAACCCGGGAGGTTTTACCTGATTTGCTCAAGGTCAAACAGCGTTTGCTCCCACTTCCCTGCTCGAGGTACTAGGTCACATTTCCAGCATCAGAGCGCTTCCAGGAGGGAAATCTGGGCTGGAAGCTCAGGGCATCCCCTGGCCTGTGCTGGGGGAGAAGAGGGAACAGCCCAGCTGGGACCTCGGGGAAGGTGGAAATGCAGTTTCATCCCTCCCGTGCAATTCCCTGTGGTGGAGGGAGAGGCACTTTGCTCATGGCCAGGAGCTCCCAAAAGTGGGAGCGCTCATGGGTTGAGAAAGCAGAGCTCTGTTAATTCCAACAAGCCAAGGGAGCTTGACTAGGCGAGAGTTTTAGACAGAATAATCAAGATTTTTACATTCCAGTTTTTGGTCAGTGGTAAGTTTCAGGATCAGAGAATTTGGTTCCTGTTACTTTTCTTCCCATGAACTGTTCTGCGTTTCTTTGACAGAGCTGGATGTGACTGTCTATAAAGCATTGCCCTGAGAAATATGTAAAACCTGGTCTAACTGCAGCTGAACAGGCCATACACATTTTCCTGCACCCAGACTGCCAGAGGTGGTAGGAAATCTCTGGTGATAGAGCTTGAGGCTCAGCTTCAAGTCCTGGGGGTCTAAATCCTTACATGAGCAGCTAAAGAGAGAGCTGAATTTTCAATTTTCAAGCCTTTAGCACCAAATTCCCATGGACCTCCCTCAGTTCCCTCTCTTGTGTAATCTGGAATTGGGCCTCGATCAAGGGCAGCGTTGTTTCCCTCAGCTGGAGATGTATGTATTGCCTACAGAAGAAATATGATGCAAGTAATAGCCTGTGGATTCATTAAGGGTTGTTTATGTTTATTTTCACACCGTATTACCTTCCAGCAATGGTCGTTTCAGCCATTCTATTGACAGGACTCCGAATAAATCTTCGGTAATCTAGGGCTGGTCTGCCTTACCTGGGAGACCACCTGCTACCCTCTCGAGCAGAGGGGCTGAATCACCAGGTAGGGCTTTCTTCTCTGGAGCTGGGGACTTGGGAAGCTCTCCCATGGCTCCTTTTCATGTGGAAATTAATGCTTGCCTCTATTTCGGAATAGTAGGTTATTAGAGTTCCTATGCAAATTCCCAGGATGGGAATTTGTCTCTCGTTGATAATTGATATAATAGTATATATTTTTAGTGGTCCAAAGTCCTTGAGCTCAAGCCTTGTATACGTAATTTATGTTTATTTCTTACTGTTATTAACTGTAATTTAGTTGTTGGCGCCTTTCATTGCCTTAGATTGAAGGGAGTGTCTCTCCCCATTGCCCCTCCATAAACAATGCCCTCTCAGGGTTCCTTCTCCTGTATCCTTGCCCAGACATTTCCCAGCCTGTCAAATACTGTCATTTTATTCCTTACAGATCATTCACAGTACGTCTCCTGTTGCACACACAAATAAGGAACAAATGCAATCAGGATGCATCATCGTTTAGCATAACAAATAAAAGCCGATCTGTGCAGATTTGCCTTAAAGTGTCTCTTAATATGTATTGTCAAAATGTCTGAAGATGTCTCTTACTCATAAGTGTTTAATTATTTGTGACAATTAAACTAATATTCAGAGCAGGAAGAAAAAAAATTAGGGTATTAAATATTTTCTCTTGTCACAAGCTAACAAAACGTCACCTGGCAGAGGAAGCTCTTTAAATTTTGTGTTTCAAGCAGACCTTAGAAAGGAAGAAGCACCAGAACAAAATTACGGGGCCTGGATTTTGTATGGAATTTGAGGAAATGGTATTTTTAAAACTAGACCAAAATTTAAGGGCACGTCGTTAAAGCATATATCAGTAATGAGCAGCTGAATACTTGATGATTAAAAGAGAGTTTCTATCAATTTTTAAGTCGCTGCTGAAATTTATGACCAAGGGCTGCTCTGACTGAATCAGGGACTCAGACCTGGGATTTTTGGCCTTACCTGGTTATTGTTTTACTCGTGTATGAGAAGAAACAGCTCAAATATGACAGCACAAGTCATCAGCCTTTTCTGTGGTTGGAATTATAGATGTATTTTTTTTGTTTTGTATTTTGTCTGATGATCTCTTTCTCTGTCTGGGTTGTTCAGACTGGAGAGGCAGCTTGCAGTGGATGGGGCAGGACAAGTAGCCAAGAGTGGTGCCCAGGGCTCAGCACCTTCACCTGCCTGGCAGGCCTTGAATGTGGTAAAAGTTCAGATGTGTGATAACAAAAAGAGGGAAAAAATAGGGAAAATCTTGAAAAGAACAGAAAACCAGCATGGTCCTTGAGAGCAGTGTTGTGTGGATGTGGGAGCACTGGATAGCCCCGGGCACAGCAGCAATAACTTCTGTATTATGGGCTCAACAGTTCTTATGGTCCAGATTGTTTGGGGTTTCCTGTTGAGAAGTTTGATTTCTACTGGTTCTAATGTTTCCTGTTCTGAGCTGCTCAAAGCAACCATTTCCATTATAAAAATCTGTGTTTTCTTTCTTAAAATGTTCTTCCTGTAATTTAGGGTAGGATGTTATTTGGCAAAAAATTAGAAGACGTTCATCAGGGTTTATTTCAAAGCTGTGGGACCACTGAGCTTTCTGGCAGTGACGTGAACATTTTTCAGAGATATCTTCTGCTTTCCCTGAGAAAATCCACCCAAATTTGTCTGACTTATAAAGCCTAAAAGTTGCTGTTGCCAAAGAATTTTTAGAAGGTGACACAGCATTCTCCAACGTGCCATCCCCACCACGCATGCTCTGTTCTTGGTTTCTCTTTTTCATTGCATTCCCTTAAAAAACATTTGAGCTGGGGATAAGTAGGACAATGGCTGCAGGGGCAGCGATGGGTCTGAGCAGTCGAAGGACGATGAAGAAAAGGTTTTGTTTGTGTTTAGCTGGAGCCCAGGCCTTGAGGGAGAAAGGAGAGAAATTTAGGGAGCAGAACGTGGACAAGCAGGGGCAGAGAGCATAAAATTATCAAATACCCACAAAAAACAGGTAAACCTGTGTGCATGACTTTATTGCCTGGTCAGTGTGGAGCACTATAGTGACCACGAGCTCATGCCGGGAGCGCGTCCGGCAGCTCCTGCCCGGCTCAATCCTGATGGGAACCAGCGTGGCTCCACACGTGTGGCTGCCAGTTGGCTTTCCCAAAGGCTGCACTCATCCACAGCTCACAGAGAGAAAGGATCTGTGTGGGAAATCCAGCTGGGGAACAAACCCCGCCGGGCCGCGCCGGGGTGGCAGCGCCAGGCCTGAGGGGCCGCCATGGCTCGGCAGGCCCGGCGCGCGTGAGGCGGGAGCTTCTTCTGAGGGGAAAAAGTGAAAAATTCCCCGTAAAATTAGACACAGCTGCACCTCCCATCTCAGCTGAATGGCAGAGATGAGATGCCATCCACAGGCACGGTGCAGGCAGCTCAGGAAAGGTGCAAAACCCAGTGGACAGGAGGAACATTCCGATTCCTGGCGCGGGGACGAGGAGAGGATGACGCCAGCAAGGCACAGGGCTGCCCTGGGATGGCAGAGCCAGCAGGAGAGTGGAAGAGCTCAGGCAGCACCTGGAGAGGTTGGTGACCCTGCACAGAATGTGTGGCAATGGGATATTTGGTATATTTGGTGTATTTGGTGTATTTGGGAGGTGTTGGTGTGTGGGAGAGCGGGGTCGGTCAGCGGTGGCGCCAGGCCTGGCATGGCCGGGGTGGGTCGGGCCGAACGGAGCGTGGGCACTTGGGCAGGGAAGCAGCTGTGGTACAAAAGCAGCTCCTCCAAGACAAAGAATCCTGCCAGGAGTTTCAACCACAGGTATCTGTTCAGATAAAAAGGGCTGGTTAGTCTGAGAGCTCCTCTCTTGCCACAACGTGCCCATGGTGGAGGGCTGGTGCCTGGCTCGCTGTGTGGGTACCTGCCCTGGGCCCCCAGGGCTCTCACTTCAGTTTTACTCCAAGCCAGGGGTTTATTTTATTTTATTTTATTTTATTTTATTTTATTTTATTTTATTTTACTTTATTTTATTTTATTTTATTTTATTTTATTTTATTTTATTTTATTTTATTTGCTGCCCCATGGGAGTTTTTTCCTATAAATCTGATCTTTCCATCTGAAAGTCAGTGACAAAACTTGAGTCGGGCTCAGCAGAGCAGGTTGCCTTCAGGTTATTGTACTGGTTTGTGTCACCTCCAGCATTCGTGTATTAAATAACTAAAATCCTGAGAATGTTAATCTAGAAAACAGTCATCCCTGCATTACTCTTGCTGTTTTGGTGAACTTATTAAAGATTTTACAAACTTGTGATTTGGGTTAAACAAATGTAAATCATGTGGAGAAAGAGTTGTGGGAAGGCAGAGGAATGTTATGATGCCATCAACATCTGGGTTTCCATTTGTTTGGATTAGGGACATTTTACCTTAATCATTCCCAAACATGTCTGTTAAAATCCCTTCTTTCATTTTTTATCACCTATGAGGTACAGGCAGGCAGAGTTTCAATTTGTGTGTGTGCGTGTTTTAGGGTAAAAGTGCTGAAATCTGTTGTTGCAGTGAGTATATGCACAGTCTCATTTTTATATTAGTCCTCCCTGTTTAGAATTGTTTGGAAACGTTTTGATTCAGTTAAAATGCACTATTTCCAATATACAAAGTATGAGCAGGGGAACAAGGGAGTGATTACAAGTTTCTCCAAGGAAATAAGCATCTCTTAGCCATCATCCTGCAACTGGGAAAGTTCTAATACATGACATCTCTGTAATGTAACCTAATAATACATTTTTTTTAACAGTGATGTAATGGGGAGAGTGACCTGGACTTTGTAAAAGTTCCCCTACTTACTTCAGATTCCCAAGGGCAATGTAACATTCTAGACAGTGTTTTATATGCCCTGATTAAAATGTAACATATTTTTGCATTTCCTGTGCAGTGACCTGTTAGTGCTCATAGACAGAACACTTAAAGAACAGTTACAAGGAGACATTTCCAAATGTGCCTAATATGGGCGAGTTTTTATAACATTCTTATTTCATTTGAAATTGCAGCTACAGCAGGAACCATTCAGATGGCGCATTGATTTAACTTTTTAATCCACTGTTTTGCTACGTCAAGTAAAATAAATGTTTGTTTTTAGCTCCCTTTTTTTGCATTGCTAAAACTCATAACTACTTGCTTTAAGCTTGGGATTCTAAAGGGAGCTACATTATCTGAGATTTAAAGCTTGCTTTTTGTGGCTGCTTTCTCACAACTCCCCCAAGAAAAAAAAATACAAAAGTACAACTTTAGCAAAAAGGGCTTTTATATCTCTATCAATTATAGAAACACCAGCTGCAGTAGATTACAAATGTGTTTGGCTGATTGTGATGTTGTGTGGGGAAAACTGTCACAGGGAGCTGGATTCTGTTCTCCCGGCTGCTCCGGGATGTCGCTCAGCTCCGCGGGCTCAGCGGCGCTGCTGGCAGAGCTGGGGTGGGCAGGAGCAGGAGCAGGAGCAGGAGCTGGAGCAGGAGCAGGGGCAGGAGCAGGAGCAGGAGCAGGGGCAGGAGCAGGAGCAGGAGCAGG
>VZTG01000501.1:15455-17955 GCA_013397845.1 Melanocharis versteri
GGCAGGAGCAGGGGTAGGAGCAGGAGCAGGGGCAGGAGCAGGAGCAGGAGCAGCAGCAGGAGCAGGGGCAGGGGCAGGGGCAGGAGCAGGAGCAGGAGCAGGAGCAGGAGCAGGAGCCTGCCCGGGCACTGCCAGGCTGCCACAGCCAGCTCTGCACGGAGCACACGTCCTGGTGCTGGGAGGAAGCAGGGGATGTGGACACGAGTGTGAGCTGTGTGTCACTGTGTGTCACTGTGTGCCCGTGCTGCCCTGGGAGCTGGGGCAGAACCAGCAGACAGAGCTGGGCCAGCAGCCTCTGGGGACAGGCGCTCCACTCAATGTTCTTCTTTATTTTTCACATCCAAGATATTTACTTTTGCTTTCTTGAAGAACAAAGTGGGGGAAAAAGGCACCCCCAGAACAAAAATTGTTTGACCGACCCATAAAGGTAAAGTAGTTGCAAGTCATGGATAAAAGAATTAAGATATCAAGACAGCAATGCAAGATGGGCAGTTTAGGATATTTGGTGCTGTTGAGCTCAGGAGAAAATTAATGTCTCAACGTGTGTGCAGGTCATTATCAGTCCACTAAAACCTGGCTCCAGGGGTAGCAGCCCAAGGGCCCTCAGCTGGTTGTGCCTTGGTTACTGTGTCATTTATCTTCCTGTGCTTTGGGTCACTCTGGGAGGACGTGGTTGGGCCCTGGTTTATTTTAACAAAGAGAATCTGCCATAGGAAAGTTCCATGTATACTTTACAGTAAAAATGCAATTTTCTATTTTCATTTAATCCCAGGAATGTTGGCATTTTCCAGGCTGTCAAACAAATGAGTGCACTGGAGGACAGTTAGATGTGTCTGTCTAGTTCATCTATCTAATCTACCTCATTTCTAATGTGCCCATCACCACGGTGTCTAGGCAGAAAGTATCTGCCTTGCTTTTGCTTTTTGTCTTTATTGGCTGTGGTAACTTAATTGAGTCCTAAGAGCTTTCGGACTCATCTGCAAAAATAATAACAAAAACATTATCAGAATAATGATTCATATTTGTACTCTTACTCAGAATTTCCCTTTCTCTTCTGAGTGTATTTGGTTAGTGGATTACTGTTGTTTTATCTAGAAGAGGTTATGCTTTAGAGGTGTATTAAATTGGAATTTTACTTGAGTCAGCAGTGAGTCAAAACTTCATTTGGCTGCTAAAATGAATTCACTCATGTCTTCTAACTTCCTTCTGCTTTTCTCTGCAGAAGTTGACTTCATTTACTCAGCCACCCAGTTCAGCATCTGCGTCTGTTCTGTGACCCCTTGTCATATAAACCGTAGGTAAAGGTAATAAAAAGCAATAGAAATCATGGCTTCAGAAATGTTATCTTCCTTTGGAAGCCCTGGTTTCTGTTACATTTAACTACTTCTCTCTGTGCCAATTAGCTAAAAATGCATGGTAAGCCTGAAGTGAGTGGTTGTTCAGGATCAGAGGCCTTGCTGAGGGAAGATGAGGTGCTGCTGCTGATTTGCTGTGTCTGTGCACGTGCTTATCACAATGTGCCCGTGCACGTGGGGAGAAGGTGCTGCAAGGGCCCGTGCTGTGCCAGCCCTGCAGTGCCCGTGCGGCACTCGCTGGGCACACTTCCTTCAGAAATGTGCCTGCAGTGGCGTCAGCACGGCTGAGTGCCACCTTCTGCTTATGAAAATGGGTCCCGAGGAGTGGTCAGGCCACAGAAGGCAATAAAGTGGTGTTGGAGAGGCTGAATAACCAGCGTGGTGCTCACTGAGGGAAAGAGTTCGCTGAAAACGCTGCAAACTCTCAGCTCTAATTGAATTTGATCTCAGCTGTACAGTTACATACAGCCCCTTTTCTACTCCTCTCCTACTTCTGTTGAAAGTGTCTTTATAAAGCTGCCCCTCACAGATAATTTCATTGAGAGCCAGACGTTTCATACGTGACAGTGATTTCTAATCCCATCTGGACTGGCAGATCGCAGATTCCCAGCCCGTGGCCTCAGCCTGTAACACGAGTTCACACAAACACAGTAAAACCATCGCTCTGGCACTTCAGTTTGTCCTGGAGTGATTGAGTAAGAGATGGATTGCTCTTTGTAAGATTTAATTTCATCTTTCGGGTATTTGCAGTGGGCGAAAGTATGGACATGATTACATTTCACAGGTTTTTCTGTGATTTAGAGCAAAAATTATTAGCTGAGCTGGCTCAGCAAGGAATTTCTGATGTAATCTATACCAGTTACAGGCAAGGGGTGTGGTAATAGGGAAAGAAAAAGGAGGGCTAAGTGTTTATCCCAGTTGACTGAGACAGAAAACAGGACTGGCAGGATGACAAACTGGCATAACCTTACAGTAGGAAGTGCAACAAATCCAACAAAAGTTCCAGCCACAATGCGAGGTTTTTAAAAGAGCCAGGTCTGGGAGAGGAGTTTCTTGGTGCATCCTTCAGTACACTTAAAGCAGGCAGGATGAAGAGCCACACTATAGAGTTTCTGTAGGCACTGGGGCAGTATGTGTGTTAAACT
>VZTG01000501.1:22955-65802 GCA_013397845.1 Melanocharis versteri
TAGGGATATTCAGCCCGTGAAGAAATGAGCAAGCCCAGGTCAGGGTGACACTAAGCAGGCAAAGAGCTGGCCCACAAGCTGAGGAGGGGAAATTTGCACTGGGGGAGGCTGGTATGAATAATTTCTTATTCATAAAGCATCCTGAGATCTCCTGTACTCTTTGCTTTTTTCCCTGGAACTATGGATTTTGCTGTTCCTTAGGAAAATGGGGTTTCATATTGAAACCATACCCAGCATCTCACAAAGAAACGCAAAAAAAGCCTTTTGTTGGAAAGAAATTTTAGAATTTAAGCTTCAAAACTTTGGAAACTATGAAAGAGTATGGGAGTTATTTGTTCCCTAGTGGTCCATCAACTGAATTTCTCAAGGTGTGATAAATCGGTGCGTTTGTGTTCAGTGCTGCTCTGAAGGAGGAGAGGAACAGGCTGTACTGTAGAAGTTCAAGTGGAAAATTATTGCCTATGCAAGAGGGGTCTGTAATTACCAGGAAAGTATGAAATCTTGTGAAAATAAATTGCAATAGATACGTACGTAGATCACAACATTCTTCTGTAGCATCAGCCGCTTAAGTTCACATCTCCCAGTTTCATTTTGAATTTGAAGTTTGAATCATTCCAAAACTGCAAGGCCAAACTCTTTTGAAATTTCCAAGTTTCATCTGCTTTTGATACAAAACTCTCAACCATAAATTGACTTCACACTTCGTAATGAAACTCCAGACTCAGTGAATATTTGTGCTTTTTGTTTTATTGTAAAAGTTTGCCTTCCTGTATGAAAGTACTGCTTTTGCCCCTAAGGCTGAACTCGCATGAACCCAATTTAACAAATTTGCTTTAAATAACATTTCAGTATTCTCTGAGTGCTGCTACAAAGGAAATTGTGTGGTGAGTAGTAGGCTCTGAATGCTCTAAAAGAGAGGAATGCACATAAGCAGGCGGGCACAGACATCTTTGCTATTGTAGCTGGCATTTTCAGGGAGAATCTGAGCCCATGCATCTCTTTTCCACCAGAAAATTGCCTGCTTGGCAGTGGTTTGAATGGTAGAGCTCCACTGGAACATGAAGATGAAACAGGCTGCCAGTCAACCACTTTTTAATGTCTCTGTCGCCCCAGTTCCCTTCCCGTTAAAAATTCGTTTATTTTCCCTTGGAACTGACCATCAGTTCCAATACTGCATCTTTGGAGTCATTTCCCCAAATTGTTCTTTTGGGCAAGAAATCTAATAACAAATGTGGAAAATCAAGTGTGAACGGCCTCCTTCCCTAGGCTGTCTTATTGAAATAACATTTCATGCAAATAATCTCATTAGCGTAAAGATTTTGTTCCCTAGTTCCTACCGGTAACTTAAGTTCCCATGATTGAGCTGTGAGCTGCTGTGGAAGACAGGGGGATTTGCAAGGATGACCATCACAAGATCCTGCATTAACCAGGCAGAAAGCTGCAAACGCACACCCTTGGAGGCTGCCCCTCACTGCCAGGGTGTGCCCGGGGTGGGGAATCACAGCCCTGCTTTGGAGCCAGCCTGGAATTTGTCAAACGTTTCACAAGGTGTGGAGGGAAAAAAAAAAAAGGTGGATTTAATGATAAATAATAATGCACTGTCTCCAACATTAAAGGACATCATTGGCTCTCTTCTCCCTGGTGTAAATCAAGGTAATGTGTGAATCCTTTAAAAGTAACATGGGATTTAAAATGGAAAATATGAGAAGCAAGTAGAATTACTGCTAAAATCATCCGTTTATTATCTAGGTGTGCTTAATAGTCTGCTAGCTGATGAAAAATCATTTGCTAACCCCAAGGAATGGTTCATTTTCCAACTCAATCATTCAGCCATGCATTGGCCAGAGCTTTTAAAAAATACACCTTGTATTACTTCTTTTGTCAATGTCTGGGGATAATTTATAACAGCAATAACTTCCATTAACACACCTACTAAGCAGTTTCCCTAGAACAGGTAAGATTTGCGGTGGACTGGAGATGTTTTAATAGCAAACCAATTATCCACCAATGAGTCCAATGGCTAAAAGTGGGTTTTGGTTGGAATTCATTGACGCAGTAATTGATAGACTCAGTTGTTCCGTGGTAATCAAGATCCTGGATATGGATTGGCAGGTTTGTTTCTGATGTACGTTAAGGTGAACCTACATTGCTCTGACAGTGCACTCACAGCCCTGAATGGAACAGCAGAAAAGGGGTCTTAACATAATGACACTGTTTCCCACTTGCCTCATGGATAGGAATTTGACGTTTCTGTAAAAGATTTCTTCCCAGGCTTTTCCAAACTCCTATCAGAACAGCCCTTCCAGTTGTTCACACAGCACCTGAGGCCTGGAGCACGCCCTGCTGCTGCCCCACGCTCAGGGTGTTCTAACCCACTTACACGTCAGCCTCTCTCACCTCTTGTGGCAAGGTGTAACTGGCACTCTCCTGGAAAAAGAAACCCGGCGTTTATTTTCTCCCTCTACCTGGGGGGAGGTGTTTAGGGCAAGGGGGTGACAATACACCTGGTTACAGCAAATGGGAGCACACCAGTGCCTGCCTGCCACCCTGGGCATGTGTCCTCTCCTCTTCCTCCTTGGCACAACACCCCTGGTCAGTGCTCCCAGCAGCCACACAGTCTGGAGTTAGTACAAAACATAAATTCAGTTTAACTCCCTGCTCTGGTTTACCGTTTCGTCAGGTGAGCACCAGCACCAAGCAAAGGAAGGGACAGGAACATGTGTGGAGCAGATCAGAGGACATGGAAAACTTCTTTTGGTATCAATTAACCATTGGATTTGCTCAGCTGGGTACTAAACAAATGAACCCTCTGTAGCTTAGATTTAAAGAGGGGAGGCACTCCAAGAATGCCCTTAGCAAAGAAACTGCCTTTTATAGATGTAAGGGTTCCTACGTGGTGCTTTTACAGGATATTACAGCTTGAAGTTTAACAAGATAGTTTCAAATTCTGAATATTCCCTTTTGTTCTTTTGATACCAGAAGTCTTATTAGTGGGGGGAAAAAAAGAGACAAGAAAAATAGAAGCTAAACCTCGAGCATCTGAAATCTGCTCTAAGGAGGTATTTTTCTTACTCCTTTGGATAGGTTCACGTGTTTTATCACTTGAATCCAAGTCAAAGATGCTTTTGGAAATCTGTGGGATTTGTGCAGAGCAGGGAATGTGTGCTGTGGCGATTGATGCTGCTGTCCCATAGGTTTGCTGTGAGATGCTGTTGTGCTTAGTTGGGAAAACCCTACATCAAGTCCTGTGTGCTCTGAGGGTTCGGGGATCATAGAGGGTTTTTTTCTGTTTCTTGAACATGATTAGATTTTTTGTAATTTGCATTTTTAGCCACTAAACAGTGATACATTATATTTAGAAAATGAGATGCTCTGAGTGTTAGCAAGATGTGACAGTGACAAATCTTACGAACGCTAATACTGAAACCCATCATAGTTCAAGTCCCAGTTGCTATATTATGGCTTAGTCTAAGGTTTGGGAGGGGTAATGTTCTGGTTATCAAGTCGTCACTGTTCAAATGCCAGTTTTTTGCTCAATTTAAAAACAATATGCAATTGTGAAAGCTGTCTTTAGTGGTTATGATACCTTTAAAAAAAAAGTTCAAAGAAAAAGTCATTTCCCCAAAGGTCACAAATAAGTCACAGATTTGCAGTTTTGCAGTGTGTCCTACATACATTCTGTGCTTATGGAGTCTGTACAAATGTACAGCCAACACCTAATCAGGGGAAAAATATATCCTGAGATCCCTGAGTTGGTACCAGTAGTGTTAAGTGTCTGTCAGAGTTTCTATTGTGATCACCCTTCCAGGGATTTATCACTCAGCTCTAATACCTGGCTCCAGGCTAAAAATTGGCATGCAAGAAAGCAGATTTGGTTTAAAGATACATTGAAGCTGCAGAAGTGGGGAAAGTCACTCTCTGGCTTCCCAGGTCTGCTTTCAGCAGTGTCTGAGTGAGAGCCTGGGGATTTGAGGCTCTCTGCAATACCTGGGGGAAGGGCTTGGGATGGCAGCTCCTGGGATCCCTCCTGCTGCAGGAGATGGTTTCCAGCGCCAGCCCTGGGGCTGCCCTGTCCTGCTGGAGGATTTAGGGACAAACAGCACCTTGCACACGCTTAGGAAGCACTGCTGTTGTTGCACAATGCTTTAGTTTGGGTTGGAAATCCCAGACACACCAGGCCTGTCACCAGACCAGGATCCAGGACCCATTCCTGTAATAATTGATACATTTCTCTGGGTTCTGAAATGGAAAAAAACCCCCAAATATAATGTATAATAACGTCTGCAGTGAAGGTAAAATAGGACATGTTCTACAAAGCAGAAACTGTTTTCTGATGTCTTCTGGGATAGTACAGCCACTGCTTGTCCCTCATGCCAGAAGACTCACAAGATAACAGCAGAGGCACTTGGTATCTGGTCATCTGCAGCTGCACTTCCTCTTGCTCCTTCCTTTACACTGAGCTTTTGGCCTGACACTTTTTCTCTGCAGTTCCCCTCTGATAAGTCCCTCACCACCCTTTTTTCATTCCTATTTTATCCTGCCCAAAGTACAGTAGGATTTTTGGAGAGAGCGAAGAAAAAATCTTTGCACTAAAGACTTTTTAATTTTTAAGTTAAACCCTGTAGAGCTCCCACTCTGGCTGACATTTGAGTTCACAATGAGTGTGCAGGAGCTCCTTATTTCCAGTCCTTCAGTCAATATTCAGTGGGCTGAGGGCTCATAAAAATATACATTAATACATTAGAGACTGTATTGTGCTGTCTAACCGACCATCCATAAATTGTAAGAGGACTACAAGCACCATTTAAAGAAAAAACAACATGAAACCGGGAAGCAACAAACGTTTCCATGTTCGAAGTCTGGCCTTTGCTTTGCTGCTGCCAGCTGAACAAACGTGGAGTTAGAGCTGTGATGTCCCAGCCTACCTCTGTAATCCTCCCAGGCACGGGGAGCAGATTGAGAGCGGGCTGGGAGCACGTGAGCTCAGCATGCTTTGGGTTTTAAGGAGGGATGGGGTTGCAAGACCTTTCACATTGTTCTGACCTCCCAGTTTTTGTGCGAGCCGTGTTTCCATGTGGTTACCCCATGCTCTGGTGTGTGATAATCAGGGAACAGCCTGGCGCTGCAGTCACTGCTCCAGCCTCTCATCGTGGGTGTGCTATCTGCAGGCATTTAGAATTCACTCAGAACTATTCCAAGACGTTCTATACCAAACTCATTGATCTTTTGTTTGGAAAATAAAACAAAATTATGCATTTGTTTTGTGCTGTTTGTTTTGTATTTTTTTAAAATAAAAACCAGAGTAAAATATGGTAAATTTGTATATTGTAACTGCTGGAAAGATCTCGAAATCTTTGTGTACTGCAGATATTTTGGTGTTAGTTGACATTACTGGATAGAGGCAGCACAGACATATCTGCTTTGTTAAAGCTGGGATTTCTACCAACCAGGGTTTCTACCTTTTGTCTCCAGCAATCTCTCAAGGCTGTATTTCAGACTACACATTTTTCTAAGAGGAAACAAAGCAGATAGCATCCTTTAGCAGGCGTAAGTCCAACAAATGTCAAATTCTGAACAACATTACTTTGTGTCTCTATTTAACATTAAAGCTGATGGCTTTTTGACAGGTTTATAGCTGACAACTTCCATAGCCAGTCATGCAGTTTGAGCTAATTTGATGAATCAACTTGATGTTCTATAGTCCCAGTTGGCTTCAATAGCGTATGTGCTCAATTTTCTGCTGGAGGTCAAAAATAAGCTTTGAAATTTGGCTAATCCCATCACATCCGCAGAACATGTCTGGTGGAATAATCTTTGGACATGAAGCCTTGACTAATGCCAGAAATAGAAAGCAAAACTCAGTAATTTCATTAGAGCCATCAATCAAGAGTCGTGTAGGCACAGCAATCAGGGGTCTCATGTCCAGCAATTTACTTGGGAGCTTTCAGATGCTTTTGTGGTCAGGGTAGGAGGAGGAACATTCCTCAAGCCTGGGTCTTGTTCTAGAGGAAAATGGGCCTTATTGTTAAAGTACATTTAGAACAAATGTTAACTGACTGAGAGAATGTCAGGATTTTCTAATTATGTCTTTCCTGAAAAGATGGGCTCTGCCATGCAGTGGTAGATGTTAAAATGCCCTGGACTGGGCTGGGTGTAGGACTGCAATTTTTATGGTAAAGTCATTACCAGTCATGAGATTTAAAGTGTTTCAGATAACCAAGCAGCAATAAATGCACTGAAAACTCGAGCACAAGATGAACAGGTTTCCCCAACCAAGGTATTTGGTCCTTATCCATTTTTAATGGGTTTTAGGCATAGAAATTTCAGTCTAACTTGATGCTTGCACTTTGGAGCATTAACATTGCTCCAAAGCGGAAACTAAAAGCTTTCAGAGCAGCTTGGCATCGAAAAGGCACAGAAATAACTGCTGCCATGTTCTGTCATGCTTTGGTGAAACAGCTGTGGCCAGGGAAGGTTCCAGGGCCACTCTCCTTGATTGCACGAGATTCTCTTAAATACAAAGATTTTCTTAAATACAATGACAATTTGTTGTCTTTTTCTGCCCGGAAGCCTCCTAGAAGTCATGCTCTCAACCCGAATTACCTGATGTGTGTCTTGGGACTTTGGGTCGTGTGGAGATTTTGGTGTGCACTGCAGAATTCAGCTGGCAGTGCTGGAGCAGAGAGCAGGGCTGAGGAAGGAGGCCTGCAGGGCTGTCCTGGTACAAAGACTCTGTCTCTGCCAGAGACACCCACTCTGCACCTCTGCTTTCGGCTGAATGTGCCTTGTTGTGATGAGAAGGAGCAAAGTTTGGACACATTCCTGTTCCAGTCCTTCCCTGGGAGGCAGAACACGTGAGGCTTTGTGAGGGGACTTTCTTGTGCACAGAAAACCGGCCTTGTCACCTGGATGCACGCACACACACACGTATGTGTTTGTGTGTATTTGTTTAACTCAGGAGCCACCAGCACAGGAAAAAGCCATTTTCCTGGCTGTAGAGATGATTCCATTCCTGCTCCTGCTCCGTGCCCCGTCCGCAGCAGCACATTCCCATCACTGAGCCCTTCACCTCCCTGCTGCACTCGCTGCCTGACACACACAGGATCCAGCTGAGATGAGTCATGGTCATGGAGCTGTGTTTATTAGCAGGATGTACTGAATCACCAGATTGGATGCAAGAAAAGTCTCAAATACATCTATAGATACACTGCATATGTGTGTGTGTACGTACTTTTGTATTCTATTTCCAGGGATTAGAGCTGAACTATTACTGGCACTAAATTAGGCAGCAAACAGATCTAGGTCTGCTTCTCTTTTTTTTTTTTTTTTTTCTGCTCTGAGTAGTAATTCACATTACATCAAAGGAGTGGATTTTTAAGGAACACTTTTGATTCTTAACTTGAATTTGTAACAATTTAGATGATTTACAATGAGAGAGTCATTTGATAAGGAATGACACAGAGTCTGAGCATTTATACGAATACCAAACAATTGTAATGAAACCTGGAGATTGGACTTTTCCCTATCAACATTTCAGAACATTTAATTTAATTTTCTTTTTCAAACTGCCTTCTTCTTAGTGTGCATAAATATGTAATATTAACCCGGGTTCACCTTTGCCTGGTAGTAACAAATTGTTCTGTGTATCCACAACTGCAGTTCCTGCGGTCAGCGTGTTTGCCTGAAGTTTGCCAGTGTGCTATTTCCACTGGCTTTTTTCGATTTGGGCATTTAATGAGAAGAAACAGCTAAAATAGGCTGCACTAGATTTGTCTGGAGGAGCAGCAGCGTGGCTGACTGCAGAGCTGGGGCTGAATTGCATCAGCACAGCTTTGTGGGGCCAGCTCAGCATCCTTTCTTTGCCTCTTGGATCTGACACTGCACTGATGGGCACGGTGCCAGCTGCTGGCAAACTGGGCCCTGAGTTCTCCTCCTCCTTCTTACGGAATCAGCAGCTGTTTGTGGTGTCAGTTAGGGAACTTCAGTCGCTGTCGTGGCTGGTCCTGGAGCCTTCAGGAATAGCGGCACGAAAGCATTCAAAAATAAAGGAAAACAAGGGGGTTGCTCTCAGTGATTTGTCCCTGAATGCATTAAGTGATGTGTTTAGCAGTGCTTTAACACCTTATTTATGATAAGAGAAAGAAATGAGATTCTAGCACAAAAATCCCCTGGACTTTAATTGGCCCAGTCTCAAGAGACTTTTGTGTTTTCGCCTCCATTTTAATTTAAACTTTTCTATGTATTAGTTCGTGGGAAGTTTGAGACCTGCTTACCAGGTAATCTGATCAACACTCTGACTCACCCCACACTTCAACAAAAAGAAAACCAAAATGAGACAGGGAGGTGGGGAAGAGCTTTCGATGTTAATATATTTATATTAGTTATGATGTTTCCTTCCAGAAAATAGCTGTTTGTTTTCTGTGTATTACAGAAAAATCTGCATGTGTGCATGATCACCTTGGTGTGTTTTTCCTGGCATTTCTGGGCTTCCAGGGGCCTGAGGAGCTGAGAATGCTCTGGGATTTCCCAGTGGTGCTGGGTTGAGGGTCTGAAGTTTGCTCTGGAACGCTCAGAGGTGCCTGGATTGTGGAGTGCATGTACAGGGAGGCAGGGAGAGCAGAGAGGGGAAGGACACACAGCTGACAAGAGAAGGAGGAACAACTGTGTGTCCAAAGTCTACTACGGGGCTGGACATGTGATGAAAGGAGAAAGAAATTTGCTGTAGCAGAAGGTCCCTTCCTCGCCTGTGTTTTGATGTATCTACAGTGCTTTGTCTGCTTACATGTTCATAAAACATTATGCATTTGAAAATAGCAGCTTTCCCAGTGCCATATGCTGAGAAATCTTAAGTACAGTCTTAAAAATCATGAGTGGCTTAGGGACTTATTATTTTTTTTAATAACACATATCGGATTCTTACAGTTTGCTTTCTACTTTTAGAGCTGGTATGTTCTTGATTTCAGGCTTTTCCCTGTGACCATAAAAGCTGCATGTTTTCTTTTGGTTGTTTTTGTTTTAAATGAAATATGAGAGGCTCACAAAGCTACAGGACTGGAAGAAACAAGCTTTAAAGACAAGTACTAACTATCCTGAGACCTGCGATAAAAGAAGGAGAATTGGCTCCACTGAAAAATGGTCTTGATTTCACACCCAGCCCCGTCCCAGTTCCACAGCTGATTTATGTGCAGCTACCAGGGTTGTGCACACTGAGACCAGGGGAATTCCATGGGCAAATGGCTGAGCAGGAATACCTGGGGACAGTTATCCATCTTCCTCGGGCACACTCGGGATGTGCATGTTTTGCATAGGGAACTGCAAATTCCATGTATTTGCACATTTGTCCCGTAATAGTTGGCCAAATATTTGTTCTTAGCAGCTCCTGTTGCTATATTGTCAAATTCCTTGCTAGGCTGCTCTGGCATTTCTATTCCATACACTTGTGATTTGAAGGGAACCATAATGCAGATATTTTATGAACACATATCCAATCCACACATCCTATTTTTCAGTTCTCAGTTGCAGGTGTTCAAAAGGAGAAGTCAGTGGTTAGCCAGGAATTTGGGATCGACGGATCCTGTTCAATAATCTTCTGTTGAGTGCTCAGAAATAAAGGATTCAAGGATTACTGGGTTTTTATCCACTAATTCACTTTTACTACTCAGAAATGTAGGCAGGAATCTTTGGTGACCTAAATCTGCCCAGAATACAACCTAAAGATTTGGATTTCCAGCAGAGTTTCCCTACCTGAGTAACCTCAAACATCCCATGCAGTTACAATGTAGGGACTCAAACCTGTGATTAAACAGACCTCATTTTTCTGTTTGCACCATCATATGAGTATGTTTTTCTATTTTAAACCAAAAAGGAAAACAATATAAAAACCTTTCTGACTTAGGTAAGCTTAAGGTATTATGGAGAGCTGCACTCAAGCATTGAAGGACAGAAGTTGAGCTCAAATCCTTCAAACCCCCATATGGTAATTCTTAGGTTTCCTTTTTGCATACGTAACTAACAGATGCTGCAGTGCCTTCAGATTCCTGCCATACCTTCCAAAATACGCACAATATCTGCAGCCATTGGAGGTCTGGAGATTGTATCTGTCAGGGCTGGCTGCACGTGCAAGAAACGCGATGGTAAAATATGTGGCAAGCATGGGAACTGCATGGACAAGGAGCTCTGTGCGTGAGCCCTTCAAAGAGTCTGACAGTGGCCAACTGAAGGGTGATGCTTTCAGGGAACTCTGTCTTGCCCCAGGAAAATCAGATGACACCAAGGTATCATCCCCCATTCTTTCTACACTTTGTCTGAACTGCTTCTTACTGGATCTCGAAGTATCTCCGACAGTACAGAGATAATAAAATGACCTTGAGGCCACAGAGCAGGTCAGGGTCTCCTTGGGGTGCATTTGACCCAAGTGTGTTTTGGTATGGTGGCACTGACACTTTCTACACGCAAAATATTCACAGATAAATAAGGGGAAAAGAAGCTGCTATTTTTTGTTGCTTTTAGTGAGGTTGTGGTGGTAAGAAGGGAAATGGTGTCATTGTTTGAGCACCTGATCTCCCAGGGATATCTAGTTTGACCACACAATATGACTCGGTCACCAGTTTGATTAAGAATTTGTCCTGTAGCCCCACCCCAGCTGGGATCACAAACGTCTCTGTGGCAAATATGTGACAGTTGGTTATGTGTTGAGGGAGTGTTTGAAGCCTTCACACCAGTCTTCTGTACTCTGATGGCTTTAACTTTTTAAATCATAGAAAAGTTCTTCTCCACATCCTATTGTTCCTCTGTGGATCTCTACCTGCTGTGTCTACCTTGCCACGCCAGAGGAGAGGCATTGTCTGCTCTCACAGCTCTGAGCTGCTTCACACTGAGCAGGAATTCACAGGCTTTCCAACTTTCAGAGAGTTTCCAGGGTGCAAAACTTTGTCCTTCTTTCCCCCCACACTCTCAGGGTGTGAGATGCTGCAGAGCCTTTCCTCACACATCCTGCAGCCCCAAACCCAGCTTTGGATCCCAGGGACCAGCCACTCGGAGTGGCTTCCTTGTGTCACATCTATCCATGGCTGCTCCCAGGCCAGCCAGATCCAGATTTCTGAAGACTAAATTAAACTCAATTTTCTGAGTCAGAAAAACATGTTTGTTTCTTAGCTACTGTATGATACGCTTCTCTGTTGACTTGAAATGTATTCTGTAATCCCATACATATGTGATTTCTTTCTGGGTACTCCAGAGTGCACTCTATAGATAACACTTTCATGGTATTTAAAATTCCTATATCTTGACTGTTTTCAGAGAAACGAATATGATTTAACCTTCTTTAGAGCAAGGATAAACTTCGAAATGAAAACTAACATATGGTCTGCATGCTATTTTTATAACTTTATTTTATAATTTCTGAGCTGATTTGGAGACCTGATTATTATTTAACGAGTGAAGCAGGCTGTCAGTGCGACGGCTGCGGTGCTGCCGTGGATTAGCCCTCAGCTCTCCCAAATCCAGCTGGAGGGGAGCCCTGCAGGACAGGGCTGGAGGTCCCTGCTGTGGCTCCCTGCTCGCCCCTGGAGTGGCCGGCTGCAGCCAGAGCCCGTTAGTCTGTCACTTCTCCTCACACCCCGTTCACTCACACGTTTTTTTTGTTAAATATACTGCCTGTCACACTGCATTATATTTCTTCATGATCCACTGCATTTGCTGTGGGTTTCCTTGAGGAGATCCTCCGTACTCCACCAAGGAAGACCTTTCCTCCTTCCCTCCCCTGTTCCCAGTCGTGCCTTTTCTGCCTGTGCTCTGTCCCCCAGACACCAACCCTGGCATTGCTCAGGAGGTCCCCAAACCACAGCTGGCTTCTCCGGGCTAAGGGACCCATGAAATCCACTCCTAAATCATCCCGAGGCTATTCTGGTAGGAATTCAGCTGCCTTCCTGGGATTCTGCTAAGTATAAAGAGCAAGAATCCCGAAATAAAAAGCCATAGAAGAGCCTTCCACCTTGGAGAAGGCAGTGGGGAGCGTGCAGCTCTTGGCCTGGCTAATCTTTCACGGGAAGCAGGGCTGGATACATGTGGATGTGCTGTCAAGACATGTGAGGAATCCATTTGCACATTACTATGGAAATTTCTTCTCAAACAAAAACTTCAAGTACAGATGTCTAAGTGTTGCAGGCCCTGCTATTTCATCTTTTGTGTGATGTTGTCTCTATTCCCGGTAGACTCCAAGACTACACCTCAACTTCACTGCTCCTGCATACAAATATTTGCCTGAAATATATAGTACATTGTAAGGTCACTTGCAAGTACGCCTGGAAAAATCAGACAGAAAAACTGAACAAGTTTTCACAATTGAAATTAAGTAGGTCAAGAATCCATCCAGCTTGTCTGGTAATGTGCTCCTCACGCTAATGAGATCTGGAGAGAAGAACCCCATGTGTGAGGTTGCCAAGGTGAGCAAACCTCCTCATTACAAACCCAGCAACAGCACTAGCAGTGCCTGAGTTTTGTTTTATCTTTCCCCAACAAGGCACTCTAAAAACACCTTACCCTGTCTATGGAACTTTCTGCAATAGGTAGAAGTATTAACTTCTGTAATTAACTTCTCTGATGATTACAGAATGTATTCCTTCATCTTAATGGGTGGGATGACCAGGCAAATAAACTTAGGTACTTACCTTTCATTCGTATCTTCACATAGATAAGAAAGATGTATGAAGTGATTAGAGAATGCAGGATATGATGTTTATCCCATTGCTGATTATTCCATAGGTGAGTTAAGACCTCATTAAGACTTTGGTGTCAGGTCTAGTGCTGACTTGCATGTTGGATAAAATCATTTCCCATGGAATATAGGTTTTATGAATCATTAAGATATAAACCCCGCCATGGAATAGGTATTATAGAAAAACAGTAATACATAGTCATAAGGATATATAATTATATGTATGTGTGGGTATATATATAATGTTTAGTCTAGACATCAGTATAATTATGCACAATAAGATGTGACATCTGAGATTCATGCGTGTTATAAATCTTTTTGAAAAGGGAAATGGTTAAGTCTGGGAAAATATTAATTTTTCCCAGCATTGCTCTGCCTCAATGCCTTTTTATATCTGAGTTCTGAAAAGAAGACAAGGCAAATAATTTCTTCTTGAGCCATTTCCTTTTAGAGTCCATCTTCTCATGTGGTCCAAAGGCCAGCAGTTTGCTCTCTAATGTGCAGATGAAGCCAACTCCTTTGTTATCCTCCATCAGAAGGCAGAGAGCTGGAGGCTGCAGAGCTGAAAGCCATGGCTGCATGGTCTGAAAATAGAGCTGGCCACTATAGGCAGTATCTTTTTCCTAATGGAACTTGTTGGCTTGCTTGGAGAGGCAGGATAGGACATGACAAGAACAGAAACATTAAAGAAGTTATCTCTCAAATATTCACATTTGGCTGGGAAATGAAGGGCTACATTTCAAAGCCTGGCTAGCATCTTTATGCCTGTAATTTGCAGGAGAATGCAAGTGGAATTAATTGGAGGTGGAATTGAAGCTATTTATTTGTCTTAAGAATTTAATTTTGGGGAAAGAAAACAGACATTTTAGTATTTAATACATGCTCTCAATCCAGATCCAGAACTGAACCTGCAGGGCTGCAAAAGCTGGGAAGGCCCAGATAAGGCCACCATGAAAATGTTGCTCCAAATAAAAGCGTTCAAGGTTAACAAATTGCAAGACATCTTAAACAATTTAGCCAGCAGATTGCCTGTTCACAACTGTATTTTCTGCCTTGCTGCATTTAACTTGGTTTGACTGGTGTTGAAGGTTCAAACCAGTTGGGGACCACACACAGCTTTATGTAATTAAACATTAAACTGGTTAGTGGGGTTAAAACCGTGAAATATCCCAAACTTCCAGGGCATTCATTGAGCTGCATGTTTATCTCATTTGGCGTGTTATTTTAAATATACCTAAGAAAACAGCAAATGCAAAATGCCACGGGTGACAGAGGCACTGCGGAGAATAAGCAGAGGACACGAGACGCTGGGGCACTGCGAGTTTGCATCTCTGCAAACAAGGCAGGGAGATTCACAGGCCACGTCAACTCTCAGATGCATTCAGCAAATTCTTCTGACAACAGTGCAGGAGGAGGCAAGTGCTTTGTTGTGCATCCTCCTAGAAATATTACAGACTGCAGAGCAAAGAAAACACACAGGGGCGGTCAATATTTTTCTTGAATTTACTCCGAGTGGTAGAAGCTCTGCCCAGAGTGTTCCATTTATGTTTGGAGCTCTGCACTCTATCATTGTGCTGCTCTGTAAAGTAAATTTATTCCTGAAAAAGAGTAAAAGGCTTTCCTTGTAGCATATAGGGATGCCAGGAAGGTCTGAGAGAGTCACAGATTATTTTTTTTTTTAATATGATGTGCAACCCAGAAGATAAAATAATCAGTTCATTTCTGAGCTTTATTACACTTTTTAAAGTGGGGTTTTTTTTTTATTTTATTGGATTTCAAAGTGCTCTGTCACTTGCAGATGAAAAATTTCATTTGAAAAATAGAGAAAAACCAGTTTTCACTTGATAGAACTTGAGGGCCTTTCCGTTATTTTTCCCCTCATCAAAACATTTGCAATCTCACCCCTCATCTGTGAATAATTATGACCTTGAATGTCATTTTTGGTCAGCAAGTTCTGTGCATGAAGAATTCCTTATGGCCCAGCACCTGTAGAATGTGATTAAAGCTCTCCTCGGTGTTCGAGTGGAGTGGGAGGGCGGATTTATTTATTTTTATTCAGTGTTGCTGTTTGAGTGTGTCTGGAACAGCCCAGGGAAGGGGAGATCTCAGAACACTCCCCGTGCCCCACAGCTCAGCGAGCTCTTGGGTGGAGAGTTTGTGGCTGACCACTGGCCACGGAAAGCCAAGAAGTGGAGTCAGACTCCTGCCCGATTCCTCCCTGCAGCTCAGCTCCGTGCCTGGGAAAAGGGATGAGCCAAGGGACGGGAGAAGCCAATGAAAATAATCTGCCATTATTTTCATTATTTTCCTGGTGGTCTGCTGTCACTCTGTATATCATTTCATTAAACATCTTTGTCATGCAATGTAGAATTTGGCTCCAGCTGCTTGGGCTTGACTGAGGAGTAGAACCAGACCATAGACTCAATTTAGATTTTCTGGTTGCACATTTCTGGCTTCTCCCGTGCTCTAACAAAAACATTTTCTGTTGGCTTTTTCAAAGAAACTACACACACATTTCAGGTGAGGTTTTCTTGCTGCCTTAAAAGTGGTTTGCTACCAAGTTATCCACTGCTGGCTGCTGTGCCTTTGTCTGGAGCGTTGGTAGGAAACTACAACTTCCAACAAAGTATTGCCCAGAGAGGTCATTTCCCTCTCTCCTCTTTCCACACATCAACAGGCACGGCTAAATTTCACTGCCTGCCTTTCCATCCCTGCTTCCTTTGTACCAAAAAGGTGCAAACTCTGCTATTACCCACAGGCAAAAAGGTCCTTTTCAGTGCAGGGGGCATTGACCAGTCAATTATTAGGAATAAGAATGTTGGATGACACTACAGATGTAAAAAATTTGATTAAAATAGCTGATATTTTGAAAACTCTGGTATTCAATCCCACGAACATGAAATTTAGAGTAGGAAAAAGTAATCTTTTCTAATGACCACTTGGTACATATTGTCAGGAGGGAGCCCTAAGCTGGGAGCACATACAATTTTTTCCCAGGAAAGGTGATATATACTTAGAGCTCTAAGTCTGGCTACCAGTGACACACAAACGTTTTCAACTTTTAAACCTATTTGGCTCCATTGACGAGATCAGCGTGGTGGTTCAGCTCATTAACATTTGAGCAAATTTGTTACACTTTTAAGGAGTGTTTTCGGAATGGCCTGACCCGTCGGATGCAGTGAATTCCAGATGCTAATGGCACCATTTATCAAGGCAGAGCTTTTTAACATAATGCATAAACCTTTCCTACATGGGAGTTTTACTGTGCATTCAATTCCAGTGCAATTCACTGCTGCGGGCAGAGGAAATGAAGAACTTAAGCAATGTAAACACACGAGGAAAAGGCTCTTAGATCCGTGTGGCTCCTGGAGATGAAATACTTATTTCCACAAAATTTGTCTTCCATTGTAACAGAGCCGGGTAACTGTGGCTGCTCTGGAGTTAAATTATCTGTCTAGGGCTTTTTGTGTTTCTCCTCTCTGAAACATCTGAGCATCTTGTACCCTATCAAAGCCTCTAAAAAATCAAAGGATCTTATTTTTGAGGAAAGCTTAAATTGCTTTTGTGAAGGCCATGTTTCTGTTTGCTGTTTGTTGGGTCGTGCTGCACAACAAAGCTCCTGTTAAGTAATATTTTAGTGTTATTTAGCCCATTTACTCTCTAGCTTTCTGTTCAGATACCAGAATTCTTTCTTCTATGCGATGTTTGGAATAATATTAAAAATAAAAACCTGACCATGCAAAGGATAAAACCCCATTATTTTGAGATTGATTATGTTGAAGCCAATATTAAATAGGAAACAAAAATATGGAAAGAATCAAATGATTTAACATAGTCCCTATCTCCCAACTTACATTCTCATATTTTAATATCTCAAAATCTTCCAGTCTCCTTGACATTTGGAAGTGATCCCTGTGAAACCAGCTCGATGTCTGCCTCTGTGCTGAAGCAAACAGCAATGACCACATTGCTCCCATTCCCTGGACCCAAGACTTTTCATCCTTCCAGACTCTTGTATCTTGTCAGACTGAGCTGACACTTCACAATGGAACAAATGCACTCCAAAAAAAAAAAAAAAACCAAAAAAAAACCAACCAAAACGAAATAGTGTTGCACATTCCAGTTCTGGAAAGCAATTAAATATAGACTTAATTTTACCTTTATTCACTATTTCAGTGGAGGGAGCAGCTCCACTCTGCAGCAGCTCCCAGCCTGACCAGAGCACTGGAGCTGTTGCTGTGAAATCATGGGATTATTTTCCTTTTCCTTGCCTTTTGTTGGCTTCAGGTTCCCACCTCCTGTTATTTACAATGCAAAGATTTTGGGCCCTAATGCTACAAATGTTCCTGCATGTTTTAACTACAAGCATATGAGTAGTCCCAAATTGAGGCCCTGGAACTCTTCACGTCTTAAGCACATCGTCTCTGATGCTGGAAATTCCTGTGCATATGCTTTTCCTTACCCCTCAGAGCAGTGTCATTAATTTCAGCAGGACCCACAGTAGTAAAGTTAAAACACATCCATAAGTATTTGCAGGTTCAGGTCCGTAGTGACATTTCTTGTCCTGCAATGTTATTTTATCCCTAAGCCTGTTCATTGTCAAAAAATGAATCTTTGAGTAATCAGGTCTCACAACTCCCCTCAAATCCTTTCCTGGAACTTATTTTGTGTTCTTTTCTCTGGCAAGGCCTGTGGACAGCAGCAGGGCTGTCCTAAATCAAATAACATTAAGAATCTGACATGAATTGACAAAAGCCAAGTATGGCCAAGCTGGAGTTTAAACCCAGCTGAAGTGAAGAGTTCTCTCTGCTGTAGTTCAGCTTTAGTCACACTCCTTGCAGTTGCTTTCTACTTCATCTGATTGAGGTTTTTTTTTTTTTAATGATAGAAAATAAACTGGATGGGAATTAAAAATTAGTGAGACTTGAATGCCAAAAAGCTGGAATTTGTGCTCTTAAATGACTTGAAAGAGAAACCTCTATTGCACTTCTTAGCTCCTTGTGCTTTGGAATGTTTTACTCCAAATGGGCCCTTGAGGTTTGAAGGGGACAATTAAGCGTTTTCCCAGCTTAGGTACAAACCCCATCTGTGTTATTGAAGGTTGTGCTGTGTAGATGTGGGGAGCAGAGGAGTTCCCAGTGCTGGCCTAAGCCCTGGGAATTCCTCTCCAGCCCCTCGTCAGGTCCCCCTGGGCAGTTACTGCTGCCCCCTGTGCACAGGCCAGGCTTGCTGAGGCATCATCCCCCAGAGCCAGCACAATTCCATCTGTTTCCTCCCAAAAGCAGCTGGAGGCAAGTTTGGGAACAGCACGAGGGGCAGCAGAGCCCGACGTGCTGGGCTGCAAAAGGCAGGAGATCCTGGCTGCTGTTCCTGGTGAGGCTTTGGGCAGGAGCTCGGCTGTGACACCAGCAGTGCACCTGAACACCACCAGCACCTTCCAGGACCTCATTCCTGCTGCACAAGTGGCTTTGTGCAGCCTGGTGAGGCTTTGGGCAGGAGCTCGGCTCCTCCAGCAGCGCCTGTGACACCAGCAGTGCACCTGAACACCACCAGCACCTTCCAGGACCTCATTCCTGCTGGGAAAAAAAAGGCGTGCAGGTCTATTCCCAGTGGATTCCTTGTGTAGGAACCAAGGGAAAAGCAGATGAAAAAACCAGTTGTAAGTTCGTGTGTAAATACGGAGCTGGGATGTTTGCACAGCTTCCGTCCATCAAAGGCTCACGGAGCTCTCTTCTGGAGTTGTGTCCAGAACTGCAGGTGCAAAGAAAACATAATTCCTCTTTGCAAAAATGGGGAGTTACCCATCAACACACCCAGCAGCCTGACGTGGATGGGGAATTGTGGTGGCCCTGCCTAAATGGCCTAAAAATCAAACTCCAGCAACCCCATAACTTCACAATCCTCAGAGATAAACAACTGACATGGGTTTGGTGTTCCTGTGTATCACAAGTGGGAAGCACCAGTTGTTTTGTATGGAAACACAGCAAATTACTGTATCTGAAACTCTGTCACTTGCTCCAAGCAAAGCTCAAACAAATTCTGGCTTATCGGAATGATTGCAGATAAAATTTCCGATAGGATTAACTGTGGTCTTCTTTGTTCTCCAAACTTTAGAGCACTTAAGGAGAGGAGCTGGCAACATGGACAGCGTTTGATGATAAAAGATGTAATAACAACTTTAGGAGAGGAAAGACAGATGCACATAAGGAAAGTTAGAATAAACTTGGAATTTCTGGAAATTTTATTAGTGAATATAGAGCCTTCTTGGCCATTTGTAGATAAGAACCTGGGTGTTTCAAAGGAAGAAGGAAATATATTTATTATGCATGGAAAATAAGAAAAATCTAAAACGTAGTTTTTCTTTCTGCATGAGAAAACAATTGCTCCTGTTTTCAGAAACAGAATTTTTAAAATTTTAGTTACATTTTCCCCTCACACATAAAGCTGATTATCAGATTCCCTGACCAAAACATGTTTTCCCAAGTATTGCATTTCTGAAAGTTATTTACTAAGATTGCTTCAGTGTTTTAAAGTATCCAAATATCCAGGCTGAGATTACAGCTTTGGCTTACATCAAATTTGAATTCTTCATATTTGCCATATTTTCAACTCCTAAAAGCAGGGGAGGAAGGAAAAGCAAACAGCAACCACATAAAAAAAAAGGAAAAAAAAGGGAAAAAAAGGAAAAAAACAAGTAAAATAAATGTTTTTTAAAATTTGTTTTCAGCTATAAATGAATGAAGCTTCATTAAATTCAGGGGAGCTAGACCCACTTACATTAGCAGAAAATAGGGTCCTTTTTTCTCGCTTCTTTTCAATAATTTTTCCAATGCTATTTTTAACAGTCCTAGGGGGAGGCGGAAAGTAGGGTGGAAAACAGTTACAGCCATTTTATCACATTTTACTCCTAACAATGCAGTCCAGATGAAAAGAAACCCTGATGCTCTGCAGAATAATGCATTAATCATCATCAGGCGTCATTGAGCGCGGGCCGTTCTTCCCGCAGCGTGGCAAACACGAGCAGAGCCCCTCCAGAGGCAGAGAGCCCTGAGCTCGTCTCACCTAGGCTGGAGCACAGCGCAGGGGGTGGTGTTTGGCAGCTCAGGGATGGGGCACACCCCATCCAGGGCTTGCTTTGGAACCCCGAGAGATTTAGCAAAGGTTTTAATTAAAGGGGTTAAAGGCCTGTCCACACAGAATATTTTTATTCAGTGACAAGTTGGTTTTCCTTGAGAAAAAAATCATTCGTTTCACTGGGAAAAAAAACAAACAAACTAACTAAAAAACCAACGGAAAAAACAACACACCAAACCTTTCCTAAGTTATTTTTCATGAGGAGCTCAGTAGTTAAACTTGGTACATCTTCCTCAGCTCTGGAGGATTTGTTGTCCAGCTGCACCTGAGTGTGCAGCACCCAGCTCTCTTCCAGCCTTGCTCCCCTGGGAATGTCCAGAGCCTGATCCTGCCAAGGCAGTAATTCTACATCTCCTGAGCTGTTCAGGATTGTTCCACAGCGTGGGACACCCTCCGTGGCTTTCTGCACAGCTCAGGGCAGGGACGGTCTCACAGCCTTTCCTTCTTTGTGGGGTGTCTGGAGGCTGCAGTTCCATCTCAGTATTTTCCTTCTCCATTTGGCTTCTCCTGTAACTCAAACCCAGAAAGGAAAGCAGTCCCAAATTATCCTAAAGATACTGGTGCAATCAAGGCTCAAACTCAAAATGGAGGCTTTATTTTGTACCCTAGGATCTCCAGCAACTCCTCTTCCCCCAGCTTTTTCCTTTGCTCCTAGGTTCCACTCCTAACAACACAAAATTATTGCAGTTGGGAGCCAGTGGTAGAAGCATTAACAGAAGGATGGTCAGGAGATTGCCTAGAGATAATATAGAGAAGCATAAAATTAGGAGGCAGCTTCCAACTTGCTTGGATACTGGTGAAAATTTCAAGCTAAAATTCTTGGTGAAACGTCTCCCCTAATATTTCTTTCCCGTGTCCCTCCCATTCTCTCTTGTTCTTACAGAGTGGATATGAATATATATTTCTACTCTAGCCTTGCATCTGTCTCATAAATACATCTCCTAAGTGTGTGCATGCTTAGGTTTGAAAATCCTCTTTGTAGAGCCCAGTAGTGTTTGTACTGTTTCCAATCTCCTCCATCTCTGCGAGATAAGTAGGTGCTACACTTATGTCATTTATTGCTATTTGTTTCTTTATGTTGGTTCCTCTTAAAGTGCTCTTCTCGTATCGTCGCTCCGGGGCATCCTTGCATACAGTTATGATACATAAAAACTGAAAAGCACAGTTTAAACTGCAGCACCTCATCTGCTCTCCCTGTTTGTCTGTATTTTTCCCTCTGCCAAACATCATATTCCTTTCATCCGGCAATATAACACAATCCACCAGAAAGAAATGGAGCACAATGGAGGGTGAGTCATTCTGGCTGAAAGGTTAGGGCCAGATCCTGCATTCCCTCCTCCAAAAGAGCTCCTATACACTCGAATTAAGAGCATTTCCCAAGCTGGGAAGATCAGGCCTCAATCCTGTAAGAGGTATGCTGGCATGGACAAGCATTTTTAGGTACAGGAGGCTTCAGTCTGAGAAGTCATTGCCATTTCCCTTTCCTTGTGCCAGTTCTTAAAGCTCTTCCTTATTATTTATTCTTGGAGTGCCAGATTTATTCCCAGAAGAAAGACCCAGATTGTTTGACTAACCCTTATCTGTAAAACGGTCACCAGGAAATTTCGGAGGGATCTCAACCTGTGCCTTACAAAGTCCAGCTCAGGGGACTGAGTGGGGTTTTGTGGTGCACATGAAAGATTTCATGAGCAACTCAGCAAAACCCCCCGAGGTCTCAGTGAAGGTTTCGGCTCAGTCAGCCTGTAGCCCAAGCAGGTTAATATTTGGGAATGCAGACGTCTCCAAGCAAGCTGAAAATTCCAGGAGTCTCAACCAGACATCCAGATCAGGCAGCAGAGAGAGACCCAAGCCCTCTGGCTTGCTCCAGCACGTCTGGCTGGGGTTCCCATCCAGGTATCCCTGCCTGGAGCCAAGCCTCCCTATCGTGCCAGCAGCTTTGCTCTGCTCTGCAGCGTGGCACCATCCTCTGCCTAACTGGATCTGAAGCCAGTTCTCCCACCTCCCAGGAGAGCAGGGTAACCACCAAACCGTTCTGCTTTGCATAGAGAGGTATTAAAGAGGGGGTGAGAGCAGATAGACAGACTGATTAGGGCTTCTGGCTGGGCTGCTGCTCCACGATGTGGGAGCGTCCCCCTCCAGTTTCCCTCCTAACGAATATTCAAATGTGGAGACAAAGAGGAACAGTTTCAGAGGGAAAGGCTGGAGGATACTCACCTTGGCAGGGAGGGAGTGCAGCATCTGGGGGCTTTGCTGGGAGAGGAGAGCTAAAATTCCCCGAAGTGCAGCATCTGGGGGCTTGGCTGAGAGATGAGAGCTAAAATTCCCCAAAGTGCAGCATCTGGGGGCTTTGCTGGGAGAGGAGAGTTAAAATTCCCCAAATTGCAGCATCTGGGGGCTTTGCTGAGAGAGGAGAGCTAAAATTCCCCAAATTGCAGAATCTGGGGGCTTTGCTGGGAGAGGAGAGCTAAAATTCCCCAAATCCCCACTCGGAATCAGGCCGTGGAGGGCTCTGAACTCAAGTCTCCTGCACTGAAGGCAAACAGAACACAGTAAGTGGGGAGCTCCTGCCAAAAGCAGAGGTGGTTGCAGCCCTGAATCCATAAAGTGCTCTTTGAACACCCCTGTGGAATGAGCCCATGTGGACACCTTCATTCAGAAGGACATTTAACACCCACCCCATGCATCTTGTCACAACATGGACCAAAACTGCAATAGAAGGGCAAGGCAGCAGAAGTCCTGGTGCTTAGCACAGTTTATTGGTGGACACTTAGACATTCGAGGAATACAGGCTCTTCCAGCACAGCTGAATGAGGGCTTTGAGTGCCTTATTTCAGAGTTAGGGACTCTGAGTGTGCCAGTCAGGTGAACACATCACCTCATGACCTTAAGCTTTCCAGGTTTTACCTTGTTTGGTCTTTTAAAATTCTCCCTGTAGCTGTTCTCCAGTGATTTTCTGTTCCTTATGCTGCATCAGTCATACATCAGGTTGTGGCTACTCCCCAGTGGCTTGCAGAGAACAATAACATAGGGGAGAAAATATGCCCACTCATATATTTTGATTGTTTGACTTTCCCCTATATCTCCCTGGAATATACCTCTACCTGAGTGCTTATTTACATATTAATGTGCGAGTATTTTCAGACCCACGTATTTAGCAGAACTCAGAAACTGGGGAATAATCTGTAGATAGCCCAAGTATATCATTTTGATTTACAGTCTAACATTTAAATGTTTTGAGGTCAGACCTCTGCGAGAAAATAATTCACAACTGGATCTACAGCCTCCACTGGCTGTACATTTATTGCCAACGAGCACAACACAGATTGTTTTTTACGTGCCTGCTTTTTATTGCCTTAGATGCTGTTGTAGGATAGTTCACATAAACATTTATATAGGGTTTAGAAAACAGTTGTTAGCGAGGAGGAAGCTCTTTCTGTTTACACAGCCTCGAACAAAGCCACCGCGCGGAGCTCCCTCTAATTGACATGTGGGCGGGTTTTTTTCAAGTCACTGACTGGAAGAAGTGAGTGTCTGAGATTTATTCCTGACAGGACTTAAATTACTGGTAGCCTGACACATTTGTGAACAATTACTAGACACTGAGGTGTTTAAAGTAATGGGTACTGTTTGCTCGAGGGATGGGGAAGTTTCAAAACCATTAAAACAAAACAATTTTCCATTTGATTAGCAAAGAGAAAATGCATACGTTTATTTTTTCCAAAAAGGCACATGGATATTTGTTTTCTTAAATTATTTTTCTCTCCACGTGCACATGCTTAAAAATTTCCTTTAATTTCCTAACCAGTAAGTTACCATCTCTTGGTACAAGCTCACAATCAGCTCTGAACAGGAGACCTGTGAGTTTGCAGCCTCCCAAAAGGTGAATTCACAGCAATGTCTTGACTGGAAAGGGATCTCATTGTTTAGTTGTCTCAAATGATAATAACATCTACTTTTTTAGTTTTTAATTTGAAAGAAGAAAGGTGAAAGACCCTAAAATTTACTGCTTTACTCTTTTGACCAGTAACTGCTGCCAATATTTATGGGAAATAAACTCTGTTTAGTTCTCTCCTTAATCTACACTACCTTTAGTAATTTATTTGTAACTCCTCAAGGTAAAAGTTCTATATATTCCCACTTTTGCATTCAATGCTCTTTCCATTCCTCCTTACGGAACCTGGGGCTAGGCAGCCCCCAAATTCCAGCAGCCATTTGAAAGACTCCTGTCCCAACAGGAATATTTCCCTGGATTATTGCATGTTTTTAGGAATCATCCTGCATGTGTGCACACGCTTCCTCTTCCTTCATTAACCATGAACTGTTGAACAGGTGCTGTCTCTGCAACTTGTGTTATTCTGATGTGCTATAAAGTGAATAAATTAAAACTCCATCCATCTGCTAATAACCAAAATAAAAGATTTCGATGGCGAGCATAAATCAGGATTTTTGGAGGAAGCTGGTTAATCCTGCTTCACTGCTGGTCTCAGAGCCAGATTGTTCTTCCTGGCTGAGTCAATAAAAATGTTTATACATTTCTTAGTGCAACAGGGCCACACAGAGAGCTGCCAGAAGTGTTTGCAGTAGTGGTCAGTTGGGTGGGAGCTGGGAGCCTTCCTGCCCTTCAGGCCATCCAAGCACTCGGATTCACCCAGCCAGGTAGCCCAGAACCATAACACTGATTTAACATGTTCATCTTTCACCAAAACAGACTGAAATTCTGCCCTGTTTTTCAGTTATTCTTCCATCCCCAAGGAAAAGTCGCTACTTTAAGGGAACAAAAAGGCAAAATGCTTGTGAAGTCCCATTGTCCCTGTTAGACGTCTTCCCGCTGTTTTATTGGGACTCCCAGCAATGTAAACAATGTAAATGTGATGGCTTTTCCCATGGGCAGTTCACTACCTCACAAAATAAGCCTTTTCCTTACAGTTACTTCATATTCCTCAGGAATGAAGATGCAGCTGTGAGTTTTGCTGGCCCTCCTGGAAGTGCAGACTTCCAGATATCAGCAAGATCAGGAATTATCAGAGCGCCTTGATTTGCTGCAAAAGGACTGGACTTCAATTGATGACTGAGAATTCCCATCCCTCAATGAGATTGTTCTTGAGTGCTGGGAGAAAATCCCTGTCATGCCACAGCTTTAGGACAATTTAGGAGGCGATCTGGGAACGGGGAATTATTTGGATTCTTTTGGTTTTTCCAGTTTTGGAAAAATATGAGGACAGATAGCAGCACAGCTTCAGCCTTTGTAAATCCCTGCCTGTCCAGTGCTTGGTGGAACACAGGTGTAACTCAGGTGGAGCCCTTGGGACATGTAGGAATTATTGGAAGTTGTTTCCTGAGGCACAAGTCCAGGGCTCCCAGTCTTACTCTGTCTCCAGGGCTGCATTCAGCCATTGGTGGCCCCAAATCTTCTCGTAATGCACAACACCACCTACTTGTCTTCTACATCCACGGAAAATAAACACACTCCGTGTCTTTTTGAGGTAATTTCCAAAGTGATTTGTGTTGGCTTTGTTATGGTGTTATGGTTATTTGCTTTGTTATCCTGAAAATCCATCCCCTGTGCAGGGCACTCTGCACAACATCCCTGAGCTAAACCACTGCTCCTCATTTGAACCCATGGAGAAGAGTCTAGAAACCCTATAAAGAGCGAGGTTTTATTCTCTAGTTCTTGTTTTCTGTGTTAGTTCTTGATGCATTGAGTAGTAAAACAATTTGTAACATGCTGTTAGCACAAAAGAATGAAAAATAATACCAAAAATAAAACATGAAACGGCAATGAATGCAGCTATTTTTACACATTCTGTTCTGGCTCAAGGAAATTTCAGAAGCTTCAGCAGAAGAACCCAAAAACACTTTCAGGGTCTCAATTCACCATAAGGGATGGTTTTCTCTTAGTTTTGCAAATTTTCTTCTTCTTCTTCTTGAGTATTTTGGGAAAAGGGAAAAAAGAGCTGCAGATGTTCCAAACTTTCTACGGTCTTTTACAATTATTCAGGGTGGTGCCTCCTCTGTAGAGTCTGTGCTGTTTTGCTCGCATATTCATACATTTTTCTCATTTGCGAGAGTCGCTGAATAGAGCATGTGAATTGTTTTACCCAGTAGGTGGTGGAGCAATAATGAAGCTTTGTGATTAAGTAGTGTTGGAACATCTTATCTGAGTGGGAGGCACCATTAGTAGTAAAAGTAATTACCTGTGTAGAACGTGCTGATTGCACTGAGCATGTACTCCATGACACAAAGGATGTCTTCCCAACTTTAGGGACTTTAAGAGATCTCCATTTGCTGCTAATTTCATGTTTTAAATTTCACATTTTAAGCGATAACACATAATTTCCTGAGGATTTTTTTTTTTTTTTTGGTGTCAAAATTACAAATAAACTTTGCGAGAGCTCGTTCTCCTCATCAAAATTCTGTCCTTGTCATTGGGAGCTACAAAACGAGGCTGAGGGAAATATCACTTGGAAGAAGCGGGGCTGTGAAGGCAGGGTTGGTTTGTTCCCAGAGTGGCACCTGCAGTCGCTCACAGCTCGGGGCTGTCCTGAGGAAGGAGCTGGGTGCCCTCGTGTCCCCAGCGTGGTGCTGCAGGGAATGATCCCCAAACAGGACATCAAAGCTGAGCTGGGCCAAAAGGGCTCAGCTCTCCAATCGCTCCTGGAGCAGGGGATCTGTGGGAGGATCTGCCATCAGTGGCAGCAGCCACTCGCAGGGTTATTCTCACAGAAGCTGATCTGTAGTAGAATACACGGTGTCCTGAGGTCTGATTTCATAAGCGTTCATCCATCTGCCTGACAGTTCCCAGCAACTCAGGGAATAAAATATTAAAATATGATGGAAATAAGCAGCTCTTTCGATCATAGAAAAATGGGTTTATTTTGTATTTCATCTGTAGATTGTACCTCTGGTAGTTTTCGTGTCTCGTGTAGATGTGAAATTAAACCTCTCTGCTCATCTCTACAATTTTAAACCCTTCTGGCTACTTTGGAAAGCTGATAAAAAGTCCTGGGATTCAAAGAGGCCCATGACTTTTAGGATAAAAAGGAAAACGAAGAGCGTTTCTGGTTTGTTTTAGATCTGATGCAAAGCCTGCTGGAATCACAACAAAGAGACTCTCACTGGTTTTTGAGGTGAATATCTGGGATTTGAACACAATGTCTGCCATAAAGGCCGTGCTGTGCTCCCAAAAGGAGCTGAGCCCGTTTGGAACCGTGCAGGGTCGGGGGTTCCGTGGGGCATCCCTGGCACTCAGGATCAGGGAGTGAAGGGGGCTGACAGCAGACAAGGAGCCCTGGGAAGGGGCTGTGGTTCCTCTGCTCTCTGAATTACCCTGCAGAGACATTTCCTGGGGCTCCCTGGAAGGATGTGAGCTCACGGGACTGGGACAGGCAGGAACTTTAATGAAGGTACCAAACTGTCACTGCAGTGATTGGTTATTTCTCTACCACGTGCAATCTCTTACCCCTATAAAGTGCCAACATTTGTGTGAGGAATGGTGTAGGTTCAGCCAACTTTTATCCTCAACTTCAGGTTTTTTCAGCTTTTTTTTGCCGGTTTTTCTGCAGTTTCTAAATTATGTTTCTAATTTTTTATTTTTAAGCCTCCTGAGGGAACTATCTGTATTTCACCAACCTGCTTTTTTTCTTAAATATTTCCTTTTTCTTGTATTTTTTGGTTAATCTGTGATACAATTTTCTCATGTTATATATCGATAGGATAAACTCTGTGACCATGTCTGAAAGTATGAGGAGAAAGTTTAGGAGTGTGGAAATACTAAAATCGCTCAAGCCACAACAGTGGAAATACATTTAAAAAATCAGACAAAAAATTAACTAGTGATTTAATGACTAAAGTCAGCCCAAATATGAAATCTCTCATTTTTTTCTTTGCAAAACTGAACGCAACATTTTTGCTTTGCTATTATTTCCATAGGCCAGGGCTTTTGATGAAAAATAAATGAAAAGTCCAAAAGAATATAATTCTAAATGAATAAGATTGTCCCAGTTTTGTGCAGAGCTGTGCAACTGCACGTTTTGGGGGGGTCAATTTTGCAGACACAAGGGTGGCTTCAAATTGGGCCTGAGCTTGTTTTATTCTTCCTCCTGTTGAGTTCAGCAAAAGAGCTGGAAAATATTTCAGCAAAGCAGCCTGAAATTTAACTGAGGCCAAAATCAGGCACATTTCGCATGGAGATTATATTGCTGTAATTGCAGACAGCAATTTAATGATTAAAAAAAATTCTTGTGAGTATCTGTTGTTTGTTGCTGGTGTTTACAGGAACCAACTGCCTTCAAGGACATCCACCAGACAATTCCCATCCCTTAGTGGAAACAATGAACAGAGATTTTACTCACACTGAGAATAGAAGGAGATAAAATCTGCAGACTTTAGCATTCTTTTAATGAATCCTACTAAAATTCAGGAATACTCCTCTTCTGTTTGCTACCTTGCAGTATCCCTCAGGGATATGTTTGATAACCCAGAGTACATCCTTATGCTTTAAAGCATGATAATATTAAAATACCGAATTTACTCCTTGCAGTAAGATTCCAGACATACAAATATGTCCAGCTACTAAGTGTAAATAAGAACACCTTTACCTTGTAATCAGGTAGAGGATAAAGAATTATTAATGGCAAAATTTCATATTGTGCTGAAATTCCATGGAAAAAGGCAATTGCTGACCTGGCTTCCTGATGAATCCAGTAAATTACAGATGTGCATTACACAGAATGGAATTTTGGCTTTTCTGAAATGTCTTCCATAATTTGTTCATTGTCTCGTAATTAATTCAGGAAAATATGTTAACATTTTCAGAAATGCACTGGCAGATCTCAGATTTAAATTTGCTTTTAGAATCATCTGAACTGCTGGTGGTGAAATTCAACTGCAGTAGAAGGTGGTGCAATGAGGTGCCCTAAATGTGCCTGAATATACAGGTAGCTGTTGGTCTGGGCAGATATTACCCCTGAGAGGATTGTGCACATAGCAATTGGCCAGTTTTGGTCAGGAATTGTTTAAATCCATGGAATATAAAACCTGAGGAAGGTTCTGGATCACTGCAGACCCACATGTGCCCTGTTAGCCCCAACAAAACCATCCCAGTTCGTGTTGTGGGAATAGAATCCAAAAAGGGAATCTTGATTCACATCCATTGCTCAGACACAGAGAAATGTAACTCCGAGCTAGAGCTTACACAGGAGGGAGAGAAAAATGAAATGTGATGTTTTGGTCCAAGTGAGTTTGTTTAAGAAAGAAAAATTGAAAAAGCATTTTTGGCAGTTAAAGTGTTATGTGGGTTTACAGCCCTTTTTGGAATATGCGAGGTTGTCACAATCAATATTGTTCTTGATCAAACTGAACCACAGACAACCTTCTGAAAAGAGAAGCAGACCCTGATCTCTGGACCAAGTAATGAAATTTGCGATGGAAAAAAGACACATCCACCTGATGTTCGTTAGTGGGGGAAATATTGACAGAAATTGTTAGCATGATGGGAAATTCAATTACTTTAAGCAGTATTTGAACATGAAGGGAACAGAAACTTGATTAGGGAAATCATTTCAGATACTCTTTTAATTCTTTCTAAATCCAAAGGGCCCTCCCCAAAATCCCAAGGACCAATCACCCTCAAACTGCTCCAGCTCTAAAAGAGACGCTGTGGTCAGGGGAGTAGGACACAGATGGGCTCCTTTGAGCTCCTGCCTTTTCCAGGGCTTTCAGCACCTCGTGCAGGGCCAGCCTTTTGTCCACACTGGGAAGCATCTCTTGAGCAATCCAGCAGGATCTGGTTGGTGCCTAATGCACTTTTCCATGTGACCAGTGGCCCTGGATCAATGAACCCCCTTTCCACGCAGTGAACTGAGGGGATGCCCACCCTGTGCTCCTTCAAACCTGCTGGGGATAAATGCCATGGAGTTGTGTGTGAAGAGCTTTTGGGGATAGGGAGTGGAGGGAAGGAGGAGAGGCCAGCTGAGCTCAGCTTTGTCCAGAGAACAGACGATTTCTGGCCTCTTTGAGTCTGGTTTCTCACACTCCTCCAGGAAGGCAGTGGGACAGAGCAGTCACCTCGTGATGCCTAAAAGAAGGTTACCTGGAACAGAGGCTGGGCAGAGTTAAAGAATAAAATAGATATTTATTGAAAGGCCTTCACAGGACACACCCTGGGAGTACAAAAGTCTGGCCAAGACTACACCTAAGATGGAGCCCCAAGATGGACCCTGGGTCACGAGTTCTCGCCCTTTTTATAAGTTTTGGCCCATTTCCATATTTGGGCCAACTGTCCAACCACAGCTTCAGTCCACGCAGTCCCATCCTTTCGGACTGTCCCCTCTCAATCCGTGGCTGTTTACATTCTTGGGGTCTGAAGCTGCAAATGTCCTTGGTTCTTCGGGCTGCAAACGGTGTGTTTTGTCCAGCCAGGCCAGGAGAAGAGCTGTTAGCACTGTACATGAAGCCCAGAGTTACAGACACACTAACGCAGTATAAAATCTAAAAAATATGAAAGTTAAAACTAAAGGTATCAACATGCCTCCAGGAAGGCAGTGGGACAGAGCAGAGTCACCTCGTGGGCAGGGACCTGCAGCCTCCCAGAGGGCTCTGGGCAGTGACTGCAGGGAGAATGAAGCCCTTCACCAGGGACAGGACCTGCCGCTGCCCAAAGGCAGAAGAAGCCTCTGGGTCTCCTCTAGTCCCATCCATCCCCTGGCTGCTGCATCAGCTCTGGGTTTTCCTGGGAGCTGCCCCTGCTACTCCAGTCCCCCATGAAAACCTGGGGGTGTTCTGGGAGGGAGGGGGGAACTACCTGGGCAGAACTGTGGCCAGCTTGCTGAATTTAGCACCCCAGCTCTTCCCCGGTGTTAATATGGAGATCAGAGTCAATAAAACACATGGAGGCAAAATGTATGACTCCAATTTACATTAAGGAACTTAAAAGTTGTGAAATATGTGAAGAACAAACTGTTGTGAGAAAATAAGTGCCAGCCTTTCTGCAAATTTTATATCTGATTCTGCAAGCATGGGAAGTCTTCAGCGCTGTTCCTGACTTGGCTGCCAGTTTATGTGGGAGGGGAAACAGCCATTTTGCTCGAGGGAAATATTTTTTAAAAGTTCCATGATGAGAAGGGGTTTTGTTTGTTTGTTTGTTTTTGCTTTCCTGCATGAAAAGAGTTTTGCAGTTGAAACTGCTGGTCCAAAGGCTGAATTGTGCCTCCACCAGCTTCAGCTGCCGTGGGACGTGTGTGCTTCTGTGTGGAGATTTTGGCAAGTTGGCTTTGCCGGCGAGGAGATGTGTAGACACGCACACGCAGACATTGTCTCTGTGTTTGGATAAATGTACACAAATTTCAGCTTTCATCTGGACGGCATTTTTGAAGAAAGTATGTTTCAGACAATGCATTGTTGCATTTTTATGGATTGCAAAGATAAAGCACAAAACCCCACAAATTCATGGAGAAACACAAATCTTCCAGCCCCTGTCTCTTACAAAGGGGCATTTTTGTGTCTTAAACAGGGGCAGGTTTTTGAAAAAACAACTGCCCATACAGCATTTCCCACATTGGAGCCTTGGGAGTGAGTGGATTTCAGCACTGAGGGAACAAAATGAAGTGGGAAGTTTTTCAGATGTGCTTTACTGGGGTTCCATCTCCTGGGAACAGGAGGAGTTTGGGAGTTTCTGCTGAAAATCTGCTTTTTTCACGTAGGTGTTGGATTGGAAGCTGAAGCTCTGAAAATCTGGCCTAGGAGGCCTATTTTTAAAATATGGTTTCTGCTTTTTCAGACACAATTTTGTGATCCCAGCTAATTAGGAGAACAGCCATGTGGTTAGACATCTGAGTGCTAGTCTTATTGCTTGGAACAATGACCATGGGAGAAAAGCTGCTCCGATGTGGTTTTGTTGTTATTTTGGTTTTTTGCTTGCAGAATAGACTGGAATCTGCTTTTCAGGCTGCACTGGGCTCCGTTTGTGCTGTTATAACAAATAAAGGAAGACTTGCTGATGGGCTCAAATAAACCTTCAATTGAAGTGACATCTATTTTTTTCAAATGTCACTTGCTCCCTCCATATCCCCGGTGTGTTTTCAGGCCTCTGTTACAGGAGAGCTGCTGCGTGATCTTCTTCAATTTACCGTTCACTCATCCAAAATCAGGAACGCAAAAAGCTTTTAAAATTAAAATTCAGCTTTTGAAAGCAGTGTTAGTCAACTCTCTGGATTCACAGCTTACTTGAGGTTGACTCTATCAAGCTAATAAAATTTGAGGTTTGTATTACAAAGTGACTCTAGGAGACCTCAAGTAGCAGAGTGAAATTAAGGATGTTAAGAAATTGTATCCTCAGCTGACCTCTGTGGAATAGGAAGGAAGAAATCAAGGGCAAAATTTATTCTGTTTTGTAGAATTTGACTGGAAATTTGAAGGAGAAATATTCCATCTAAGCAGTGATATTGCACCAAGTGCTGCAATTGATTGGCAAACACTGATCCATCTGATGTGTGTGTGGGTTTTGTGGTGGTTGTTCAGGGAATTAGAGCCCATGCCCATGCAAGGAAGAGAGTACAGGCAAAAAATATCACAAAATAGAGCTGCAAACTGGCATACCAGAATTCGAAAGGAAATATTGCAATTTTCTGTGGTGCTGGTTTCTCCCAGAAAGCCACTCATTAGAAGCCCAGAGCAGCTCTGAGGTTTCTCACTAATTGCTGATGATCTTCCAGGTTGTTAGAACCTGAAGCTGTTTGTGTCACCAGCCTGGCTGTCCCCAGGTACAGCCATAAAACCAAAACACAACCCGAGAGCTTTGTGTCAGGATCACAGAGAAGTGAGAAACATTCCCTAGTAGGAGGTAGCTCCTCTCTTGCAACAGCTGCTTTTCTGTCACCCTGTTCTTATTTCTGTACGCCCTGGCTAAAAACGTCCCCAGCAGTTCCTCTGTCCCATCGCTGCCCTGCAGTTTCCTTCCCATCCGAGTTATTCCTGGGATAGAACAGCACCCAGTGGGGATTGAGACCTCCTGGTGCAAGGCACGATATAAATACAGAGCAAGATCCAGCCTGTGTCACCAGCAGGTTACAGATTGTCACCAGCCCTGAGCAGGAGCAGATTCCTCACTGGAGGCAGAGGCGCTCTGTGTGGGCACAGCAGCCTGGCTGCAGTTTAAATAATGCAGCACAGCAGGAGCACAGAGAGGAAGAGGCAAGAAGCAGCAGTGGGCAGAGGTGTCGTGGTTTTAGGAGCCACCCCAGCCACTGCTGAAGATGAAATACCTGGTGATTTCAGGGTAGGAGAAGCCTAAACTCAAGAATCCCACGAGCCTGCCTGCACGTGGTGGGTGTTAGGTGTTTAAATGATTCCAGGGTAGCACAAGAGCTCCACAAGGCCTGGTGTTGGCTCCTTTTGGGTGGCAGCTCCTCCTGGAAATCACTGTTAGATGGGTTTGGGGAGTTTGGGAGGGATTGTGTGAATGTGCCTGTGGGGAGCATGGAGAAGGGAAAGAAATCCTTGGGGTGGCTGCTGGGACCTGGATGTGGAGCTACAGTTAATGCTGGTTTTTATTGGAGGTCATTTCCATTTAGGTTATTGCTAATATCCTGCTGACTGGGGAGAGTTGGTTCTCTAAAGCCAGCACAAGGTGCAGATATAATGCAGGGAAAATGAATCTTCACTTAGTTCCACAGACTCTTGTTGTGACACACTTCGCAGTCTTCCATCTCCACTGAAATCAGTCAAAGCTTTCCCTTCATTATTTCCTTCATTCTGTGCCAGAGAGTCACTTGAAAGCAAATGGGGAATTTGGGTTATATTCTGGGCCTCATTTTAGATTAATGACAGGTGAAGCCCATGGCACTGAGCTGCCTTCCTTGTGTCCCCTCTCCCTGACAAGGTAAAAGTTGTTGTTCCCCATTCCCGTGCTCACTTCCTCTGTGAAGTGTTTAATTCCAGTTGGCTTTTATCAAAGAAATCACCAAAAAGTGAAACAAGCAGATGTTTTCCAAGTCTTCCATCCCAAATGTGGAGTCCCTGTGACGATCCCTGCCCCGTTCCCCTGGCTGCCCCATCCATCTCGCTGCCACTGTCACTTCAGCTTTGCCAGCATCCGTGCTGACTGCCCGGCTTGAACATCTGTACCGAGCATGTCAGCAAAACAGGTGTCAAAATTCCTTCAAAAACCGAAAATCCAGCCCCCTGTGGCTTCTCCATACGTCGTGGAGCAGAGCAGATCTCTGGTGCTTTGCATCTTTGCTTTCCATAGCTCAGTGATGGCTCCCTGCTGGAAATCTCTGGATGTGAACCAGTAAAAGAGAGCAAGAGCAGGGACAGGTCAGATGTGCTTCCTGTGCTTTCCACAGGACACTCTCCAGGGTGGCAGAGGCTAAAGGGGGTTTGATTATTTTCTCCCCTTCCCTTTTGCTGTGGTGGCACTGCCCTGTGTTAAATCAGACACCCACTGATTACCAAGGCACAGGTAAGAACACAGGCAGTCCCAGTCAGAAAGGAGGGCATGGTCTAGAAAAACCGAAAAATAATTAAGGATGGCACCTATTTTTCAGATGGGGGATTGAGAAACTTGCTTGAAGTTTCACAGAGCGTAAATAGAGTGTTCCAGGACAGAGATAAGAATTCAAGTGTCTCTGCCCTGAGCATTACAGCTCTGCTCTGCATTTCCCCCAGCATGTTGCCTTATCCCAAAACCTCCCTCTTTTCCTACTACCAGAGTCCTATCTGGGATTCCAGCATGTTAGAGACGCCTTTTCTCACAACTCAGACTCATGTCTAAAATAAAAAATGAACCCTTCAAGATTAAATCCAGCACAGGATTTAGGTACTTAAAGGATTTAAGCAGTATTTTGATACTTAAATGCAAAGTTGAGACCAGTGAGATGCTGCCAAGATACTGCATTATCCTGGGAAGTGCCTGCATTCGTTTGGTTGCTCAGTTTGTGATCTGAAAATGTCTTAGAAAGCTGAAATTTTTAGTTCCAAACATTTAGTGAATGTTTTTTTTCTTGACAGGATTGAATATTCCTGTCCCAGCCACCTCCATGAGCACGAGCAGGGTTCACCTGCTGACCTGTGGGTCTTCACTGGGTGATGTCCCCAGGGCATGGGACACCCCCTGCCAGGCCTGGGCTCAGCACAAATCCAGCACCATGGCCTTGCCTTTGAAGCTTGGCAGCCGTGGGAAAAGGGTCTCAAAGCCTTCCCTCCCCTCCCAGGCCCAGGATATCAGAGTTGTGGTGTTCCAAACCCAGGCTTTCTGCTTGTGGCCAGGGCACTCTGACCAGCAGGTCCTGTGCAGGCCTGGGACAAGGGACCTGCTCCCTGCTGGAGCTGTGCAGGTAGGAAGGAAATATTTCAATGAATTGATGCAGCAGAAGAGGGGGAAAGAACACTAAAATAGGAAGATGCATTTGTCACCTAGTTGTGACAATTTACTGATGAGGATGAGTTACGGATTGCTGACCCGGCTCCCAGGACTGTTCCTAAATTTTACCTTGTGATTTCAAAAAAGGTCCCTGTAAAGTTCTGAGAGCAGACACCAGGAGCGGGATTTTTCCCTTCTGCATCCCTCAGGTCCAATTAACCTTGCATTATTCTGTGTGCAGAAAAATGGTATTTACAGAAAAGCCCCCCCATTCCAAACCCAAAGCACCTGCCAAATTGTTTGGGGCATCTGTAGGAGATGAGAAGTGAACACCCCGAGGCACAGAGAGGAGCTGTTGCTGAATTTTAGGAACTCTCTAAACACGGACAGAGTCAGGGTTAGAAAGGAGACGTTGTTTATTCTGCAAGGTGGAAGTTTTTCTGCAAATCAAGCACATTGGTCTTTTCCTAGTGATGGGAGTTTAGCAGTCAAAGTCTGATTCCCTTGGTGGGGAAGAGTGTCTCCTTCTCACCCCTACATTACCTCCTCCCCTTCCAGCTCTCATAGCCATCAACCAAACTTGTTCCTCATCCCTTTTCTGTTCTCTTTCCCCCGTCGCTATTATTTTCTCTTCACTTCTTCCTTCTCATGACACTTCCTTTTCTTTTCTCTGGAAACATCAGCGTCCTCTGTCAGAGTGAACAGGCCTCAGTCTCCCCTGCTCCGGGGCATCTGCTACCAGAAACTCAGTGTTCCTGTCCCACCCTGCAGTTTCCACAGAATCCCAGGATATGCTGAGTGGGAAGGGACCCACGAGGATCAGGAAGCCCAACTCCTGCGAGTACTGAGCTTTTCCTCTGACAGGGACAGAAGTTCCTCCTTCCGGGAGCAGTTCCCAGCCTGGGTGCCAGCTGTGGAAACACCACCCAAACGGAGGTGCCTGGAAAACAGGGCTGGAGGGCCAGTGCTGGCCTGGAGCCTTTCTCAGGGGTGTCCTCAGCCTGACCTGCTGGGACAGAGGGTGCTCCCCCAAAGCACAGGTGCCACATCCCCGTGGGCCGGGAGATGCTGCAGAGCCGTGTCAGGGGTGGAAGCAGAGGTTTGCGTCTCTTCCTGCCTTGTTTGCAGCTCTTTGACGTAATGTGAAGCGCTCTGCCAGTTGCGGTTTTGTGAGAACAGATTGGTAAACTCTGACTTGTTGCATCAGCCTGACAGCTGCCTTCCCACACAGCTCGGTGTGTGCAGCTCCGCCGGGGCCGCAGCCGAGCCGTGATTCATCCTCTCCGCAGGTCCAGCACACCAACAGCCCAGGAGCTGCTGCAGCAACGCTCAGCTCGGCTGGGAGCGCCTCTAACGCCCTTTGCACTCACTGTGAAATATCTCTTTGTCCTCTCTTGCTGCTGGGAAGTCAAAAGAATATGCTTTGTTTGAGATTTTCCAGGGGAAAAAAAAAAAAAAAAGAAGGTTTCAGAATACCAAAGCTTCAAATAGGAGCTGATGGCTCCAGTCTGGGTACAGACAATTGAGTTTGAGGGAATTTATAGCAAGCCTATCCTTAATGTGTCCCAGGAATGACTTGATTTGCTTCTTCTATTCCCTTGCAGAAGAAACTGTGGGGATACAAATTTAATACAGTCTAGGAGCTTGTGTTACAGTTTACTGTGTCCTTGGACAGCTGTAAATCCTCCTCTGATGTATTTGCTTAATATTTAGGCTTAACATGTTTTAACCACAAATCAGGCTACAATAATGAACTTGGAACCCGTCCAAGCCTTATCCCACAGTCCCCACGAACAGCTCCAGTCCCAGAGGTGAAATGATGGTGATCTACCTGTGAATATCCCCAATCCCCCCTCATTTTGTTCCATGCGCTGAGAATAACAAGGCCCACTAAATCAGGAGCCTGATCCTTGGCTAAAACAGGGATTTACATTCTCCTGTGCTGATTTACACCAGTGGAGGAGCCGATTCCACCATGAACAAATATAGTGTTTTAATCTACCCATCGATCCACAGCTCAGCTAATGAAACTTTGCAGCCCTTAAAATGTCCTGGCTCCAACTTGAATGTCTCCTGCATCTGGATTTTCTCTCATCAGCACTTCAGGGCTGGTGCTGCATTAAAAACTGCACACACGACTACAGTTAAGCTTTTCAATAATGAAGTCACTTTATTTATTGAGAAATGTCATCACAGGATACATGATTCTTGGCAGGGCAGCTCCCGAGCAGGAAGCCTGCAGTTCCGAAGGTATGCAGGAACGTGGGGAAGGGCATATTGTTTGCCTTCTTTTTATGACAGGAAGGATATGGTTTGGTTGTGTTTTTGATGGGTTTTATTTCATTGTACACGGAGATTTTCCTAGACTCTCAGTTCAAACTTGACAAATACTTTTACCCCTCCTGTTACGTGGGCGTGGGGAGTGACTCTCTCTGTGTTTTGCACTGATGCTTTGCAGACCCTACACGAAGGTTTTCGTCCCTTGGGCCTCTTGGGCCAGCAGAGTTGGCACAGACATGGGCATGGAGACTTCAGATAATTCCTGGGGTTAATAGACCCTGCTCTAAATGTGTATGAGAAGATTCTGGTGAATTGATATCATTCCTTTTTAAATTTTAGTCTATAATCTTAGGGTTTTATTTAAAAAAAAAACAACTTACAAATAAATCCACGGACAAAATGAACTAGCTAAAGACATTGATGATTTCTGCTTCCTATGGCTATTTGATTGCCTAATTACAGTCATTTTGAACTGATTGCATGCTCTTTTAATTTATTTCCCAGCATTTGGCTGTAAGGAAAGACCTAATGCAGGGTATGTTTTACAGAGGAGAGCAAGTCTTGCTGAAAACAAGTGTTCGGTCCTTTCTAACTGAGGACTTCTTGCTTAGAGGGCAGGAATGAACTCAGAGCAGAAGCCTGGTTTATCTGTCAGGTAGAAAATGGAAGGTTTTGCATAAAAGCAGGTTTGGGAGACTCTGTGGCTGGGCTGAGCCTGGCTGGGCAGCTGGAGCTCTGTTATCTCTGGCTGCCTCCAGCCCCCAGCTTCGGAGCTGTGATGGGATCTCGCTCTGGACAGCACCAGCCTGCCCATGCCAGCCTCTGCTTCTGCTCCAGCCTGTGGGCAAGCCCCAAAATACAGAAATGGGGTTAAAAAGGAGAAAGCTGCCTTGTTTCGAGCCTGCAGAGACATTTCTTCCAGCTCCACGCTGAGCTGGGGCTCAGGCCAGCTCTTCCCTCGTTCTGGTGCAGGTGTTTCTCTGGGGCGCTGTTAGAGCAGAGCTCCTCCTCCCCGAGCACATCTGGCTTCCTCAGTGCCCTTCTTAATTGCTTTCTGCTGAATCATCTTCGTTAATCCACAGCTACATGACCCAAAAATGGGACCCCAATGTTTGCCATCAGTTTTCTTTTAGGACCTAAAGTTTCTGATAGTTTTATCATTGACTTCTTTAGATCCTTGGGGCAAAACACTTGTGCCGTACCAAAGAACCACAACTGTTCTCAGAAGCATTGTGTATTCTGAGAAAAATGCAGTTATCAATCCAAAATACAATTGGAATTACTTTACCAGGTTATGTCAGGTTGTGAAAACAGTATCAGGAGAGGAAAAGAAAAATAAATAAGTCTGCTGTGTTTTGTTAACTCTGCGGTGCTGGGCGTTTATTCCGGCTGGATGGATGGGGGAGGCAGGGCTTTGTTATCAGTGGGTTCAGTGCTGCCTTTCAGTGGGGCCTGCAATTCCTGGACAAGAATTTAGGGTGATCTCAGAGTGGGTAAAAGGTACAAAATAACTGCTACAAACAATCAGCCAGTACCAAGAGTTCCATTGAGAAAGTTGACTCCAGAACTTTCAAGGTGGTCGAGTGTTTATTTTCACTGCATGGTTGCCACGAACTTTCCAGACAAATCCTTGCAAAGTCTCTCAGGTGCACAAGGAGAGCTGGGGTTAGATAAGGAGGCATTTTTGCAGAATTTGTGGCAGATGTCCATAATCTTGTTTGTAAGCTCCACTGGGGCTCCTGGGCTCCAGTTCTGGTGAGGGATGTGCTGGGCTGGGTGTTGCATAAACACCAACAGAACCAGTGCCTGTGCCCCTCAACTTTAGAACCCAATAGGCAGGAATTACTGAACTCTGGGAATTCCAGCTTTAATTTCACTTACAGATGGTCCAGCTGGTGATGCCACACAAATGCTTGCTCAGGCCTTCCTTTTAGGGAGTTCTACGTGAAATAATTCTGCTAAAAAGAGCACAGAAGTCTTTTAGTTCTGTTATAGTTGCTGTACTGGGGGCTGATCCTGAAAAGCCTTGGCTTTGCTGTAGGAAGAGCTTCATTAAGGAACTACTTTTCCTCCAAGAAATCTCTGCAGAATTGGGTCCGATGATAGCAATAAAAATTGTTTCTGCAAAACGGTTTTGAGAGCTTTTCTATTGTTTACTCTAACAAAGAGCCTCTGGAGACAGTGACCTTTGATTTCAGAAGTTTTGTGACTAATCCCTTTTTATAGACAACTTTTTTTATCACGAACTTCAAGGAAATGCTTGGCTGAGACAGGATTTGAGCCTAAACTTCCCAAAGTTTCAGTTTTGGCCTTGTACCAGTAATTATAGGACTGCAAATTGGTTTCATAAGCTTAAACTGTTGTGTTGATGCAAACTTTGGGCAAAGAACTTCCATTTGCTTGGGTCTCCCTAGCAGCTCACCTTGCTCTGAGGCTGAAATGCTGAAAGTTAATTTAAAAAAACCCCAAAAATCAACAACAGCAACAAAATCCTGAAACTTTATTATCCTGACAGGGACATTCTGAAGTGCAAGAGACCAAATTCTGCTTTGGAACCCATCTGGACTCCTCTGCAGTGCTACATTTACCAGCCTAAAGCATGTGTTGTTAATTCAGTGTGTCTTAAGTCCCAGCCTCGCATCTATTAAGTTTAAGCTCAGCAGGAAAACATGAAAAAGCACTCTCATATTAATCAGCAGTGCCAGAAATAAACCTGGATATCAGGAATTTAAACTTCACACTGCTCAGATGAATGCTGCAGCCTACAACGTACAGCAGGGCTGCGTATTTCTGCCCCGTGAAGGATGGATGTCAGAAACAGGGAAAATACTAAAGAAATGCATTTACTTAAAACACTTACCCTTGTAAGAGCGCTCCATAAAATGTACATAAAAAGGTATTTTTCTCCCACAATTTAGGCAAACAGAGTTTTTAGTCAGATATTATCACCTGGAGAGAGCCCAATAATAAGTAATTTAGTCTGGAGAGGGGTTTTGTACATTTCTGATTAATATTTACAAAAGGCTTTGTGTATTTTTGCTCGAGCGCTAATGAGGCAGCAGCTCAAGTTTAACAAAAAGGACACTGTAGATTGAAATATGGTATTGTGCCCATCAAAGTCTGCCTCCTCTCTGCTTGGCTTATGATGAATGCTGTTCTTTAATAGCGGGCTGGGGTTCCTGAAAAACTTATTACAGAGACTAAGAGAGAAGCCAAGAATGAAGGAATGCCTGACTGGCAGCAATCAATCACTCCCTTTTAAAGATGAACTGATCCTTCTTTTTTTAAAGTAACACTTCATAAAAAGGGCTCAAGCATAAATATGCAAAGCATTAGAGCAATTACATCCTGCATGATCCCTGCAGTATTTCTGGTGCATGGCTTCACTTTGCTCTGGTGAGATAATGAATGCAGGAAAATGGCAAATCTCTCTAAAAGAAGACTGATATTTAGAGAAAAGTTCTTGCTGAAGAGTGTTAATTATCTGGAGAAGGGAAGTGAGATTATTTAGATTCCTTTTAACAACATGTCTCTACATAGGCTCTATTTTAATGAAGCCTTCTTTTCTTTTCTTCTTTTTTAATAAATATTTTGATAAATATTTTTTAATATATTTTAAGAAAAGGCAAATACACATAATGTATATACGGAAGTGGACAAGGGACTGATCTATTTAGTGGCCATCATATGTAAATATGTTCATTTTTAAGTGCCTAATTTGCATATGCACTTTCTGCAACTGTGTCTGCAATCCCAGTGTTTGACATGCAAATTCAGCATGCAAACAGACACGGCTTTAGAGAAGTTCCGTTCCCTGTATGTGGTGCAGAAATTTTGCTCTTCCTTTAACACATAATCCTCGACCAGCTGTTTCAGACCCTTATTCAGTGTTTAACAACCCAATCCCCAGAACACAATGTACTTTTAATGCAACATGGGAGGGTTGGAAACACAAACTGATGGAGAAGAAAATATTTTTTTTCCCAATCACCACAAAAACTTTGCTCTGCACAGCAAAAGCACGGAGTTAATTTAAGAGGTGCAGCCCAGATATTGCATCCAGGTACCAGGAATTTTTAATGACTTGTTATTTTTACCCTGTTCAGAGAATAAACTTTCTGTTCCTAAGGGTCTTTTTAAAACTCCTTTTTAAAACAGTGCTAAGAATGGCTGGACAGTTGCTGTCAAGTGTAATGGATGATAAATTATAAAATGTTAATGAACTAGGAACTATAGAATCTAATATGAGCTGCAAACAGGGTTGTTTAACATGGTGCAGTTGAAAAGCACGAGCATGGAAACAGCAAAATGTCAGTAGTGAAATACCTGGTGGGTATTTGAGACCTCCAGTGGGCTCAGGCTCTGCGTAAACACTGTCAGGAGAGGAGAATCAGCTCAGGTTTGTGGAGTTCAGTGAAAGTCAGAAATATTTTCTTCCTTTCAGAATAGGAAAATGACATTTGGTGCAAACGGAGGTTCTTTCCCCGAGCAGAGACAGTGTGGGTTACTCATAAAAGCATAATGGCTTTCATTCAGAGGTGCCATATGGCTGCTTATAAGATTTCTGCACAGCACTTGCTGTAGCAGTAACTAAACAAATGGCACTATAGTACAATATAATACCTGTCAAGAGCAGTGATAAAGAATGTTTTATTTCTCTGCTCTCTGTCCTCTTTTCTCCCTTCCTCCTTGGGAGCAGCTGCCTGTGCGAGGCAGCACCCACTAGATGGTACTGCCAGGCTTCTCCGAGCTGTCGCTTCTGCTCAGCCTTGCTGGCCTGTGCCTGGGGCTGCCAGCCCTTCATCCAGCCATCCCTTCATCCAGCCATCCTGTCAGTTATCCCTTCATCCATCCCTTCATCCAGCCATCCCTTCATCCATCCCTTCAGCCATCCCTTCATCCATCCCTTCATCCATCCCTTCAGCCATCCCCACATCCATCCCTTCATCCATCCCTTCATCCATCCCTTCAGCCATCCCTTCATCCATCCCTTCATCCCTTCATCCATCCCAACCTCCATCCCATCAGCCAGCCCCATCACCTTCCCAAAGGAGGGGTTGCACAGCTGGGCAGATGTGGCAGGAATCTCTGTCTGGGAGTCTGGGGAGTCTGGGGGACAAAGTGCCCGGTGTTTTCTCTCTCTTAAACCGTAAAATAAGGGCCAGATCTCCACCTGGGGCTTGACACCGTGGTGGCATTTATGGAGAGACACCAATAACAGCCCTGAACCGGGACTGTGGGAGAAGGGCCTTCAGCTCACCCCAGCTGAGCTTCTGAGAGCCCCGTGTCTGTGTGTCCCTGTCACTGGGATCCCCATCTCCGTATCTCCCTGTCCCTGGGAGCCCAGTGTCCGTGTGTCC